>KK112700.1:0-124330 GCA_000611955.2 Stegodyphus mimosarum | reverse complement strand
TGTTACGAATTTCACATTTATTTGGCTATTTATTTAGAATTGTAATTAGATTTGCTTCATGTTGCCTTAGCAACGCAGACGATTTTTGAAGAGAAAGCTACGTCGAAAAAAAAAATAACAATAAAAATAAAAGAGCGCGTGCATTTAATGCTTAATAAATAAATATCTCGTAATTACTGTTGCCATCCAGAAAAATCTAGAAAAATCGTGATTGTTCTACTGATAATTAAAAAGCTTATAAAAGCCGAGGTGAAACACCTCATCTCAGTTAGTGAGTTAGTTGTTGTTGTTGTTGCTGTTATACTTGTAGCTGTAAAAAGCGAACCGCTGTTTGTTTACTTAATGCTGTATTGATTGTAGCGATTTCGCTGTGAGATAGAACTATTTTATCTGTTTGAACCGAGTTTTTGCTAAACGTTTGAGATATTGTGATATTGTGCGAAGATTTGTGAAGAAATATTTCAGCATTTTAATTTATTTCTTGTGGAAAGAATAAATTTTTTGTTAACTTTTTTTTACGACTTGTGCATTCAATATATAACGAACCCGTACGCACGTAACAATACAATAAAATAGAATTCATTTAATTTTATATTGTAAGTAATTCAGTGAATAGAAGAAAATTTATATTTTTTTAACAATTCGAGGTTATAATACACTCACGTTTGTGAAAATTGCAACACCATGAAGGACTTACGCGAGTGAGCTGAAATTTTCAGGAAATGCAAAGTAGCGCATGATATGCAAATGATTAGAATTGCAAATCCGTAGCGCATGCGTATGCTGAGCAGCGCCCTCTGAACGGCTGATGGATCCGAATAAATAGACGGCTGTTGCGAGGCGTGTATGGTTATCGGTGGTTATCTGCTAGTGGTAAACGTTAACTCAATCTGTACTTATGCCTCGTCGACGAAAGAGAGCGAGATTTGAACAACTTACAGAGTTTGAACGAGGGAGAATCATCGGCCTTCGTGAAGCTGGATTGTCGTATCGTGCAGTAGCCTCTCGTGTGCAGCGTAACAGCAGCACAGTGATGCGCGTTTGGAAGCAGTGGACGGACGAGTGTCGGACAACTCGGAAATCCGGGAGTGGACCCCGAAATGTGACGTCAGCTCGCGATGATAGACACCTGGTCCGCATGGCGCGGACGGACCGTACAGCTTCCTCTAGACAATTGGCAGCACTGTGGTCAATAGCTACAGGTGTTTCATTGTGTGCTTCATCAATTCGTAGACGTCTGCTGCAGTGTGGACTGCGCGCACGGACTCCTTTATACAGGATCCCCCTAACGCACGACCATCGCCGCCTGCGGCTACAATGGGCCAATCAGCATAGAGACTGGCGTGCTGATTGGCAGCATGTCGTGTTTTCTGACGAATCCCGCTTTAATTTGTGGTACCATGATGGCCGCATTCGTGTCAGACGCTATGCCGGTGAACGCCACCTTCCGGAGTGCATTATCGAACGCCACAGTGGACGAACACCCGGAGTTATGGTCTGGGGCGCCATAGCATATCATAGACGATCTCAATTGCTACGAATTGTGGGCAATCTGAACAGCAACCGGTATATCCGTGAAGTTCTACAACCCGAAGCTGTTCCCTTCCTTCAAAGCTTGCCAGGCGCTGTATTTCAACAGGACAATGCCCGCCCTCACACTGCTCGGATTGTTAAATCCTTCTTTGCAGCGCAGCAGGTACAGCTTCTTCCTTGGCCTTCTTAGTGAGAATTAAAAACACACTATGAAGATATGGAAGGAAATTTTAAAGCAAAAGTGTAGCTTTGAAAATAAAGAGAGAAGAGTTCAAGACTTTCTGATTGCGATACCCTGTCGATACAATTTTGCCCTAAGCAGAAATTTTCCCTGAATACAGTTCGATAAAAACATGAGAATAAACGTAAGACTCCTCTGTACAAGTGATAGCAGTTGTCCTGGCGTTTGGCTACATAGTTCAAAAAGTCTCCAGGAGCTCTCCAGCAGGAGTTATTCTAGTGGCATGTGCATAACCAGGGTGATCACTTTTAGTACTCTTTTTAGGAACAAGAAATTTACGTACATCGCAGTCATAAATTCATTGCACATCCCGAAGAACAAGCTTTCGGCATGTAGGAGGAGACTTTTTTTTACCTTTAAAGTCTCAACTTCTGTCCAAGGTTTGAGTCCGAAGGAAAAACAGGCCAGCATTCAGAAGTTAGAGCCGATTTTTAAGGCATATATTTATTATTAAAATGAAATTTGACTACTAAAATTGTGGTTCGCTTATATAAAAAAGTGCCGGTGCCCTTTTATTTAGGGCGCTCCAGCTAAAAGTATAATTTATCTCAAAAACTGAGAAGTACCGGAGTCGGATTCCGATGGGCTCCGGCGCAATTTAAAGTATCAGGCAGGGTAATTGGTTATAATTTCATAAAATGTCAATCTTGAGAAAAAAATGTGGTAGACGATTACCATGTGTAATTTCGAAATTCTGAGATAGGTATTCTCAGCTGCATGTTATATATGCAGTTAATTTGAATTTTATTTACTTACTTTTTTCTGTGTATCCTTTTTTAGAAATTTAGAACGGCTACAAGGGAAGACTTCGGGGTTGACAGATTGAGGAATGCTCTTTTAAACTTATCGTGAAATTTTTGGATGTTAATCACAAAATACCCGTCCGACCTTTTTGGGATAATTGAGCAATTTGCTTGCGAATGCAGTTTATAGAATGAACCTGCAGATCTTTAAAATTCAGAACAAGTGAACGTACATATCGCTGTAGCAAATAACGTGCGTACGCAATTAGTGAGTTTTCTTTTCTCATGGGAAGAACCCTGGCGTTCGGGATAGTTCTAGGCTAGGCCAAATGAAACTAATCGAAGGCGACGATTGGACTGCACTTTTGCTGTGTATCCGTTTAATCGTTTTGTAATAAAAGAAGAGCGAGGAGTCGTCTGAAAGATGCCGTTGAAGTAAGATCTCACTTTTGTAGTAATAGGAAGACGGTTATCCACTTCAACTGCGAGAGGGTGGTTTCATAGCTTAAAGTGTAATAACTAATAGCTGGAAGATATTTTGCGGATTGTTCGTAGATTCTGTAACACAACTTAACTAGATTATGTTCCAGCAAAAGAGCATGTTATATAAAGCAGACAGTAATGGAGCTCAGATGATCTCAGATTGATCTCGAAATGAAATTCGTGATCAATACGAGAGACTATTAGCTAGTAACCTCTGTCGTTAAAACATACATTTTAGGAGGAGGGGGATGGAGGGTGCTGCTTGTATAGAAGCTCAAATTAAAGGCTTTCAGACTTCACTATACCAACAAGCCAATTACCTCTTTAGTCTGAAGCAAATGACAAAGTCATACGAATGTTAAAATATCTTTTTAATTAACAAGAAGGCACCACTTTTGCTACAAAATATTATAAAGTTATTCGCGAGCATTTAAAATAACGTAAGATAAATTTAAATGTAGGTAAAGTAGCCTAAGACTACACACAAGGTATTCTACTTAGCTGGCTCAAGTAATTAACGGCGCGTTACTTGTACACCGGCTATCAAAGTCGCTAAAGCCGAAATAACTTTGAAAGACTGGTACTACGTAACTGCAATGTGAAGCTATTGAAAACTCTAAAACATTCAAATCCTGGGCTTAAACACGCAACAACATATTTTCACGGTGAAGATTATGGAAAGAAAAAGTTAAAGAAAAGGTTCAAATAATAATAACTTGTTAATTAACATAAAATTCAACAATGATATCAAATTGCACAGAGCAGAAGTAATCAAATACTACTTTGAAGGTCCCAAAATTCAGGGAATGAACTAGCAAGTTCGATCACGAGGTCATAATTCAAATGAACATTTTACGGGACCATTTTTGGAAGATAGATAACAATCCTGCCTATCCATTAAACATCATTGAACGAATTGCGCTCGAATTGATATCTGCCTCAAGTTGCTGCTTCATCATCCATTATTTGTATCATTCTAGTAATGAAAGTGCTTCAAAATTTTAATTATTTTATCCACAATTCTGATAATTAACACTGATGCAATCATATTTTAAAGTCATTGTCAGTTTTTTATGTGGCATGGGTAAAACTTGTATATCGGACAAGGCATTAATTTGTTAATAATTTTTAAAATTACCACAGCCATAAGATTGAAATATGAAACAATATATTAAATTTTAAGAAATATTAAAATCTATCAATACCTTAAGTAGCTAGATGTTGTTCAAACATACGCATATTTCTAAATGACGTAATTTAATTGGAAGGTAGTTGTATTATATTTACGCACGTAAAAGCTCGACTACTGGACTATGAGACATTCAACTAACCAGAATACTGAATTTTTTTTAAAGAAAAATTATGAAAAGAGAGACTTCTGAAGACACCAGAAAGCCCGCATAGGGCTATTAGAATTGTATGTTTTCCTTTCAGAAGATGTTGCTTACCTACTCTTGTATCCATTTGACGAATTTGTCCTAGGAATTAAGGCACTCCTCATAGAAGTCTTCATTATCAACTTTATTGTTATATCGTCTTCATTAACAACTTTCGATAAACAAAAACTGTCGTCAGACAGTGTGATTCAGCGCCAATATTCCAACTTTTGAGATCAGGTATCAGTAGTAGGTCATAGGTTGTAAGGTTTTACAATAGTTTAAACTAACAAAGTTTTATGTTAATTTCTCTTTCCTGTAAGCTCTTATTTCAACTTCCCGTTAGAATGACCGCGCGTTTCAGCTTTATGCTAATTTGAGGTGGAGCCAAGTTTTTTATTTAAAAGGTTAGCAAGGAACTTCTCGGTGTGAGAGAGCTTTTAGTCTCAGATCACTGCGGCTCTGTTCGACGTTCACCTGACTAGCTAGTATTTAAGTTCTAAGCCTTAACGCTGTTACGCTATTACTTATTGAAGTAATCTAAGTGCGTTAGTATTTTCCAAATCTTGGTACGCACCCTTGATAGTTTAGATTAGAGGCCAACCTCGCGTTTATATCTCTGAGAGCAACGACTACTTAATTTCTACTTAACTTTAGTTTAAATTATTTGATTGTTCAGTTTAGACCCAAGTGCGGTCATTATTTTCTGTTGTCCCTTCCGAGTTGGGAAGTGGCTGTAAATAGTGGTTTAATAAAAGGGTAATTTTAAAACCTCCTTTGCGTGCAGTTATTCTACCATTTAACCACAGTTACTCTACCACAGAACATAGCTGCATTCAGCTCCCTGTTCGAGATCAGGATACTATACGACCACTCAGTCCTGACAAGGTCATCACGCGTTAAAAGGTCTACGGCCTGAAAAGTCCTTTACCAGTTATGTATTTCATTATTCCCTAAGGGCTTGATAGAAGAAAAATAAAAGTCCAATTTTGGCAGAGTCAAAAGGTGCACATAAATAAAGGAAGAGAGTAAGCTGGGCCAGTGCTCGAAGCCACGATGGCAAGAACTACAGCTTCATGTCGTAACCACTGTGCTATTGAGGCGTTTGCTTGGAGCAGAACTTTAGTTGTTTGCTTCTGAGAACTTGATAATCATCTGAAGAGCTTGTAGCCCTTTTATAAGTTTTTCAGTGAAGTTAGCAGTCTTTAGTTTATTGATGACAAGCAAGATATCATGAAGAAATTTTAAAATAGTTAAGTCAGAAATAAAGCTAAAATCCGTAGCATTTCTTTGGTCGGCATATCTTTAATTGGCATGTCTTTAGATTTTCTATCTTTTGGGTGAAGAGTTTTCTTGAGGCTTTCGCTATAGCTTGACGTTTGTCATTAATTTTAGGAGATAAAAACTTGGAAAATTGTCTGGTGTTTGTCTTGGAAAGGAGTTTTCTTTTCAATTCTTCGAATCTTTTTTGGTATTCCAGATTTACCGGACATCCAGTAAATGAGCTGACATAGTTTTGATTACAAGAGACACAGATGAGTTCTTTTTCATTCTTAATTTTACATTCTATACTCCTATGACCTTTCCGCATTTGCAGCATCTTTGGGAGTAAAGACATTAGTATTGTGTATACCCGAAGCCCTGGGCAACGCTTTAAAAATTGCTTCTTCTGAAATTACTATAATTTAATAATAATAATTTAGGAATGATATACTAATAATAATTTAGAAATAATATACTAATAATTTAATAATAATAGTTTTAGGAATGTTCCTGATTATAGCTTTGATAGATTTATCTGTGTCAGATTGGTAAGTATGGAATGTGATTTTAGGTTGAGCCATAAACTGGATTGCTTTGTTATAATCTTCATTGGATTTTGTAAATAAAAAGACAGATATGCCTTTCATTTGAATCTCTTACTCGTTCTTGCAGATTTGAATAAGGGTTCGGCTGACAACCAATCTATCTCTTCTTGTCCTAGTACAATAAGGAGTATTTTTTCTTCAAATTTTTCTGAATGTGTGTCATTTAGGTTGGTTTCGAGATTTAGTTTTGTAAATTTATTGTCTTGTGAGATTTCTTTCTGCTTAATCGGAGCTGGTAGCTTACATGTTTTACTGGGGTTTTCCATTCTTCTTCATTGCGGCTCTCATTTAGTAAGTGGGGAATCTGCCCTGCTTAATCGGAGCTGGTTGCTTAAATGTTTTTATTGGGGATTTTCCATCCTTTTTCGTTACGACTCTCAGTAGTTTTAGCAGGGGTGGGGTATCTCTTCGATTTTGTTAACTTCTATAATTATTAGCATATGTAGTATCTTGACTTTCGTTTAATCCTTGAATAAGGTTTGGAAAGACGCTCCTACACTTATTTAAGACCTCTTGAAAGTCAAATTTAGTTTTCCTCTTTTTGGGCCTTTTGTAATTTTCGTTAAATTGTAGCAGGGCACGAGCGTTTTATGTTATGTTCGGTGCGTTGCAATCTAATCTGCTATTTGAACTAACTGATTCGGCACCGCTATTTATTTCTTCATCCTCAGTAGGAGAGTACCATGACGTGAAAGACCTATCTGGTGGTTGTTTGGCTGCCATGAGCAGAACGATCAAAAAACAGTACTTAAACGAAAGTCAAGAGATATCATGCGTCGCTCGCCAACCTCAGAATGATCTATCAGAAGTATTTAACCGAATCATTATTTATATGACATTCCAGCATTCCCTAACTTTGGAAGGAAGGTCTTCAACAGGAAAAACTGGATATTACGTCACTCGTTATTTGAATCGCTGATCTGGTGCGTTTCCGCGTAGTATTTCCTGAAGTATTACAACTTCAAGTGACACTGCACAGAAATTTGCACTTAACGACAGTATGCTGAAAGAAATAAACATCAACTTACTCCAATTTTCAGACGCATCTTTCTCCATTGGCGGATAGAGTAATAAAAGCTGAAATGAATTGATAAATTCATTAGTACACATGCCAAAACTAATGCTTTGTAATCCTTAGAATATCAACAATACTCAAATGACTCTGGTTAAACCACAAGCGTCTCCTCATATCCCCGCAACGTTCTTTAATAAACGGGGCGGGAGTTAAGATATATAATGCAGATATAATCATAATCTTTTCCATACTGAGAAGTATGGAAGAACACGACTGTTCCATGAAATCCCCATTGCATAAGATGGTAACAATCATCAATCAAATTAAAACTAAACTACTACATTGTTTTAAATATTGCTCTCACCAAATGGCCAGAAAATTGTATTTAACAAACTCGCAGCATCACAATCAAATTCTTAATCACTTTCTCTTCCATACATATGGAATTGGTTAAGAACCTGTCAATCATCAGAATTGCCAAAGCGCGTTAATTCTAGATTTTCTTCTGTCCGAATATCGGGAACTTCAGACTTAGAAGTTCTTTGCTTCAGATGCTATTCCTTCTACTTCGAGATCGTCAGTGTTGGTGCACTCTATTGCCCAGAAAAAGTTTCTTAGCCAGGCAGTGACCTAAAAAACATTCCAATCCACCCTAAAAGACATTGTTATGACGTCATTAAAACAGTTTTCCCACATTGATTGTTGGAGTCAGCCACGAGTTTAACATCTTCTGTATCAATTTTTGCCACTTCCCTAATTGAGTTTACAAATGAGTAATAATTGCGAAAATCCGTTATATTTGGCATCTCATGAGAGTAATCAGAGCCGGATTACGAGTTTTAGAGGCTTTAAGCACTTTAACGATATTGGTGCCCTCACACACATGTTCACCAATTTTTTCCTATATTCCTTTTCTCTCACTTTTGATTTAGCTGCACCAAACATTCCACAGTAAAACTGGCAATGAGAAATTTTGCCGTGCTCCCTTTCCTTCACGCCCTAAGAACACATTTATTACGCTCAATAGTTAATCCAGATCTGAGCATGACGTCATGAAACAATCCATTTTGAAAAGATATTAGCTAACCGTTATTTCCTATCATTTCCTCATATTTTGAAAAAATGATTAAAATTTGAGACCTGCCTTCCATGGAATAGCATGCAGCGGAATGTTTTCAGATTAGACTATTTATATGTTAAAGCACGGGAGAGCTATCAGCATATAGGGAGGATCTTCTAGGAAACTGGCTGGCATCCGAGTTGCACAATAGATAAATCAAGAAAACCAAACATGGCTAACAGCAAACAGGAACATTCCTGGCAAACAGGCTAACCTGTTTGCCAGGAACAGAACTCCTACAATTAAGCGGTCTTAATCATTTGGCCACTGCTGGGGCTTAAAATTAGAGATCACGAAGAAAAGTTGTGTTATGTAACTTCATTCGAAAATGAATAAACTGTATTTTTTTATTATCCGCATCCCCACTGAAAAGCTGTGAGAAGTACTGATGAGGCAACACACGAATACTGTCAAAAATACTTACATGGTACTCACTTTTAAATTCAACAGTAAATTTTCTAAACAGTATATCTTTATATATCGAGTACATTTGTTTCTGCCATAAAAACTCATAGCAAAACTGTGGAATCAGCCCTCTTTTAATTTCATTACGTTCGAAGTTTCAACTATTTTTGGGCGATTGCGGCCAGTGCGCCAATCCGAAGTTTGTGCAATTCTCTGTCGTTTTTGGTGAAAACAGATCGCTGAGTATATGAAGAGAAGAACAGAACAAGCTAAAACGAAAGGACTTCTCTAGAAAGGCAAATGGTTTATTTTTTTAATGAATGTAAAAATGTAGGCGGAATTGGATGCATTGTTTAGACATAAAGATACAAAAAAAAAACATTTCTGTCCAAAGCTGGCAATAAGTTCGCGACTTTTTGGTTGGAATGCAGATAAGCAGAAAATACTAAATAAACAATTGAGAAGCAATGTGAAAAATTATGATAATCGATGCATGTCTTTTAAATGAGTTACATTCATAACTTGTACATGCTAATTATCTAACTGAAGGTTTACCTCCATATTTCTTTAGAATATAAACACAATGTAACTGCATTAAATAACTTAAAGATAATAATTAGATTAAGAATATGGACAGATGTTCTGAAAAAAAAAATGGTATTAGATATGCTTTATAATTACTTTTTAATTTTACAAATACAAACAAGTTTTCAGAAACAAAATTATAGATTCTAAATTCTGAAATCACCTCGTTTAAAAAACTTCAACCCATTTTTTTGTTTTCCATTATAAATTATTCACTTCATTAAATCAGTGCTCCGCAACCGGTGTGCCATGAGTAGGATATAGGTGTGCCGCAATCAAATACATGTATTTGAAATTTTGCAATTTTTTATCATGTATTTAATACACAATGACAATTTTTTTCCTTAATAATGTCTACTTTAAATGTTTTTATATATTTCACTGTTGTGTGTGTGATTGTAAGTGTTTGAATTTTTTCGGCACTTCCTTGATAACTCGGAACTCAAAAATATATAACTTTTTTTAAAACATAAATTTAAACGAAATATATTGGTTTCAGACCATTTTAATTAAAAATAATAGCTCTAAAACTGTTTTTTTTTTAAATTTGAAATAAACCAATCAAATTGAAGAATTTTTGTTTTTTAATTTTTTTTAAAGAATTTCGATTATTATGATAATTATTATGATTGCATATAAATAAATATGTTATGGTTTTTGTATATTTTTCAAATTAAAAACAAAAATATATTGTAAATTTTGTGTATAAATCAATACATATATACATTAGCTTTTGGTGTGACACGAAATTCCAGAAAGATTTTTTGTGCGTCGCAGGTGAGAAAAGGTTGCGGAGCACTGCATTAAATATTGTTTCTGCTAGGTAGGGAAGACGGAAAAGTCAATAATTTTGTTCAGTACAAACTTTTATTTTGGGATATTATTCTTGGATGACTTTTAAATTCAAAAACTGAATGTAAACACAGCGCCAATGCCAGAACCAATGGGCAGCAAAAGTTTTAGAATTCTATTCTTTTGCACTGAGTAGCAAAAGAATTTAGGAATCAGAGAGATTGCACTGGGTGACAAAATGCCTAGCACTGGTCCTGTGTACATATGCTTCAACATCCTTCCCTCAATGCAATCAAATTTCTTCTATAATAAAGATCAACTATGTTGCAGTTAAGCTGTTCTATATGTCATGCTGTCACATTCAAATTTTAAGTATCTTATAAGTGAACATTATTTCTTTTAAATTTTATGAGTTACTTCTACATAACAAGATAATCTTCTAAGAATATTTCACGTTCTTTGTATTTTTTTGGCTGTCTTGTTGCGATCCCTGCATTTTCCTTTTTTTATACTGCAATCTTTGCATAAATTTATACATTTAAAAAATATAATAAATAATTTTTAGTGTATTTTCCCTTATTTTTATTTTCTGATTTTTCTCCTTATAATAGCTTTATATCAATAAACAGTTATTATCAATTCTACAATTTTTTTTTTTTGGTAATGCGTGAGATTTTCACTATGTTGATCAATTGCTAGTGCATATTCAGTTATTGAACCCTTAATCATCACTGACCGCCTTTAAAATTTCATACTGCACCTACAGGCGGTCAACACCAACTTTGAGAACACCTGATCTAAATGGATAAAGAAATGCCCATTTCTTGAATCCTCTACTTGAATGGCTGACACAAATTCTACAAGATCTCTGCAAACTTTCAAGGTCAGCAAAATTTTATAACTGGTTAAGATGATTTATATGTTTAATAAAAATACATTAGGTTTTAATATCTGAAATACAGTTTTTTAAAAAATAATTATTTTAAATGCAGACTTTTGATAACAATTAATGACAATTTTTATAACTATAGACTCAAAACTTTGACTTAACCAACTGCAAATTGAGCTTTTACTATATAAATATGTACGTTGTTTTAATTTAGTCACTATTTTTGAACTTATTTAATAAAAATGAGTTAAAATACCAAATTTTTCACCATTGAGAAACTTAAGCTGCACTAAGTCATTTGAAGTTTCTACAAAACCATTTTTCTCTCCCCTCTTGTTTAGCATAAAATTTTGCATGCTGAATAAATAATAATAATAATAATAAAAATCCAAAAGACACTACAAGGAATTTAAGGAACATGCTTAACTCCAAATTTATTATATTTTTAAATAGCAATTACTTAACAATAATAAAACCTAATTCTGATAACATTCAAAACAAATGGCATTTAATTGAAAGATAACAAATATCAAAATATGAAAGGACTTATGACTGAGGAATGTAAACAGATAAACACTCCAATAAGAAAGACTAAGTGCTTCTTTAACTACTTCTGTTTTACAATGGAATATTTTGCACATAACATTGATATTGCATTAATTTGTTAATAATTTTTTAAATTACCATAACCATGAAACAGGAAAGTGAAGCACTGTATCAAATTTTAAGAATTAATCAACAAATAAAGAAAGTGAATAGTGACAGAATCTGATTAGCTACATATAAAAGTTTGTACAAATGTAAATAGCACTTACAGCTCAGAGGGGAAAAAATATACGATATAAAATACTTCAATAAAAATTTAACATAAAAAGAATAAACTCTTTAAACAAAAACATACCTGAAATTCATTTAAACTGACAGGGCACAGAAAAAGTATAACATTTGCCACCCCGTCTAGAAACATATATATATTTATAAAATATCAATAAATGATTAAAAAATAGTGCACACATTTATACAACATTCATGTGCATTTTTAACACAATGGATAACAGCACAATCTATATTACCATAAACAATTTATATATTTTTCAACAAAAGGTTTAATTTAAAGAAAAAATTACATATTACTGTACATAAATGCCATAAAATGCAAAAAAGTTTGTGTAAATAGTTCATAAAAATTTTAGCTTGAAGTGATATTCTGAAAAGATTGCACCAAACATACATGCCAAGTTTTCACAGTCAACAAGCATCACATTTTAGCTATACATTTAAAAATTCAACACTGAAAAATATTTCTCCAAGACACACAGAAGCAGATTTCACAAAATAGCTGAAAAGCTACTGCAGACTTGTATCATAAAATAATTAAATTTTAAATATATAATTAAAAATTTAATACAAAATATATTTCAAGATGATATACATATACAATATGAAAATTCCCTTTATAGAAAAATTACTATAGGCATGTATGTATCTGTATATCTTTTATAATCTGTCATTTTTATGATATGCATTCCATATGAAATCAATCAGAAAATCATTCGAAAATTCAAGGTAATGCTATGCCAACTGCATTAATCTGCAAATTCTGAATTTTATATTAAAAATGGAAAATTATAATTATCTTACAGGGGAGAGGGATTTTATATATATCTAAAGAAGATGCATATCATGCTGGAAAAATAATATAAAGATTAAAATAATCATTAAACAATGCATAATATAAAATAAAAATCTATGCAAGACAGAATACTCTAGCACTGGCTTATTTGTTACTCACTATTATAAATGTATTGAAATTATGGTTACGAAAATCAGCATTACGTAAAAAATGCCTAATTACCCATTAAAAATTAAATTATCTGACAGAATAAAATTTTTTAACATGACATAATAGAAAATCCATTAGAAAGTCGCAAGTACTATGAAGAGAATAAAATATAACTTCTGATAACTGCAAAACAGTGCAGTAGCACGAACATCAGTAAGACACAAGCGATAATCATCTTGTACTTCTATCCTATGTAGCACCAGTGTGGATTACTCCATTTGAAATAAATACAATGGCTATAGAAATACTCACTAAGAAATAGCCTATTCTCTATTTGCTATCAACTACAATATCTAAAAGGAAAAAGTCCTAATATTATTAAACAAATGTAGTACGTTCTTATATTAGTTATACAACCATCTTGCAAAATTGCCTGTATTATCAAATATCTGTTATTTCAGAAATCATATTTAATTATCACTTAAATCACATGTTGCATTTCTCTTTCAACACTGTAACAAATAAAAACATTTATTACCTTAATCCTCTAACCGGCAAGGCTGTATATATATACAGCCTAGAATAATTTTTGAGATATTTGTAAAACATATATATTAGCTATACAATCATCTTGCAGAATATGCATACATATATATATATATGTGTGTGCATATTAATGTTTCATAACAGTAAATTTTATTTAATTATTTATTAAATTTAAACAATTCATTGCCATTGCTGCATTAGTAAACAGTAATTACTTAAAATAGTAATTTTAAGATAAAAATTATAATTTAAACAGAAATTGTGTAAACAAATTAATGCTAATTATGAACTAATCTATAATATGCATATTCGTGTTAATATATCTATAATATGCATATTCGACACGAATAATATGCATATTCGTGTCGGGGAGGTTTTATGTATACAAGGGTTTCTAAATTTTCTAAAATTTAATTAAATCTCTCTTTCTGAAAGAATAATAATAGAATTTGAAACAGAAGTAGTTTTTCCTAGCAGCAGAAAGTAGGGACGGATGCTTATAAAACCAAAAGTTGAGAAAAAAAAGCACAAAGAGTAAATTATGGTCATTACACGAAAATATTAAAACTGTCATGAATGACGAAACACGAATTGAATGATTGGGGAGCTAGGTTTGGAGGCAACTTCCCCTTGATAAGTCTGTCTCCGGCCTACTCAGCAATCATTCATGTATGCATTTTAATAAAATTTAGTTTCATTTTTATTAATTAGTAGAATTTTTTTCAAGTTTTGGTTGAACTTGATTTACTTATGCTACTGAATTTAAATGATATTATAGATTAGTTCATAATTAGCATTAATTTGTTTACACAATTTCTGTTTAAATTATAATTTTTATCTTAAAATTACTATTTTAAGTAATTACTGTGTGCATATTAAAATATTTTAAAGAAATTAAGGCAATATATTAAAAGTACACAAATCCAGATATATAATACCAGAAGTGTTATATTAAACTCAAGAAAAAAATTTTTTATCATAGAAGTTTTGGGAAATTTGTACTTAGTGAAAACCAATTAGTGGGTTAACATTGTTTATACACATAATTCCGAATTCACACTTTTATACACAAAATAAGTATCTAACATGAAATCTGGCAACAATTTACATTTTTTTCTTTTTAATTCTTTAAAGCTTGATTTGAGCTCTGCTGCAGTAAGTAAAAATTCAGTTACTCCAGTTGATTATGAACATCACAATTCCATTAATTTTCTTTTCAATTCATGAATACAACATAAAAACACTTTTTTCTAACCCATTATGTATTTTATATAACAAGAAATGAATGACGATAACATGCAGTTCTGCTTCCTCCAGTATCTAATACATATAAATTATACATATTTTATGTCATTTCCTAATGAAAATTACAGTCTCTAGTATGATCACAAGAAAAGCATCACAATTCTAACATTTCATGCCTGCCAAAATATACTCAAGTCAACCACAGGATTACAAAAATTATTACCAACACTTTAAAATTGACATTTCGGGGGTGGAAAAAGTTTTTCAATAATTTAATACAAACAAGCATCATTATTTGGAATTTTATCTAATACCAATATTTCACTGATATACACATCTTTACCTATCAATGCAAATTCAAGCATACATTAAAAATCTCAAACTAAATGCTATAAGATATTAAGCCTTTACACATAGTCAAATATTTATATATACAACCAATCAGCAATAAATGTTTAATAACATAATTCAAAGAAAAAAGAATGAAAAATGTAATGCACAAAATCATATCAAGAAAATTATAAGAGTTTATTGAAATTCCAGCAATAGTAGATAAGTATTATATTATATATATACAAATATATCTTCCTTTCCTAACAAGAACTAAAGGTTACAGGTAGAAGCAACTAATCAACACCAAGAAATGGTGAATTTTTGGGTGAGACACCAAAATTTCACCACTGGCCCCACTGCATCAACTGCAGCAGACTGATCCCTTTCAATAAATACAACGTAACTTAGAGAAAAATGACACAGCAGCAGTTTCTAACCTGTGGTTCACATATCCCTGACCCTGACAGCAGAGTTCTACTAATGGCTAAAAAAAAAAAAAAAAAAGAAATCTACATTTTACATTAAAAGGGAAAATTTCACCAAAATTTTTTTAAAAGGCTACTGACTGAAATGCGCACAAAGCAATGAAATCAGTTGCAATGAGAACTCCCTCTTTACAAGCTTAATGCTCAATTTCTAACACATTGAAGTTTTTAGATTTAACATAGTTTCTAATGTTAAATTTATTATTTAGCCAACAATTCAAAAATGTATTAATGGTTAAAAAGCACATTCTCACACAGAAATGAAACTACCCCAAATAATAGCTTTGATTTGGCAATTGTGTTAAATACTCCAAAGGAATCAGTGTTTGCAATCAAGTTACGAAACTGTTATTGGTAAGATAGTGGCCAGCCAGTAATAACAATACAGCAGTAATAACAATATAAAGCAGCAGTCTCCCAGAAAAAAAAATACTCTAATCAATATTTAAAAAAAAAAGAATTTTTATTTATTGAAGAGGAGAATGGCACTAGTCTTTTTTGTATAAAGGTTTCATCAAATGGGAGAATGAAACCTTCATTTAACTGCGTCATTTAAAAACCTGACACTTCAATTAGAAACATGAAGAAATACAACAAGGCATTAAATTTGAAATGAAGAACAAGGCATTGAAGTGTTTGCTGTCATTTACAAATAGGAAACTTGTGAAAGAGCATTCTCATCTTAAATATTAACTAGATGTTGCTCCTGATTTAGATAGGAAACTTGTGAAAGAGCATTCTCATCTTATATATTAACTGGATGTTGCTCCTGATTCATTTCAAAAGTGCTTTTCTAAGGTTCTTATGTATTGTTTTTATATTGTTTTTTATTTAGTGTTTTGAGTGTAAGGGCCATTTGCTTTTTCTTAAAAATTCAATTTTAGTTATTTTTTCTTAAAGTTAGCATAAGTTACATATTAATTTCTTTTAAATCAGAATTTCTCAAACTATGGTCTAGAGATTGCAAGTAACCCTTGAAGCTTGCTTTAGCGGTCCTTCTGGATTTCTATTAAAAACAAAAATAAATTTCAAATTAACTGTATATTCACTGCAGCTGAAAATTTCAGAGTTTAGAAATTACTATCATCTACCACTTCTCCAAGAATCACATTTCATGAAACTTATTACCGGTTATTTCATCTATATACTTATCACTCAAGTCTCAACAAAAAAAGAGGGATTTAATGTACTATAACTGTACTGCTTCTTAAAAGCACACACCCAAACATAAAGCAGCTATGCAAGAATCGGCAGATTCTTCCATCTCATTAACATGAGTTCCAACAAATATTTGACTTTCAGTTAATAAAATATAGACAACTCTAATAACCTTAACTTTTTAAAAACAAATATTAATTTTTCCCATTACCTTATTTATTTAATATCAATAAAAAATGAAATGATTTTGATTAACTGCATTTTAAAAATAAAAGGTAATAACATATGCTAAGGATATTGCTTTTGAAGGGAATAGAATTAAGGTGGTGGTCCACAACACTTTCTAATTTATAAAAGTGGACTCTACTTGAAAAAGTTTGAGAAAAGTTGTTTTAAACTATTATATGCTTAGTGTTTCACTGCAGTACAATGCTATTTGATGAACACTTATTTTTTAGTATATGCCTAGACCTTATTACTAGTCAGTAGATTTAATCATTCACTAATTTTTTCATTTCTTTTTTACAAAAGATGATATTTAAAATAATTGAAAACATTAAAAATGTTACATTTTGGTTTTAAAATATGTATTATTACAATGTTTATTTGAAATAAGTAATTTTTTTATTATATTTTTCTGACTCCTTTCATTGCATTCTATTAATTTTATTTTATTAAAATATCCCAAAAGTAAAATACATTGCAAGAATACTGGAGGGTGGGATGAGGGGATCATAGTTTCTAAATAGGAATATTAGGGGTATTCTGTAATCATAAAGTCTTATTAAGGGTTGCACAAAAGAGCACAGGCTGGGAATCGCTGCACTAGAGAGATGTTATAAAAGGACTTATACAAAAAAGGGGGGCTTATTCTTCCAAATTTCCAAATGCATAAAATTCAGATATTAAGATCATAATGACAAAAAATAATAATTTGACCACATTAATCCATTTCTAGATACTTCAATAATATTTTGCCCACCGTAAATAAATTTCTATACATTTTTCTTTTCTGGCAGGGGTTGAGGAGGAATTAACATCATTTTTTAATTCAATAAAATCAATGAAATATACATTGATTTTACTGAATTAAATAATAAAATTTTATTGAATTAAATTGGTGTTATAGCTTCAAAATTTAAATATTTAGGAATTACTGTAGTACACCCATTAAAATTAGGTTCAATTACATTACCAAACTAATTATTCAGATTAATTTAGAGGTTGAAACTGAAAAAAAATGTATTAATACGATAAAATTTTTCCTCCCCCCCAAAAAAAATTAAAAGATAAATTTTTATTATGCAAAAATGTAACTGAAATTAGAGATTACATTTTATCATGAATTTCTATTATTTATCTTTCTTCTTCTTATTTTTTCAAGATACTAAGTGAAACATAAATTTTTCCATATATAACAAATTGTAAAAGCAGTATATTTAGTATAGAAAGACTCACTAAAGACTTATGCACATGAAATTCATCATCATATACATAATTACTGGAATACTAATGACCTAGCACCTGATAAATATTTGCTAATGCTGGCAATTCCCTACCGTGATTTTGAAATTTAGTATTGTAGAATACATGTACACAAATCAACTGCTCCTTGATCTAAAATAAAATTTAATAAAGGAATAAAAACTACAAGTAATCAAAGTGATATTCATCTGGTTTGAACATTACAGAATATAATTACATTAACTTTTTATGAATTAACTGATTGTCACACTTTACAAGAAAGATGATGCTGCAGCAGCATTACACGAAAGTTTTAATAGAAAGGTAAAGACTTATAAGAAATGCATTACAAATATTTAGTGCTACAAATCCAAACAGGAAGATAGAGTAATTATTGTTACATGCTCAAATGGAATGGAAATGGGCTTTCTGAATCAAATTATTTCATCTTAAAATAAAAAGAAATTCAAATATGGTCTTTGGTTTTAGTATTAAAAAGTTCAAAAATCATTACAATTCAGTATTACAACAATGCAAAATTATTTGTGAAATGTGCATTACTTATGTCACTTAACTCATCATAGTCAAATATCAGCAATTTTTGGTACTATAACAGTACCTTATTGTCCATTTCCATTCTTATGTACAGTAATATTAAAGAAGTCAAACACAATAAATAAATATTGCAGCAGTCTTGGCAAGCATCTACACATCGACAACCATCTTTTTATGAATATCTGTGTTCCCAACAATCTGAAAAGAAATAAATAAGCAACAAATAAGATGAAATTCACAATTTATGATATAAATAATTAAAAATCTAAAGGCATTTGAGATGAATTTTTTTAAGAATTCAGGCTTTGGATAATTAATTAAATTATGCTGAAGAATCTGAAAGATCTTCATGTGATGATGTTGAATGGTAGCCCAGCTTGAAGCAATTACTAGGTTAACACTTAATGCCAGAATATGTAACTAATCACAATTATTTGCTTCATAAAATTTGGAAAAATTTCCAGTGAAAAAGAAATATCAGATAAATAATTTGGGCATTCATATATTTTTTCATTAACAGTTTTGATAAATAAAAACTGTCACCAAACAGTGTAGTTTAGTATCAACAATTGGCTGTGCTTGATACCACAACACATTCGGAAGATCTTCATCTTGGTTTTATGAAGCCCTATCCTCAATAAGCCAGTTTAATTTTAGTAAAGAATGATATAAGTTAATTGTTATTTCCTGGTTTTTTAAACTTGCATTAAAAAAAAGGCGAGTAAAATCTGGGACTTGCCTTCTATAGGACAATATTTTCTGTTAAAAGACTGGCATACTGCTAACTGTACAAAAAACAATGAGATTCTAGAGGTTGGCAAAAGAGCAGAATAAAACATACCACAGTTAACTGCTTAGATCTGTATTTAAGATAGTTTATGTGGCACAGAGTTCACAAAAATGACAACTATATGAGTGGTCTAAAACCAGCAGCCCCCAAAGCAATTTTATATGGCCTGCTAATACATTTCAGCTAGGCATTTGTTTTAATACAATGCTTGCAGATTCCAATACAGCATGAATTCACTGGACAGTGAATTGCAATATAATGTTCATTCAGAAAACAGAAAAGCACTATCAAACATTTCAGCATAAAATTACATTCCAAACTACTGCTGGCACACAGTAAAAAGTTCACATGTAACAGAGCTCTGACAGATCTGCAAAAGAAGCAAAAGGAAATAAAGGACATTAATCATTGAATCTTAGGAAACAACATTAGACATATGGATTGTATTTACATGTGGGACTGCTATTAAATGAAACAGAATGAATAGTTTTAATGATGTCAGTTAAATGAAAAAATGAATAGATTTTGTGGGCTCGTATGGCACGCCGCACCACTAGGTTAAGGTTGGACTTTGGTCTTATAGCTAAATTTACACTCACGTTTGTGAAAATTGCAACACCAAGAAGGAATCGTCATAATTGAATGCAATTTAATACACAGTTGAGTGGTAGTGGTACAAATAAATGATTAAATGTTCAAAGCAAACAAACAAGAACAAGAGATCAGAATCAGTATTTTGTGTGGCCACCACGCGCCGCAATAAGTGCTGCTACACGACGTGGCATGGAGTCAAACAAAGTTTGAATGTCTGACTGAGGAAGAGCATTCCATATCGTTTGTACGCGTACCCAAAGTTCGTCTGCAGACGCAACAGGACGAGGATCACGAGCAAGACGCCGACCAATGACATCCCACACATGTTCAATTGGCGACATATCCGGGGAACACGCAGGCCAAGGAAGAAGCTGTACCTGCTGCGCTGCAAAGAAGGATTTAACAATCCGAGCAGTATGAGGGCGGGCATTGTCCTGTTGAAATACAGCGCCTGGCAAGCTTTGAAGGAAGGGAACAGCTTCGGGCTGTAGAACTTCACGGATATACCGGTTGCTGTTCAGATTGCCCACAATTCGTAGCAATTGAGATCGTCTATGATATGCTATGGCGCCCCAGACCATAACTCCGGGTGTTCGTCCACTGTGGCGTTCGATAATGCACTCCGGAAGGTGGCGTTCACCGGCATAGCGTCTGACACGAATGCGGCCATCATGGTACCACAAATTAAAGCGGGATTCGTCAGAAAACACGACATGCTGCCAATCAGCACGCCAGTCTCTATGCTGATTGGCCCATTGTAGCCGCAGGCGGCGATGGTCGTGCGTTAGGGGGATCCTGTATAAAGGAGTCCGTGCGCGCAGTCCACACTGCAGCAGACGTCTACGAATTGATGAAGCACACAATGAAACACCTGTAGCTATTGACCACAGTGCTGCCAATTGTCTAGAGGAAGCTGTACGGTCCGTCCGCGCCATGCGGACCAGGTGTCTATCATCGCGAGCTGACGTCACATTTCGGGGTCCACTCCCGGATTTCCGAGTTGTCCGACACTCGTCCGTCCACTGCTTCCAAACGCGCATCACTGTGCTGCTGTTACGCTGCACACGAGAGGCTACTGCACGATACGACAATCCAGCTTCACGAAGGCCGATGATTCTCCCTCGTTCAAACTCTGTAAGTTGTTCAAATCTCGCTCTCTTTCGTCGACGAGGCATAAGTACAGATTGAGTTAACGTTTACCACTAGCAGATAACCACTGATAACCATACACGCCTCGCTACAGCCGTCTATTTATTCGGATCCATCAGCCGTTCAGAGGGCGCTGCTCAGCATACGCATGTGCTACGGATTTGCAATTCTAATCATTTGCATATCATGCGCTACTTTGCATTTCCTGAAAATTTCAGCTCACTCGCGTAAGTCCTTCATGGTGTTGCAATTTTCACAAACGTGAGCGTATTTGTAGCCAACAGTTGGTAGATCTTTTATATTCTGGTATGCCCATTCCCCTTACTGAGTTGGTACTTTTAATTTGAATCAGTCACTAGCTGGTAAACTAGATGTACAGCTACGCAATTCATATTGCTAAATAGATAAAGACAAACTAACATACAACTTGTAAAACCTGTTATCTGTGCTCTTTGTTAGATCTACTTCCATGAATACCATTTATTTTCATATAATTAAAGTTGTACACAAAATTATAATTGTGATTTAAGAGATTATACTGCAAGCAATGCCTTTGACAAACAATAAAAAGAAAAGTGATAGCAGAAAAACATGTTTTCAAAATAAATGGGAAATTTTGTACTTTTGCGGCGTTCTGCAAAATAAAATTCTATGTTTCATTTAGAGTAAGGGAATATCAGTTAAAAAAATACAACTTATGTCACCATAACAAAATGAATCATATTTTTTTCCGTTTTCTTCTTTTAATGTTGGAAGGTAACTTCAGGAGGAAAAAGTTATACTTTCTGGCTCAGAACAAGATCAAAATGCTTTTAGAGAAACAAATAAATCTAGTGAAGTAACAGTTCAAGCTTTGCTAGGTGCACATCACTGCGAAAAGGTCAAAATTATTTAGTGATAATGAATTCGTTAAAAATTGTTTGATTAAATCTGCTGACCTTCTTTGTCTAGAAAAACAACAATTTTTTTTAAATATTAATTTTTAAGTAATATCTCTGCAGCTACAGTAGTGGAATGAAATAAAATCGTTTGTGATTTATGATGACATTTAAATGAAAAAAACTATAGATTTTGCAGCATCTATAACTGAGATGGGCATTTTTGTGTCTTCACCATATCTAATGTCTATACGAGCCAGTTTCCCTAAGAAAAGTCCTAAAAAAAGGCACCTTCCCCCCCATATAGCTGAGTGCTTTGCCATAATCAAATAAACCAATCAAATTGACAGCTGCTGTTGAGAGTATTGATATCATGTATGCAGCACAGCTTGTCACATTCGTACGAGGTGTTACTGATGAATTTGAAGGAATTGAGGAATTACTGGAAATAATTTCTATGAATGGAAAAACTGTTGCATAGAATATTTGTTCAGAAATAAAAAATATAACACATAAATATAAATTAAATTGAGATAAAGTGGTTGGATTTGCAAGTGATGATACAATCAGCTGCTATAGTTGGTTTTAAAAAAAATGAAGTTGTGGTAAAATTAAGAAATACAGAGAAAGATTTCAAAATATGTTTTGTGCTATATATTGCATTATTCGACAAGAAGCACTTTATGACAAAAGTTTGCAAATGGATGATGTTACAGTAATGTCAATTAAAACACTAAACTTTATCCTTGGATGAGCACTGAATCATTGAAAATTCGTTGCACTGCTTGAAGAAACTGAAAGTGAGAAAAGAGAAATGGTCTATTATAATGAGATGAGGTGGTCGAGCAACTGTATTAAAACAATTTTTTAATTTAATAAATGAATTCAAAATTTTCATGACCGGAGAGGGGGGGGAGTGATTGACAAACTGTATGACGACATGGGTACAAGATTTAGCATTCCTTGTTTATTTAACTGGCCATTCAAATATTCTCAATAAAGAGTTGCAAGAAAAGGATAAACTTATCACTTACATATATGCATCTATTAAAGCTTTTTAAATTGCAAATTTGGGAAATACAACTGAAGAAAAAAAATTGCATATTTTTTATATCTAAAATAGTGCCCCATTATTCCAAACGAAAAATCTCAATAATGCACATAGAAAATAACATATTGTGACAAGAATATAAAAGCAGATTTAAGGAATATAATGATTTACAGTCCGATCTTTTATTTAAATAATTTCCATTACCATTAAAAGCATATGTGGACAATGGGGGGGGGGAGACAGGAAATGGAATTAACGAGTTTACAGTGTTATATAAATAAATCTTATTCAAAGATTTGAAAATACAGATCAAATTAACTTTTATTCAATATTCATACATTTGGTTAAAAGGGAAATATCCCCAGTTGCAAATTTTTGTAATAAGAATAATCTCTTTGTTTGGGAGGACATTTGAAAAGCTATCAAATAGCTGTAATAAAAAACAAAGAAAAGAATAATTATTCACATAAAATCATACATCTTTTCTGCAAGTGTTGATAAAAGATTTAATAATAAAAGAACAGGATGCTGTTATTTATTCTTAAATTTTGTTCCACTGTGGAAATTTCCTCTGAAAACTAAGTTTTCATAATTTTTTTATGTTAAAAATAAGTTATTTAGTGATTAATTCAACACAAGAGAATTATTTGAAATAAATGTCAATCCAAAAATTTAATATTTAGCTGCTAGTACATTTGGATTACGAAATGTAACCAACATAAATTTTTGTTACAAATAGAAAATAAGCACAATTTAAATTTTTCCTTCATTATTATTATTATTATTATTGTTTATGTATGTTTTGATAAAAAAACTGAAGCACCATAATTTGTTATCAATCAAATAGTAAATTTTCTTCAAAATATCTGAATTATGAGAAAAATATTACCATAACATACCAGATCTAAACCTTATGATTCAAGATGGGAATTTGGTACTTCAAATGCTGCCAATAATCCTTCATACATATAATATCTTTCTGGCTTAGCTTTTCTATTTGTATGACCACATGCGTTATTCTGACTTGATCAGAACAAATCCATAATTATATCATGGCAAGAAGCACAAGATTGCACCTGTTGTTGGCATGCGTCTTGAGCACCATCAAGATGATAATATGACTTTGTACACTTTTGTACTTTGTCTAATTTTCAACGGAAGCAACTAGGGGATGGGTCTCCCATTCCTCTTCTCCTATCATCAACACTCAAAACTCAAACTTTTGGCTCACTATGTATTTTGAGTGTCCCCATGCCACACAGACACTATACACATCCATGCTTTCTCCGGGTCCCAGACCCTTTGGTATGGCAGGCAGCATCACTAACTACTATACCATCTAGGCAGCTTTTATAACTACAAGTAATAAAAGTGTAAGATTTATGATTTTTTTAAAAATAAATTTTTCATCTTTTTCACAGCAGCAATTTTTAGAAGTAAATCTGATATTTTTATCTTTCATGCTTATTTTTCACAATTTCTTTCTTGAAAAGAAAGTACATTGCAAAAAATACAAGTTAGAATAACTTGATAAGAGCCATGGATTTTTTTCATGAGGTCCATAAGGAATTTTTCAATGAAAAATTATTTCCGATGCAGATATATTAACATTTACATTTTAATTGCAGAGATAAAATTTTCAACATTTAAAAATACCAATAATAAATAACAGAATGTCACTTAAAACCTCACTTTTTTTCAATATTGTTATAAAAAAAAGATCTTGTAATTTGATGTTCAAAGCTAAAATTTGAAAAGAATTTTGTTTGATTCATATGAGATAATAAGATAACACTGCAGATTTTTTTAATCTCACTGTAAATGATACATTAAAAGGGAAACTTAAGATTTTCTTCGATTAATAAACATTTATTATTTGTGAAACCATAAAAATTAATAATTAAGAATACAATTTACAGTTCTAATTTTAGTGAAAATTAATTATAACAGATACAAACTATTTTTTTAAACACTGGAACACACTGTTGTTTTCAAAATGGTGCTCAAACAAAAAGTTGAATTTAAAAAAAAATAAAAACTATAGGTGAAAATTATCTATACGTTACTACAGAATTTTATAATTACCATTACATTTTTCATTTTCATGCAGATAATAGTGAGTACAACTTTACAACAACAAGTTACAACTTTTGAGTGTAAATATAGGACAGTCACAGAGTAATTCAATTGTAAAAATGTCTTTTATTAATTATAACAATAGCATAAATAACGCTTATCGCTGAATATTCTTAAGAGTAGCACAGCTCGTACCAGGTGGCCTGGAAACAGCTTTGTTATTTTTCGACATGGTTGTAATTTAAGGTAATTAAAAACAATAATATCTGAGTCTTTTAAAAGTGCATGTGCTTCCCGGTCCCATTAGTACCATTTTGCTTCCTCTCCCTTTTTTTGTGTTTGATAGACAAAGAAATCCAAAGAAAGATGAAAAATAAAAATATCATTCATCATTTTTTATGCAATAAATGTTGAAAAGACATTAATTATAAAATTGCCAAAGGTTTCAAGCAGTTTTTCAATGCACTATAATTACTTGCAAAAAAACCTCTACAGGAAGGAGTCGCAATAAAACATACTCTCTTGCTTCAGTCTTTAACACAAGAAAGAACAAAAGCTAAATCTCTGCAATCAACTCTGTACACATAGAGAGGGGAAAACAGCAGATGTAGTGATCTCACAGATAGAAAGTACAACCAAATATTAATAGACGATCACAGTTTTATCTTCTCTTATACTGCAAGCAATTCATTATATTGCTATGTGGCTTTAAAATATCCCTGCCAGCTTGACCTCTTTCAAATGAACTAAATTTTTATTTATGCAGACTATGTATTTAACATATTTTTTCTTTGAATTTTATTAGGTTTTAACAGCAATTTAGTATGTTTTGATAAGTTTTTCTGGAGACACAGTAACACTCAGAAACTTTTCCCACATAAATAAATGGTAGTTGCTTTACATTGGTAACTGGTGTTTACTTTACACTGTTTTAGCTCATGAAAGGTTTTAACAGAGCCCTCTCCTTTCATAAAGTAAAACAAACTTGTATTAAACTCCCCAAGGAAATTTCTCAATAAATACCTACAATAAAGTAAACAACATCTTCGTTATTATAATAAAGGTAAAAACTCACTTAAACATCTGCCAGAAACTCAAAATTAAAAATCTTTATCTATTAACAATGCTGTTGATAATAAAGGAGTACAGAGATAAAATTACAAATTGCAAACAGCAGCATAACAAATTGCACATGAATTGAAACAAAGAATAATAAAATAAATGCATTATCATACTCACATTACAAAACTCTTCAAATGAGATCTTTCCATCAGCATCTTTATCTGCAAACTGAATAGTCTTATCAACAATCTGCTGCAACTGTGTATCTTTCAAATTATTGCCAACCATCATTTTCAAGACAGTGAACAATTCTCCATTAGAAATGTATCCATCGTTATCAATATCATAAATACGAAAAGCAACTGAAAATTAATAACTTGAATTTAATGACCAAACTGCATCACAAATCCAATGTAATAAAGCATTGAGTACATCAGAAAAATTACTGTATGTAATATAATATTTAATCATATAATAATTAACTATAGCATCAGTCATTAACTATTAATTATAGTAAATCTTATTCTTAACTAATTACCATTTAGCAGTTTAAACACATCTTAATATGTGATGTAATAAATACTCACACCTTAATTTTGACTCCTTATCCCCTTTCACACTGAACTGTGAGACACCTTCAATGAATTCTAAGAAGGAAAAAATAACGACATGTATAGAATATACTTAGCAACTTTTGAGTTACACACAACACTTGCTTTTTAGCAATAAGATGCTCAAAGCTGTAGAAAACAAATTCACCTGTATATTAAACATATGCACTGGAGGGAAAAATTAGAAGAACAACTATAAAAAGTTGCTTTATGCTAATTAGTGATAGGCCAATGGTTCAAGGTCAATTATTACACTGTTCAATAGTGATTTACCATCACTACCCAGATATACACGAATGTTTTCGCCCATTTTTTTCAAAAAGTATGGAGAAGAATGCAAGAGGATGATCACAGGTCTGTAAAGACTAACAATAGCAAAAAGCATTATGTCAAAAATGTAAAGTCACTGGTGATGTATACAGACAGCCAGGTCAAAGTAAAAAATATGCCAAACAGACACTCTGACCATTATATTTGGGAATGATTGCTAGAAAAGGCAACTGATGTCAGCCCAGATAACAACGCAGTGTAGCTACAGGAGCTTGACTATACAAACATACCATGAATGAGAGGCTGTATGAAAAGGAACCCACGACATTAAGCCCCACTAACATAGGCTCTAAAATGCACCTGGTTACAGATGTGCAGAGATAACTGTGCCAGAAGCACCACAGACTACAACTAAGCTCTCTTTACTAATGAGTCTCGTTTTTATTTGAAGAGTTATCCAGATGTATTACAATCTAGCCCTGTTCACTAGAGCAGATTCAACTAGTGGCCAAAAACTGGTTAAACATTCCCTGTTCACATGGCAAACAAGTATTAACTGCTTATCAAATTGGAAGTAGAATGTTCCTACCTCTCCAGAGTAGGGCAAATGAAAAGATTTCCCATACTGCACAGTTCACTTAATTCTAGTAAACAATATGGCTGACGTGCAGTTAACCGTTTGCTGGAGTGTCAGCAATAACTATTTGAGACTGCAAAAGTGAATTAGATGGCTCTATGTACCTGATATAGAAGTACATAGAGATATGTACAAGTTTAACTGCATTTGGGTATATAAATACTCTTCAAATCAAAATGCTGAGACATGAATATTGCATGCAATGCAACAAATTAAGGTTCTGGGTATGCCAATTTTAGTGACATTAATGTTGCATTTATAAAGCAACACATAAATTTTCTTCAAAGAACACACTGTCTCTCATGAAATAGTAATCATTCCTCTAAGCAGTGCACAATAAATTGTAGGTGCAAAAATAATTTTAGAGGGGGAGAGAGAAAAGAAAATAATAATTAAAAAAAGTTTTTTTTTTTTTTTTAAAGTAAACTTTCATGAAATAATTAATGAACTAAAAGGAAAAAATAATTTATCGTATAGTTTAATGATAACAAATTAAACCATTCTTTCTCTTCACAAAGTACTTCTACAATTTTATACAATTAAAATCAAAACTATGAAACACCCTTGATATATTTTATAAAGATAATAGCTTATAATTTTGACCACCAATTTGATAATTAGATTTCGTTACTTAGGTGTCCTTAGGCTTTCATTATTCATAACGTAAAACTGTAGATGAACTTTGTAGAGATAATTATTTAACCTATTTTTCCTATTAAAGTATACAATTAATTCTTTTTCCCTTTCTGTTGATTATTTTATAGGTTTTAAATAAAAGCTTATTTTATAAAAACTTTTTAAAATTTTTTTACTTTCATCTTTTTAGTATCATTTATTTGCTATCAATCAAATTACTCAATTCAAAAATTGTATCTTAACAATGAATAATCACACTTTCCTTCCCAACAATCCCAATATGCCATATGGCCACTGACATCATTATTTGCAGTGGCTTATGGGAATGGAAGGCAGATAGTGGCCTTCTGAACTGGTCTTAAAAACAAAACTGTGTGACTGTTATGTGAAGGAGCACAGCATGCAAACTGTACTTCCGAAGAAAGCAAAGCACATGCAACGTACAGCAAGAAATGTGTTTCTGAAGAGAGCAAAGCACATGCAGTTTGTGAAAAGCATCAGTACAACAGAAATGACATCACACTATGGATGGGAACCATTCATAAAAGCTACACCAATGACATTTTTACTAATACCAGTAGAATTCTGAAATACACAGAGATAAGGTTCTTCATCCTTACGTCAAATTGTTTAGGAGGAAATAACTTTCTCTTAATGGACAATAATCCTCATCACACTGCAATATTGACTGATTATTTTGAGGATGAAGGAATTCAGCAGATGGAATGGCCTACATATTCTCTGAATTTAAATCTGACAGGTGTGGAATATACTAGGATGCTGTCTTGTATGACTACAACTCCCATCCAATGCTCTCTAGAAGTTTCAAGGTGGGATTCATTGTAAATATACGTAGCGTATTCAGAAATTAAGTACCGTTTCATTCTAGCGCCGTTGCAGCGCTGTGGTAGGCGTCCCGCGCATACACACTAGTCTTTTTTGTTCACTGACTTTCAATTGTCGTCATTTTGGTTGCTCTATGTTGTGTTTTCAGTTTGCTGTGCACATTCAAAATGTTTCAGAGAATTAATTCTTCCGCTGACTATGAGATTCGTGCCGTGATTAAATTTTTGAATGTGAGGAATGTTAAACCGGCCGAAATTTATCGTCAAGTGACAGAAGTTTACGGTGAATACGCGATAAGTGATGGAATGGTGAGAAAGTGGGTAAGAATGTTTAATGCAGGTCGAACAAATGTCCACGCCGAGGCTCGGAGTGGTCTTCCTTCTGTTGTCACTGATGATTTGGTGAGGAAAGTTGATGAAGCAATTCATGAGAACAGATGCTTCACAATGACAACTCTTTCAGGGGCATTTCCACAAATTTCACGTACTGTTTTGTTCGAAATTGTGTTTGACCGCTTGAATTATCGCAAACTGTGTTCCCGATGGGTTCCAAAAAGGCTCACTGATGTTCCCAAACAAAGCGACTTGGTAGTGCCCTGACATTTCTCACGTGGTACAGTGATGAGGGAGAAAACTTTTTAAACCAAATTGTGACAGGTGATGAAACTTGGGTGTGTCATTTCACACCAGAATCGAAACAACAATCGATGGAGTGGAGACACACTCATTCTCCGAAAAAACAAAAGTTCAAAGTGACAATGTCATCACAAAATATCATGTGCACTGTCTTCTGGAATAGGAAAGTCTTCTGGAATTTTGCTTACTGAATTTCTTCTCAGAGGTGAAACCATTAATGCGGCACAATATTGTGAGACTTTAACAAAACTAAGGCGCGCCATTCAAAACAAACCAAGAGGAATGCTCAGTAAAGGAATTGTGTTGCTCCATGACAATGCTCGGCCCCATACTGCTGGTGTCACTCAATTGTTTATGAATTCATATGATACAGAATTAGTTAAAAGATTAAATGTCTGTTGTTAGTAATAAAATTTGAATTTCTGAACCTGCACATGAAGCGTGAGCTTGGTGGCAAGCGCTTTGGATCTGACGATGACATGAAAAATGCTGTGGAGTCGTGGTTATTGAAACTGGCGGGAAGTTTCTTTGACGATGGTATACAAAAACTGGTCATCCGCTATGACAAGTGTTTGATCATTGGCGGAAACTATGTTGAAAGTATGTATTTTCATGTAAAGACATGTATTTTCATGTAAAAATAAAATTGGATTCGAAAAAATTGTTTTACTATTTTTTTTCCAAAACGGTACTTAGTTTCTGAATACGCCTCGTACTTTGTTACATAGAAACTTCTGAATAATGCATGGAAATTCACTGTAAAATTTACTTTTTGATCAGGGATGACTCTACACACATGCATGTTAATTTTTTCTATGTACCTATAAAAACTTGTAACACCAACTTTTCTCTAATCCACTTCATAATACATTTGCTATACTCACATTTTAAATTAATTTTTTTGAAGAAATAGGCAATTTCGCATTTTGATACGTCAGGCCTGACATCATATCAAAATGCAGTCAAAAAAATGTTGGGTAAGACAAAGATCCTTTGCAAGTCCCATGCTTTTAGCTGCAAAATCAATTTCAGTTCTATGGGTTTTCATATTTGTTTCTTTAATTTTTCCCACCAGTGCGCATACATAATATATGTGACACATACACTTTTGATATTCAGAAAATATGGAAATAATTTGGCTGTTTTAACCTCTGTTTGTCAATAAATAAAAATAAAATAACAGAAAAGAATTACTACACAAATAAAATCTGAAATTAGTTAAATTTACTCATCAGTTTAATATTTATTTCAATTACATGAAGTAAGAAAATATTTTAAAATAATATATATTTAAAATATTAATAAAACATTTTAAAACTCAACTTTTGCATAAATTATAAAAATTCAGCAAAATGAATTTTTAGCATAATCCTAAAAGTATAAAATAATAATAATCATTATAATAAAAAAAACTTAAGACCATATTACATTTCATATCTCATCGACCATGAATCAATTGAACAATGAAAATTGTTGGAGATCTTTATTGCGCTAACTATAACTATTCCTGTGGAAATTTGAAGGAACTGTCCCTCTTTATTTAATAAACAACCAGTATTGGATCCGATATGTTTCTGAATTGATTAAAAAAGCTTTCGTTGATTTTGTTATTTTCATTAAGCTCTCCAACTTTACTGGAAAGTCTATTCAGAATGCTATGAGTACAAATTTCCTGTAAGCAATGCTATGAGTACTACTGTTTCATCAGACACATTCAGCTGACAATACTGAGTCCATTAATACAATTTTTTTTTATGACAGGATCCCACAACTTTGAAAATAATCTACTGCTTCCTGTTCTCTAGAAGTCACAAATTTTAACATATTTCTTTTCAAAATTTAAGAAAAACAGCAATAATAATTAATTTATATACTTGTTTATAAAACATAAGGTGGCTTATCCAGAATCAGTTGAGGTTAAAAGAAAGTGCAGATATTATGAATGTGCTGTTATACTGCACTTACTAATGCCACTTATCAATATCAATAACTGGCACTAAATCGTGCTCGTTGGCAAAAGTTTCATGGTTCATGGGATAATACATAAGTACCAGAACTTCTACAAAATTTTACCCAAAATGCATAAATATCACTCTTAATATGAGCATGGATAACTTACCTTTGAAATCTACTTCTCCATTGCCATCAGTATCAAAAATTTCTATCACTCTTTGCACTAAAGGATTTTGATGAAGTTCTGGAAGTGACATGAATTCTTCCACACTCAAGGATCCTGAATTGTCCAAATCCAATTTCCGGAATCGCTTTCCTAATCTTTTTATTTCATCTGCATCAACTGTAAAAGAATACAAACCAAATGTATCAATTAGTCACAAAAGCAAACAGTAGACTCTAATATAAAGTGACAGAAAGATCAAAAAGATAATTAAAAGACAACAAAATTATCCTATAAAATGAGGTTGTATCAAAACATTTTTCATTGGTATCAAGATACCTAGACTACAAAACTCAAACCTTTATTACTTATTATTTTGTAAGGTTCGCTGTCTTTCTGTTGTGTCGAATCCAGAGATATAATAATTGCACCGAAGAAGGGTTAAAACTGCCCTTTATTAAACTCTTTAGATTATTTACAATGCGTCAACTTGATGCTCACAGACTATGCCTCAACTTGGGCGGTAACTGAAACAGTAGAATCAAACTTAAGAATTCAAGATATTCACAAAAAAAAAATAAAAAAAAAAAAAAAAAAAAAAAAAAAAAAAAAAAATAAAAAAAAAAAAAAAAAAAAAAAGAATTACACTACAGGACTTATACAATCATGTATCCTACAGCACATAGATGAGTCTAGTGGCAGCAAGATAATTGCAATTAAGCCACGTCTGACCAGCAATAACTGCTAAGCGAAAGTCTGCGTATAAGCATGCACAGAAGTTTCCCAGACTCTCTCTCTTTCTACTGGAGCATCGATATTAAAACCTTTTCTCCCACTGGTAGAATTTGCATTTCTTATGCGCACTACCAAATTTAAATATTCTAGTACTGAAAATTAGTGGAATGAAGGCTTATAAGAAAGTAACTTAAAATTAAATTTAACTGGCTGTTTAAAATAAATATAAATCCCTACAATTTAATAAAAAAAGTCTTACATCATTGAAATAAAAAACAGCATATACAGTCATGCCTGGTTTTCATATCTCTCTGATCCCTAAAATTTAAAAAATAATAAAATAAATGTGCCATGTTTCAAAATGTATGATAAATGAGGAAGATGTGTGGTGAAATACAACTGCTCAGATGAATCCAGTATTATCTTCCCTAGGTAATTCCAACAATGGATATAAATATACACTTCAGGACTAAATGATATTTTGTTCATTCTTGCAAATAATTTCTATACGAAGACAACCTGAAGATGGATAAAAGGATGCAAAAAAATAAGAAATTCAGCCAATAATAATAAATTTTAACTTAATGCAACAAGAATCACAGCGACTTTGGACAATTCCAAAAATTTCTGTATTTTAGATGATCAGTTTAAATGTAGTAAAATTACATATAGATATGGCACACACTGCAGCTTTGCTTATTTATGTCAGATGGAAAAATGCTACATCTCCAATAGCACTGGTGCAGCTACATCAAATGGTAGAATTCAGGGGTGGCAAATATTAGGAATGGCAAAATTCTTAGAATTTAAGAGAGGCAATGGGCAGCAGAATTCAGGACTCGCAGAGTAATATAACGGGCAGCAGAATTCAGGACTCGCAGAGTAATATAATGGGCAGCAAATGCATAGCACTAGCTTTGCTCAATTATGGAAAGTTTCATACTAGCCAACATCAGTACAAGGCCTCTCAATGTATTGTTACTGGCTACAGTTTAGCTCCCTAGCTAGCAGGTATTTGAAGTGACATGGGAAATCTCACTCAGGAGAAAGATCACTTTACTGCACATTTACTACTTTCTGTTGAGCAGTGGAGCATCACCCTTACAAAATCTCCATTCCTACATTTTGTATAGGTGATGGTGGATTTTGTTATTATTATTTTATTTCATTTACTTTTTGGCTGATGGTCCAGAGACTTCGATATTTGATCATACCAGATACTAGACATCTAGGTTTTGGACTTAGTATAGTACTAGAGCATAAAAAATTATTCTAACTTCATAAGAGGCCACTAGCTAGCCAGTATTGATACCCAGTGACAATGATTTTATACAACTGCAGCAGTGTTGCAAATATATTGTCCATGAATACAGGTATATTATTTCAACTTGTAAAAATTAACAAATGCTTACATTATATATTAAGATTGGTGAAAATTATCCTATCAACTAAATCAGTAGTAGTAATTAATACAAAACAATGCCTTCCCAGATTTTCTGTACATTTTAAGTTACGACTTTCAAGATATACAAATAACTAACATTTCTTTTGAATGTTTGATATTAACTTGGGAGAACATGGGCTCCAATCTTGTAGATAAGGATACACATGCAGCATATTTGACCCCACTGTGAATATATGTAATTTTCTCAAATTATTACTACCTGAAATATGTTTCGTAGAGTACATACAGATAAAATCTATTTTTTTACATTCCTTATTCTCAAATAATTATCCACAAATATCAATATAAATGTGAAATTGCTCTTTTTATATTACTATACTTAATTATTTCCATTTCCTTTGAAAGAGACTTGTTGATTTGAAAAGCATCATAAGGCATATTATTGGTCATGCTTTTTCCAGAGCAAAGTTGCATTAGGATCATACAAAGCAAAGTTCACTTAAAAAGCTGGGAAATAAGAATACATTTCTATTCCCCTTTCAGCTAGCATCACAATGGAAATTACTGCTAGTTTGAAAGTATGCCTTTAGGGGATCGTCTTTGTTAATTATCGGCTCAGGGAAACAGTGTTTGCAATTCAGGTTCCTGTGCAAGCTGCGCTACCCCAGTAGAACATCTTGCTGATTTTCTAACACATAAAGTTCATAAAATATGTCATATGGCATAGATGATTACAAAGTATAGCAATTTTAGGCATACACTCATAGCGGGTACTTGAAGCATCAAAAGATGTTAGGCCGATCAAGACTCTAGCTCGGCCAGACTACCTTTAACCTGGAAGGTCAAGTAGAACTACAAGCAAGGATAAGTGAAGTGCAGTGAAAAGAAACACCAATATTACACAAACACTTCTTACTATAGTATGCAGACAAACAGTAGACCTCATAATACATGATAAACGAGAAATTCTTGAGTACATGGAGTTACAAAAATTTACATATTGCCAAAAGTTAACACATACAATACACACAGAAAACAATTTTTTTTTTGTTATTTTAATTTATATACTTTTTGTTAAAAATTTAAAATTTTATGCAATTTTTTTTTGTACAATACATATACACTATATATATGAAAAATAAAGAATATCTAAAGGATTAAATTAACAACACAAATTTCTCTTCTCAATTCTGAAAATAGTAACCTCTCTCTGCACTGCCTAATTTCTATGTTAATCCATGTCATATGGACTCTTACAAAATTCTGGTGATGTAAATGGAAGTAAAACTTGAACAGCCAATAGTAATTTTATAGCAATATTAACTACTCAATCAAAATGCACTGAGAACCAAAACTAACTCAGTCTGAATTAAGATTTCACCCCAAACATAAGGCACTTGCTTTCAACGCTTTGGCCTAGCTGCACTGCTATCTGTCTGCTCTTTCTATCTTGCTCAAAATTAATCTAAAATGTAAGCTTTTTGGAATCGGCACATTTTATGTGCCAACTTGATTGTAGCCACAACATGTTTGCTGAAATAAAAAGTGAAGATTTAATCTTTTAATCAAAAAAAAAAAAAAAAAATCTAAAGTAATGACCAGTAGGAATTTTGATGGCGTAGAAGTTTTGATCCATAATGAATAGTAAATTGGAGGCAGAGTAAATCTTCATTATGTGCTTATAATTTTATAATCTTCCTTCACATGCATGAGATCATAATAATATATAATGGTGCAAGTCTTCAGTATTTTCACAAATAACAATTTGCATCACTGTATTATTAATAAGTCTACTTTATATAAAAATGTAAGTAACATCTTTGGAAACTCTGTAATGCATCAAATTCTAGATTAACCTGTACAACTTTTACATCCAAATAGCTTTAAATTTATTAATTTCACAAAAGAAATTTAATTTTTTTATTAAAAATGTTCTTTTTGCAATTATAAAATAAAGTTAAATGTATACGATTTTTCTCCATTTCTCCCAAGTGGCTTCAGGATGTAATTGGAAAGTATGCCCAGTTAACAATCAGAAGATCTGGAGTTCCAAGTTCTAGAGACAGAACTGGCACATTTTTCACAATTCCTCCTTCAAGAAAACTAATGACAAGTGGCACCCAAAGTAAAAGGTAACAGATAACAATTCATCATCACCAGGATTGACAATTCGGTCCCAGGCTCCTCAGCCATCTTTTAAATAGGGAGGAAGGTAAGGTTTTTCTACCTCCTCTTTATCATGTGTCTTTGAGGTGAAAATGGAAAGCACATCAGGCTAGTAATTGAAATATCCAGAGTTTGAGCTCTGCTGAGGGCATTGCACAATTTTTATGTCTCCTGCTTCGATATTCCTAATGACTCTGCGTACGTACCAGTATTATTTTCATAATACTTAACAGTGCTTTATTTATTATCTATTTTCTTCCAGTCCACTAATTCCTTCTGTTGAAATCAGTCTTATAGAACTTAATTAGCTTTTAGCAATTTTATAGATGAAATCTAATTTACCGATTACTCCTTTTAATTACAGAAGAAATCCAATTTCAAAATTCATTTCATCAGTAAGAGAATATACAACTGGACATCTTGTTCACAAACATTCATGGAACAAAAACTTTGTCTATTAATGAGGGAGAGCATTGCTGTCCTAGTTCAAGGGTATGGTAATTCAGGAACTGTCCATTAAAACAAAGAGTTTGTAAACAGTTTCAACAGTTGCAATATAATATACCATCTGTATTTTTGAATAATAATTTGTATCATGAAATGTAGCAGTCTTTTCTGTTATAGAATAAACACTTGCCTAATTAAAGTTTTTATAGAAAGGCATATCCATGAACATTGTTTTTGGGCTCCATTAAATAAAAAGCGTTTTTTGTATCTCTTGCCATATCTTCTTGTTTCCAAAGCAAGTATTGTAAAGAAAAAAAAATCGGTTTTTAAATATGTCATTCTCTTCCTTCTTGCTTCATTAATATAAAAAACCTAAGAGAGATATTACTCACATTAAGAAAAAATTTACCACGTTCAAAATGAGTTGATGACGAAAGTATGTTTCCTAATCAAAGTATCAATTTAGCACATTTATTTTCCTGGAGAACAATATTTGGCATGGTTAAGAACACTGTTCTACAACCAAAAAGATATAAAGCAGGTTTTAAAGCTACTACATTAAACAACTACTCATTTAATAATAATTTAGGAACACATGCAATAAATACTTACAATTGGAGCACATCTCCATAGGTAAAGATGATTCATTACCCTAAAATAATAAAAAATGGGAATACTAATAATTTTAAAAAACATTTTTCAAAAAGTACTAATACCATACCTGCCAACCTCTAAAGATAAAAATTCAGAAGATTTCTCCAAAATTCAGAAGAACACGAAGAATTAATATCATGCTTTGATATTAAAAAAATAACAATTTATACAAATAGAAAAAAGAAAATTGTACTTACATTAGTAAATCTCAATTAAGTAGTAACTAAAAAATTTATTAGGAAACATAAAACAAGAACTTAATGTTACACAAAAAAATTATTGCAATGAATTTAGAGTGCATTTTTTGGCTTTAGCCAAAAATTCTTTGGAAAATTTCCTGTCATAACAATTAGTTTCCTCATAACATTTAGCAATTAAAATGTTTTCTAGAGTTTTTGGTGAAATTGAAGAACGAAACATAGTTTTGTTTTTCTTCACAACACTGAAGACTCTCTCGCACTCAGCATTACTGTGTGGAATTACGAGAATAGCACATAAAACTCTTGCTAGTCTATCATATTTTGGTGTTCCATCAGCTCTTTTTATTCTTTTTAAGGTACCAACGAGGACATCAAGTCTATCTTCTCCAGAACTGGCAAAGTCTTCAAACTGTGCAGCAGAAAATTCGTTCTGTAGTTCATCTAAAGCATCATTATGGCATTCATTTTCTTTAATTGCTAAAAAAATGGAAACTTATCAATAAAAAAACGAATCTTTTCAAAAGATGAATTTTCAATTTGTTTCAAATTTGCCACTTCAGCATTTAAAAGAACTTCATTTTGCAAAGGAAACTTCCTTACAATGTAATCACAGGCTGAGGAAAAGTACTTTCTAACACATTGAAAATTTTTTTTTCTCATGATCTTTCAAAGAATTTACAAGTCCTCTGGTTTGATTTCCAATTATAAGACCATTGTCATCCTTTTGATTTGCCAAACTATTATAGGCAACACGAATCAACACACTTTTTTTCACAACGGACGGTTTTACAAACTCAGTATAAAGTTCTTTCAAACTGAGTTCGCTGAGTAATTCCCTTGCTGCTGAAGCGAACGCGAAAAAAATAATCTGGCGCCCACAAAGAAAAGAGTGGGAGAAACAAGTTCAGCGCATTGGATTGGCTGGTTAAGCAGCGAGTTGGGAGAAACCGCAGGTTACTAGATTCGAAGTAGTCGGTAAAACACGATGCAATTGGCGAAAATCGCTGAATTGGCGAAAAATTCTAAAATTTCGACAAAAATCACTAAAAACTCTTGAAAAATCAAAAAAATCGTAAAAAATTGATTACGATCGTAAAATCGTAAAGACAAACGCATTTTCGTAAAAATTACGAAAAATTCGTAAAAGTTGGCAGGTATGCTAATACATATGAACATACATATTATATACAGAAGAAGAATTCAAAAGATTAGAAACTAGAAGTTCTTCTAGTATGGTTAATCAGATATCTTAAAGAGCTATGCACTACAGTGAAAATTTTATACCTAACTGGCATTACCGAATCTTACTAATTGAAATATAAAAAGTTTGGTATTACTTTCATATAGTGGGCCCCGACATCAAATCGGCTGCATATTCTTATACCTCCTCACATGATCTATATTAGCACCTGCTACATGTTCTTATGCATTGCAATGTAATCACATATTAGCACCATGTTGCATTTTTTATCTCACTGTGTGTTCTTATATTATTAATTTTTGCCGAGGTTTTCAAACTCGCATTGTTTACTAGAAATATTTTTTTTTTTTTTTTTTTTTGTGAATATGACCTTAACAATCTGTAATTTACCAAGTAATGAGGTGGACGCCATACCATTTTTTCATTAAAGTCTTTTACCTGACAAATGGGTATCAAAAATGGCCACAACATGAAACTTTATGTTAATGATGAAACCATTTGATGCAATGTTAAAAATTGCAAAAAGAAGAAGGGCCTCCATGTTCACAGGTTCCACAATATCGTTCATCACTGCTATTACATTTAACACAGCATTTAGTAAGCCCCGAGACTAACCGACAGATGGCGTAGTAATATCAACTTGACTTCGTTGCTCGAAAGAACTAATCTTCAAATGACACGTGTCTGATTTTCATGGCATTCGAACCGGAAATAGCGAAGCTACTTTTGTGAAAGTGACACTACTTGTACATTTGTGGACAAAATGGAGAAAAACGAATTTCGAGTGTTGATCAAACATTGCTATTTAATGGGTAAAAATACAGTCCAAGTTCAGCAATGGTTTGAAAAATGTTATCCAGGCTCTGCTCCATTGAAAACAACCATTTGCCTTTGGTATGCTGATTTCAAGCATGGTCGCACAAATACAAATGATGCGGCACGCTCGGGTAGGCCAAATGAAGCAGTTACTCCTGAAAATGCGAAACAAATGTTGAAAATCGTGATGAATGACCGCAAAGTGAAAGTTTGTGAGATTGCTGAGATAGTAATCAACTGGAAGTGCGTGTACGATTTTACATGAAAAGTTGGGCATGAAAAAGTGTTTTCCAAATGGGTGCCACATAATCTCACAATGGAACAAAAGCAACAACGAGTCGACAATTCACACATCTATTTGTCATTGTTTACTCACAACACACAGGATTTCTTGCGTCGGTATGTGACAATGGACGAAACATGGATCCATTATTTCCCTCCGGAGTCGAAGCGGCAGTCAGCTGAGTGGCGTGCAGCCGTTGAAAGCCGCCCGAAGCGTCCAAAAACTCAACAGTCAGCTGGTAAAGTCATGGCATCAGTGTTTTGGGATGCACGAGGGATAATTTACATCAATTACCTTGAAAAGGGAAAATCTATCAATAGATGCTATTACAGTGAGTTATTGGTTCATCTAAAGGATGAAATCGCAAAAAAAGGACCGCACATGAAGAAGAAAAAAATCATCTTCCATCAAGACAATGCCCCGCGCCACAAGTAAATGCAAACACTGGTTACATTGAATAAGTTGGGCTTCACTCTGCTTCCTTACCTGCCATACTCCCCAGATCTAGCCCCCAGCGACTACTGGCTGTTCGCTGATCTCAAAAAGATGCTACAGGGCAAAAGATTTGGCTCCAATGAGGAAGTCATCGCTGCCACTGAGGCTTATTTTGCGGACAAGGACAAATCGTTTTACGAGCATGGTATCGAAAAGTTAGAAAAGCACTGGAATGTGCATAGCTCTTGATGGTGATTATATTCATGAATAAATGTGAATTTTGTGAAATGGATGTTGTTTTTTTAGTTAGTTCCGGGACTTGTTGAACGATGTGTTATGTATTCCTGGGCAGAGGAGTTGATGTCCATGAAATGCTGTAACAAACAGCTTAATTATGTGCGATACTGTTAGAGTTCATTGAAACAATTACATGCTATAAAATAATAAGGATTAGGATTCTTAAAAATATTATTAAGAAACAAAATAAAAAAAATCCTTAAAAATATTATTAAGAAAATATTATTTTAAAATTTGTGCTTCAAGACCTTTGGGAAATTATAGCCGAGATCTTGGCGCAAATCTAAAATCGAAAAATATGGTTGGAAGCCGCTATAATGAAGTACCAACATTTCGTTCATTTTCTTTATAAACAATAATCAGTTATTTCTAGAAATTATTAACAATTTTATTTTTTACAATATTCTTCTTAAAATAATATAACGAAATATGAATGATGAAGATAATTGTTCTAGCTTTGATGAGATTGGTGTCTCTTCCTTGCAGTTTGTTTTGTGTGGTGCTAAACTATATATATATGCCAACCAAATGAAATATATATATTTTTTTATTTTACTGATTGTGTCCCTACAAAGTTGTCAACTTCCAAGTATAAATTCTATCATGGTATTAAAAATGTCTATAAAGCACTGCAAGCAGTTACCCTTGAAAAGCCAGCGTACCTCTGCGCAAAGAAGTATATTGCTGTAGCTTTTGTCATTGTGGTTATACAGTTGCTAAAAGATGATAATTATTCAAAGCTGTATTTTTTATAGTATTCTCTGCTTTGATGCATAGCTCTAAACCAGTTCGAGGTACTTATGTATTATCGTGACCACCTCAGTAAAAGTTACCAAATTTTCAAAACGTACCAAAATTTGGAAAACAGCACATAATCGTGCTTCAAGCAACCATGCACATAACACTTCAGTTTGAACAGGCAGCATTGCCATTTTCATATGCATTCCTTTGTTGCAGTACAAATTTTAATGCTTTTTATACACAAATCATGATATGTTTTTGCCTTATTTGGTTATGTTTCTGCATTTTACTTTAATATTGCACACAAAATTTATAAATAAAATAAAAGGGGGATCATTGTTTTTCAAAATACATTAAATAATTTTAGAGTATTTCCCCCTTATATTTGATTTATGTGATTTCTTCCTTATTATATGATATACCTTTCAATCAATTTTATAAACAATTTGTTGGTACATATTAATCAACTGCATATATAATTAATGGGTGGTATATATTCAGGTATCAAATACTAATAACCCTTTGATTATCACTGACCTTCCTTAAAATTTTTCATAAAAAACTTCTCATTTATATTATACAAGATATAGCCTAAAATCCAGGAGGGATTTAGCACATGGATTTATTTTAAAATTCAGACACAAATCAGTGTTCTCTTAACAGCACTGTGGGGCCCCATGCAAACTAGTGTGCTGGGGCTCTATGACAAACACTCAGAGAAATGAATGTAAATGGTTTAGCATGGGGGCTCGGGCATGTGCCCATGTGTTAAGGTGGCCCTGACTCCAGTCACTGTCAACATTAGTTAATTTTTGCCAAAAGCTGGATATGGTAGTGAAACCATCACAGATTAAAACAGTTCTATATGAAAAGTTTGCATTATTCAAAATGAGGATGAACAGAATTTTACAGCATCTAGATTGCTGTTTTCATGATTCACATCACCTTGGCACCAGATGAAGTTCCTAGCAGAAATTAATATACAGGAATTCAAGGAATTACTGAAAGACTAAAATAAGCTTACCAGAGTTTGAAACTCATTTTTTAAGTTAATAGTCATCTAGAAGTTAATTACTGCTGAATAGCATTTGGTTCATGCTTTTATTTCATGATGGGTGTAAACGAAAGTTATGTTTCTTTCAGGACAATAAAAGAAATAGGAAGAACAATGAAGCATCCATAAGGGTCCTCAATAGAATAAATATACAAATAATAGTTTAACTGAATTGAAAATGTTTTATTAATTTTGTAAAAAAAATATAAAGAAATTAACTAACTACCAAAATATATAGCAAAACATGCAGTAGAAATCTCATTCATACATAAAATGCTACACTGTCTTAATGATGATGTAGATACAGTTTTTTTTTTCATAATTCAGTACTGTTTCCTATTTTTTTCTGAACAATTCATCTCAAATTTAATTTTATTGCTGCTGGGAACTGAAATTCAGTATCAAAATTTTGTATATACCATTTTTCCGGCATACCTATAACTTCAAGCTACATTTTTAAAATTTTAAGTATATTCGCCATATATCCTATTCTTCATGAAGAAACCTAAACAATATATGTACATCGCTCTTATCTTTTGAGGTCACTTATTACAGCATTTCTCCTACCCTTTTGAACCTTGGTAAAGCATACTGACAAACGATATGGAGAACAATACGCATGTGGGTTAAATGCTTGAGAGAGTAAATATTCTGGAAAAGAGGGGTGGATTGTATTCAATACAGCTGCCCAAAAGAATGCTATTGTAGAGCATTTTCAACCTGAATGAATTTGTGGAATTAAGAGTTAGATGTTTTCTCTTTCTGTAGTTATTTGAAGCCAAGATTTTGAAGTGAAAGTAGAAGGCTTTAGTAAATCACATTTGCTTTAGTTGAAATACAGTTGCTCTAGTGGTCCTTTTAGTAGTAAATATGGCTCCTGTGAAAAGAAACAAACCCAGTGCTGGTTTCAAATGCAAAGCCATTCATTTTGCGAAAGAAAATGGAAATCGTGCTGCAAGAATGTTTGGTGTTGGTGAAAGATGGAATGGATAATGATTATATATTTATGGATCAAAATACCAATGACGATGAAGATGAAACAAAATTTGATGATATGCCTGAGGATATAATGGAAGACGAACATGATGAACTACTCTTCATGTTATCCGATAATAAAAGGTTTAATTTTATAAGGTATGTCATTTCTTTTCAATAAGCAGCATTTTAGTGCAGGTAAAAATATAATTTTTTCCTTATTTTTAAGTTATCATTTTTATATCCAGCATATAACATGCAGCCATAAATTTTGGTCCTATTTTTTGTATCAAAAGCGCACATTATAACCAGAATATACAGTATGTAAAAATTTTTCGTGATATCATACGTAAAATTGTAGTACCCTTTGTACAACGTAACATGAAAATTCTGAAGAGAGCAAAGCTCTGCCAGAAAAATAAGATCGCAGGTGCAAGTCTACTTAATATAGAGGTAAACAGCTTTTTTGCTAAATTGGCAAGATATCGTCAAGCTGACAAAGTTTTAGGGAGTAATTTTTGTCTCCAAATTTGGCAAGAAATTGCCAAAAGTCACCATCGACATTTTGATCCAATCTTTGTATAACTGTAATTGATCCCTATATGCAACTGTAACCATATTTGCACCTTAAATGTAACTTATGACTTCCAGTAATTTTGAGAAATGGAAAGTACTATAGATTTCTTGACGCATGGGGGAAAACTACATAAGACCGTAGAGAGCACCAGCTCTCAGTTTTTAGTTCAAAGTTAGATTTCTGTGTGAGTTTTGCACTTTATATTGTGCTCTGTTTAATATTCTCAATAGTTTAGAGTGATAACTACTGATGACGCTCTGTCATACTAAGAAGAGCTATACAAGTAAAAATATTCTAGAGCTGTAAAGTGTTCCTTTTATAAAAATAAATGTTAGCAAACTATCACTGGCCACTTAAAAAATATTACTTTATCCTAATGCTATTTGCAATACATAAAATCTTATATGGCTGAAAAGAATGTAAAGTTAGAGTATATTGAAGGGTGCCCCTTGGATTATCGCTAAGTGGTTGTTTCATTTATGGTAACCTGAGTAGTTGAATGTTATGGAAACCCTATTATGATGTAATTGGTTGTGTGATTGTGGTGTATTTGACTGATGGGATCTGTAAGTGTTGGATGTATTGGTTAGAAAGTACGTTGCTTATTTTATGGTTCACACAGTAAAATGGCTGAATGTGGTACGTTTAATTTGAAGTTTCTGTACAATTTGGAACGAAAGGGAAAAAACATTAATTGACTGGTGTGCAAATGAAGGTTTACTTAGTAGCCATTATAAGTGCCCTGTTTGTAGGAAGGAAATGTGTATGGTCGAACGTCCCAGGATACTTTTTTGAATTTATGTGGCGATGCCTGCTATTAAGGTATTTTGTTTGACTGAAACAAAAAAATTGACAAAAAATTTATAAATAAAGTAAGTGTTTTTTTTTTTTTTTTTTTTATGTAGTGCTACGATGAATTTCTTTTTTTTTTTTTAATGTTATTTCATTGTTTGATTTAAAATTTAATTCACTGAGATTATCTATTTTTTGTTGGCTGCTCCTTTGGCATTTTAAGTGAATATAAATCGATGTGTACATGAACAAAGTCAAGCCAGTGCACAATGTCTAGTCTATGCAATTCAGGGATTTTTTTTTTTTTTTTAAGTGAAAACAGGTCAATGTGTACATGGATTCCGAGTTTGTGCAATTTTTCGACTTGTTATTTTAAATCGCCGCTACACAAAGCCAAAATAACAAGTCAAAGAATTGCACAAACTCGGTGTCCATGTATTGCCAATTTTCACCAAGGGGCACCAGTAAATATATTTTTACTGAATGTACTCTTTCTGAAATCTTTAATGAATCATGTAGCAGTTGACATTATGGTTCAGTAGGATTAGAGTAATTTTTTCTCTTTTGAACGTATTAATTCATCACTGAAATTTCAAAACAGGTTATTGGATGAGATAACGAGGAAAAAATGCTCCATTCAGTCACAATTTTTAAGATAAAGTGGATTTGTTTTTGTTATTTAATTTTTTTCCTTTATAAATAACTCTGCTTATTATTTATTGATATGATCAGCTTCAGACTCTGTCTCATTTCATCTAAATTAAAGAGATCTGAAAGTGGTACATACATATATGTGCATGTATTACCAAAAAACATTTATAGCAAAGAAACAAATGAGGGTTCTTAAATTATATAGAAAATGAAAATAATTATATTAGTTGCATAAGCGTTAACATATGAAGAAAATACAGATTATACGAAACCCAGTTAGCTGCTCAGTTTCATATGCTGATAAAAATACACACCACTGCAACAGCTTGTGTACAAATTCTTTATTAGATGATATTTCGGTACTCCTCTGTTATTGGGGTTGGATTCAGAGAAGTATGTATGTATATGCATGTGTATGTGCATACATGTGTGTATATATACATATATAGTATACATGCATACATGCCTACATGAATCCATACACACATTTACATGCCTACATTTATGAATCTAATCCTGATAACAGAAGAGTACCGACGTTCTAACAATGCTGCCTGATAGTCCATCTATCAAAATAAGTCTGAGAGGTTAGTTCAAAGTAACAGAATATGAGATCTTATATCCTTCCTGAAATTCATCTTGATCAAAAATAGGTCCATGCTCAAGCAGTTGGATTTTTTTTTAATGTTACAGCTGACAACTTTTGTAATTTGTAATAAACAATAAAACAGAAATTTATTAATGATCTATTATCTGTAGAAAATGTCATTTAACATATTTAAACAGAGTGAATCAAGTAATACTAATTTCAAAGTGATTTTTAAAAGCTTATATTTAAATTACAACTTATATTAGCTCTTTTAATGAAGACATATTAAATTACAAAACATATTTCTAATTCACTAAGAATCAATTATTACATCAGAGAGGTGAAAGGAACTAAAGAATAAATTCTATAAATCCAAATTCTAACTAGCCATCAGTACTGAATTAAACAATCTAGAACAAACTAACGCAAAGTGTACAGAAAAAGCATCAGATTTTTTAAAAAATGTATTTCATTTAAACATTTTTAAAACTACTTTTGGAGTTTCAAATTCAAAAGAATCCTTGGCTCTAGTGTAGAATTGGGTGCCCTTTCGATTGGTGAAAAATTTTGTTCAGTTTTGGCGATGAAACCCCATTTCTGGTTACCATGAGAGTTTTATCATGGTTTTAACTTCTTGATTTATTAAAATGAATATAAATCGATGTGCACATGGACAAAGTCAAGGCAATGTGCAATTACTAAGTTTGTGCAATTCTCTGATGTTTTTTTTAAGTGAAAATAGGTCGATGTGTACATGGACATGAAGTTTGTAAAATTCTTTGACTTCTTGTTTTGATTTTGTGTAGAGGCCATCTTGAAATTGTGTCTTATTGTCGTCAAAACAGAATCGCCAAAAAACAAGGGGCACCCAATTGTAAACTTTTACCCGAATCCTTTTAACAGGCAAATACAATATCTCTATTATGAAATACTACTTTGCCGATATATAAATCAGAAAACACGCCGCAGAATCTTCTTTTATTGAACTGAATCTAATACAGTTTTAAAATTGATGACCAAATACGAGTCTGACACTAAAAGCCATATATTGCAGATATTCTTGTTTAATTATGTACATCAAGAATTACACCATAAATTAAAAACAAGTTACACAATAAACATTTTAAAATAATACATAATAAACATGATAGTGCGCAGTTTATTGAATCGTTTTTATTTAGGCATACAATAATTTTCATACAGTGTGACGAATTTCAATTAAAAATTTAATGTAATAAATAATACATTTTTGATGAATTTTAGTCTGACGCGAAGCAAATGTAACTAACACATCTTTGTAAAACCCTTAAAAGCATTTTTTGCTAGTCTGGTTTCATGAATGTTCTCGATTTGCGCTTTGAAATACACTGTTATTATCTTTGAACATATAGAGTATCTGAGAAAATTACATTAACCCATAAGGTAGCAAAAATTTTCAAATTAATTGAAAATAACAATTATTTACATACCATTTTTGATAAAATACAAAATTTCACTATCACCCAATAGCAAATTCAAGAAATAAACACTTTAAAGTGTTGCCAATTTGATATTTGAAATTTTCACTCTGCAAAAAACAATTTTTTAAATTAACAACCACTGGCGTAGTGTTGCGTAATTCTTATTTATGTTGCGCCTTCCGCTGTTGTGAGAAACAGTTTGGCAACAACGCAGTCAACGAGTTGCGAAGAGCGAGAGGATTGTTGCGAAAGTGTTCTGTATGTTTTTTCAAATTGAGAAGGGGATTTAATTTTTGTTGTAAATTTTGCCTGTCATTGTATTAGATTGAATTCTAAAGTGTATTTTTTAAACATATAGGCTAATTTTTATACCGAGAGGTAGTTAAAGCTTTAAAATGTTTTATTGTTGTTATTTTTTAACTCATTTTTTTTTCTTTGTGCTAATAACAAGTTTTAGTACTGTATACGATTTATTGCTGTAATTTGGTTTGTTATAACAGCTTTTTTAGTAAATAAGAATGAAATAAAATTTTTATTATTAAATAAGGGTTGTTTTAGAAATTAAAATTAATAAATTTTATTTTTAAGTTATTATTTTGGAAACGAAATAATGTAAATTATGCATGCTTGGAGAAGTGTGAAATAAAATACTGTACTGTAAGAGCATGCTTCAAAAATTAAATATTTTGATTTTTTTTTCAAGTGTTTGTTTCATTGTTAACTCATAACGTTTCAGTGATATTTCAGTTTGCATGTCTTGATGGTGAGATGGATCACTAACTAAGCACATGCATACAAAATTTATAAGTAATAAAAACTGTTAAGTTTTATTCATGTATTACTGTGTCACTTTCTTAAAAAAAATTATGTCTTGCTATTTATTTGTATGTACTGGTTATATGTATAGTTGATACTTTTCAGTTATGCACATGCCTCACAATTTGGCAGTACTATTGTAATAATATGCATATGCGTGTTTAATTATTCTTAGTTACATACACACACACACATAATCCCCAGATGGTATCACTGGGTCTTGCCATGTATTTGATTTTTTTTTTTTGGTTCATAGGGGCCAATAAAGCATGGCATGTACATAATTGAAAACATGTTGTGCATTGAGAAGTTTATAATTATGTTCTATATGCAATTAAATATTTTTAAACCTATTTTAGCTTGCATGTAGTCAAGATGTCAATTTCACCATGGGCACTGCGTAGAGGTACTTCACCAGTGGACTGGTGTGAAGGAAATTATCTAATATCCCCTATGATAGCTGAATTTGTTAATACTGTAAGGGCTTTACTATAATTTTTTGTATTATTTTTGTGACATACATTTATTTGCATGTGTATAGATTGTCATATATTAATTTTTAAGTGTTAAGAGATGTTTGTATTCTTTTGTTGTAAACTTTTTTTTTAATATTAAGAATATCTGGTAGAAGAGAAATAAATAACTAAATTAAAAATTAGTAATTCTTTTCTTATTGAAGAAAAGGGCTTAATTTAACAGCATCAGAGATCTGATGGCAAATAAAAAGTATGAAAATATTCCTGATAAGTAAAACTGATAAAGTGTTATTTTGCAGAAAATATTCCTGATAAGTAAAACTGATAAAGTGTTATTTTGCAGAAAATATTCCTGGAATGTAAAACTGATAAAATATTATTTTCTGTTTATCATTTTAGATAACTACCTTGAAAGCAGATTAAATAACTTTGACACAAATTGTTACAAATAATTACATAATTTTAAATATGCTTTCTATAACAGAGAGAAGGTTTTTATTTCTCTCATTTGTCATTTTGTGTTAAAAAATATGTAATTATAAATATTCTTATTGCTGCAAATAAATGTTTATTGTATTGATAGTTCTCTTAGAATTAGATTGAAATTGATGTACAGATATTTCTTTATTAAGCATTTCTTACAGGCATACTCTGAAACTTACTTTCTTACAGGTATACTCTAAAACTTACTTTCTTACAGGTATACTCTAAAACTTACTTTCTTACAGGTATAGTCTAAAACTTACTTTCTTACAGGTATGCTTTTCATTTTTTTATCACAGGCGGAATTCAAATTTACTTTAATGTGATCATATAAATGGTCAGTGGGATGGAACAAACAAAAAAGGGCAAAATAATGAAAGATGACCCAGAATGTTTTATGTTGAACTTCCATAAATTTTCAGTGACTGAACCCATATAAAAATCAGGTATTATATATTTTGCTACAATTGTAGTATGAATATTTCTCTGATTTTGTCTTACTCAGCATTTTAATCTTTTTACACCTTATCAGCAACTTATTCTACTTATTATTATTCTTCAACATATTATTACTTAAATTTCGTTAAGTTTTCATAGTCTCATTGTTTATTAAATATGGTAAAGATCTTGTGTATTTTTTCATATGAGTTTAAGTTTGTCCTTGTTTTCATTGTAGCCTTGAATTGTCCTGTTCCTTCCCCAAAAGTTATGGATAGGCAGACCATATGTACCATTTTGAATGAGATAGTACCTATTAGAATATAAGAGAATCACGCCAATGTGACAGTCAAATTCGCTGAAACAACCTTGTATTTGACGTACATTTACTAAAAACACTCAATCGATTTCGAGGGCAACTACAGGTCCGTCCTCATCAGAACAAAATATCTAGAAAGGGAAAACAACCTTAGTAACAGCTTTTTTATACCCTCGGGTAGAACTATGTGCGAGGAGGCAACGCCATCTATCGGCGAAAATAATAACCAAGAATTATGTTAATAGAATTTTAAGAGCGCTAGGAAAGACTGGATTAGACTTAAAATCATTCACTAAACATGCTAAATCTTTGTGAATATGAAAATTATGTAAATATGAAATGTCAAAATTATGATTAAATTTCTAACTATGATTTCCAGGGTGAAATTAACAAGTCTTCAACAGCGTATTATAGTTGGAAATTTAATCATAATTTTGACTTTGGATCTGCAAAAATTATCCAAAAAGCTTCTTCCGTTGGTGAATTGGATTTTCTTAAGGCTTTTCATATTCACAAAGATTTAGCATGTTTAGTGAACGATTTTAAGTCTAATCCAGTCTTTCCTAGCGCTCTTAAAATTCTATTAACATAATTCTTGGTTATTATTTTTGCCGATAGATGGCGTTGCCTCCCCGCACGTGGTTCTACCCTAGGGTATAAAAAAGCCGTTACTAAGGTTGTTTCCCGTTCTAGATATTTTGTTCTTCTGATGAGGAGGGACCTGTGGTTGCCCTCGAAATCGATCGAGTGTTTTTAGTAAATGTACGCCAAATACAAGGTTGTTTCAGCGAACTTGAGACAGTACTTATTTATGGGGGAGGGGGGACATTTTCTTATTATACAAAGTCCGAGATCCGGACTCATTAGGACTTCAATGATTCTGGATTTGGGATTTTTCCGGATATTAGATCATCAGTTTAAATCTAGTAAAATAGCATGTAGAAATAATAAAATTAAAAATATGAAATTGTGATTTATGAAATAATGAAGCATTTATGATATAAAGAGTGTCAAAATTTACAAAAAAAAGGGCCTATTATTTATTTATTTAGTTACTTTATTAAATATTTCTTAGTAAAACATCATATTACAGGCCAGTTTGGAACGTTTTCAAAAAATCCTCAAGTCGCCACATCAGTTATTTTTGCACGTTTTAGAAAGTTGTTAATTCATCATATCGTCATATTAGATGGTTGTGAATTTGAATGAATCATATAAACATGTAAAAATATCTCTAGAACAGAAGTTCAAGAAAAACAACGATAAAGTATTTGAAAGTTAATAACTGTATTTTATGGGATCAACAGTATTAAAACTTCAAATTCTCATAACAGTAGCAAAATGGAGTAAAACATTTTATAATGAAATTTAATAAATTGTAATAAGCAGTAAATGAGCAATAAATGATCGGGAAAGCATCGATTCATATTTAAGCTAATAAAAAAAAAAAAAAATGCAGAAGAAAAAGGAAGATAAAATTCAAAATTTCGATCTACTGAAACAAGAGCAATAGTATAGTAAAAAAAACAAAGAAGTGGTTAAACAATTTAAACTATGTAATTTTTATTTTTACAATAAATTTTTATTTATAATAAACAGTAGAAACTCTCATTTGTTTATATCTACACTAAAATGTAACAATGCAATGGAGATGAAATTCAAAATGGCGTGCTCATTTCAACCACGTGCTTAACCACATATATTACATCTAATGAAAATTACTTTTATTGTTATTTATATTTAAATTAAAATCTGAATTAATTCAGAAAATTTAACAAATCTATAAAAAAGTTACAAAAATGAATCTTTCATTTATTTATCTTCATTATTTATTTTCATTTATTTATCTTTTGATTGTGGTGGATAAACAATTTTAATTGCTCTCAGAAATTCTAAGAACCCATCACTCGCATGTAAATGAGAATATTTCCTCTGCCATTTGTACTCGGCGAGGTACAAATCAAATTCATCTTTTACCTGCCGAGTACCCTTCAAACTTTTTTTAATAGCACTCCACTTGCCCTCAATTGAATTTGTATGAGCACCTATCTCGGGATCCTTAAAATTAAGACTGTGATTAACACGAAAGTGCACGAAACCCTCATCACCGAAGCAATCCTACGATTTCCAACAGTCCGAAATAATAATGGATCCCGGCAAAATATTTTCTTTAATAATTGTCAACAGGTATTTTTTCGTTCGCTCTTCAACCACACAAAAAAAAAACATTTATTCGTTCCCCTTTCAATACCTCCAAACACCCATTTACCTTCCATGGTTGTATTTCCTTTTACCAAATTTACTTTCATCAATTTCAGCTGCACTTCCGGGCCCTCTAAGTATGCCATTCTCTAGCAATCACCTCTCTACAAAACATCTTCCAGTCTACCACAGTGTGGTCACTCACATGCAACTCATCCACAATAAACTGATATGTACATTTCTGACCCCACAAATATGTTAATTGAAGGATGAGACTCACAAGTGTTCATCCCTCGGAAAACCAAATGCCCTTTCTCACACTCCTTTTGACCTTGTGCTTGGAAGGACTGGACACAACACCTCCATTCACACAAATCTGTCACAACTTTCCTTTCAACTAATTTCATACTATTTTTATGCTTAGGACATTCATACATATTCACAATCAAACCATAATTCATTCACCATTCTTATCTTGCAACCGATTTAAATAAGTAAAATCACATGTTCAACTCCTTCTATGCCAGCCATTTTGCTCACATAGTCCATGAGAAGCACAGTGAAATGATGAAAATTCAAAAAGGCTGCTTAAACTGTAACCTTAAATCCTAACGATTTTCATGACGCCAAGAGGTTACCAGATTTGGCGCGATTTCGCTTCATTTGGTGACTGGCCCCTAATCTGCATTCTAGCCCATCTCTTTGAATGTAAATTTCTTAAGTTGCTTCATTTTTTGTGCTAATACTTTCTTTTCAATTCTATAGACAGACATAAACTCTTGTTCAGTTACAAAATTCCACTCTTCAAGTCCTGTAGTTGCTGTGTTGATAATTCCAACTAACTTGTAAATCAAAATTTTTTTATTTTCAGTAACCTCTCTGTCACATTCTATACTATTGGTAGTGGTATTTTCTGGATCTAGAACCATCGCTACAAAGCCCATTAATTGATTGATGATTAGAGCTTTGTGATCACAATGAAAAACTTTGTTATATCATCTTCATGTATTACAGCTTCTCTATGTTTCTTTACAAAATCCATTAACTAGAAAATTTCACCTGTAGTTTGGGATATCCAAAAGCCTTCAAATTCGTGGCTATCATCTTCATCATCCTCACCATGAAGTATGGTAACTGGCTATAAATTATGCCAAGCATTTTTTAAAGTATCTCGAGAAACATCCTCCCACGATCTTGCGATGCTCCACACAGCAGAGTTTATGCTAAAATATTTCAAAAATTCTTAAAACTTCTTTTGCCAATATTCAAGAAATTTAACATGGATTTTAAAAATGCAACTTTATATTTGCATTTCAGCGCACCCACTATTCTGATATACATAAGCTGAATGAAGGACTTGGAGGAAAGAATAGCGTGGATACATTATCTTTCATTAAAACTTTAAGCGAAATATGAGCCAAACAGTTATTTACAATCAGGACAATTTTTGCATCATCAGATAACCATGTTGCTGAGTCTCGGGTCTGAAATGATTTTCAAACCAATCAGACTTTAACGCTTGTGTAATCCGTGCTCTTTTATTTGCATCATATATAACAGGGAAATCTTTACTCCTTTAAATGCTCGAGGTCATGCTTTTTATCTGATTACAAAAAGTTTACTTTTGTGCGTTCCAGCAGCATTTGAGCCTGCTAAAATTGTTAGTCTAGCTTTGGAATCTTTGACATCAGTTAGAGCCTTTTGAGGTTGCCAAGGTATTTTGCTGAACATACTGCCAGAAAAGGCCAGTTTTATCAACATTGTAAATTTGTCGTGGAGATAACATTTCACTATTAATGATTTCAATGAATTCATCTGAAAATAGTCAAGCAGCTTAAATATCAGCTGAAGCATTTTCAACTGAAATTTTTAATTGCATTATACCACAGCGATTTTAAAATTTGGTTAACCAGTGTATGGAATATATGCACTCAATTTTTAAGTTCATTTCTTCATAAAATATTTTGGTTTGAGCCATTAGCATTGGATCTGTCAATGGCACACCCTCGTTGTGTCTCTGTGTAACCATTCAATCGTCACTTTGTCATGATTGTCACTTTTAGCACAGCGAATAATTTTTCTGTTATTCATTGTGAATAAGGTGTCAGAATCCACAAAGATTTATAAAGTTCCTTTTTCTGTTATGTCGTTTATAAGTGACATTCCAGTGCCATACTTCTCGCATGATTTTAAGACGGATATACCTATATCCATTTTTTGCAGCAATTCCACTTTTGTTTAATGGACATCAAAATATGCTTTCACTTTATAGATCTTAGATTCTTAGATCTTAGATTAGATCTTTGTAGATTGTTGCAGATCCAGAATTAGAAACTCCTTTTGACAAAATCAAAAGTTCAAACTTTAGTTTTCATAAAATTGCTGCAATTATAACAACCTAAAAAAAAAATAATAAGCTGGATCAAATCAGAAAGTTAAGAAGAGCACAATCTGCTATATTAACTGAAATTCTGTGGAATAAGTAAAGTAGGATTTTAGCCTGGCTTAGAAGCGTCCACTATATATGATTGGCTTTGTAGCATGGCGACAAAATGTTCTATTAAATTTTGCCTTGCTTCTCTTGCGCACTGAGACAGTTAAGCCTAAATTGTATTTATTTATTTATTTATTATACTTACGTCTAAGTCTTGCACATGCGTAAGGCTTATCTGAGTCCTGAATAAATAAATTCTTACATATAATTTTAAGCTTATAGAGGGTCGGTGCTTTGCTGCCTGAGACAGTCTCTGTGGGTCCTAAATTCTGCTACAAAGTGCCTCCCTAAGTTCTAATTTTTTGCCACCCCTTAATTTTGGGTCCCAGTGCTTTTCCTAAATTCTAAAAATTTTATCATCCCTAAATTTTGTTACTTGGTACTTCTCTAAATTTTGTCTTCCCTAAATTCTGCTGTACTGTGCGGCCATATGAACTGGCCTTTGAGTATCATTAACAAAATCTATTTTTAGCATATGAAAAGAAATTTTTGTTGAATTTTTCCTTGTCAACATTTACTACATTTAACTTAAATCCGTAAACATCACCATCACCAAGTGTAATGTCAACATAAAAGGTTTCCGTACTCTTTGTTATTCTATTACTAATATAAAAAAATTTGTTATTCAATTACTAATATACAAAAATTGTTTAGGAGTCGCTGCATGAGTCATTACTTAAGTTGTCATGTGTTGATAACGTACGGTGATGAAAGCAAAATATAATAAATAATGATTCGCCAGGTAGGCATTAGAGATATAAAATATTAGATAATATATTTGAGATGTATGCCAAGCAGATATGCAGCTACAGAGCCAAATTATTGATTTTGCAAATTTTAAAATGATCATTTCTTCAATAGCGAGGTGTTTATTTAGTGCCAAAGTGAAATTAAGAATCGGGATTCTCCACGTTTTCTTTTGGGGAAAAAAATCAAATGTGCATGTCTGAAGCATAAAAAAAATTCTTTTGGGTGTCTTTAAGGTCTGGATTTTAGATCATTCTGGATATTGAATGTCCGGATTTCAGACTTTGTACTGTATGCGCTATCATTCTAATAAAAATGACAGTTTATTCTGTTTTTAAGTATTGCTATAAATATGCTGTTACCAGGAAATAAATCATAAATAATCTATAATGGCACATAAATATAATGAATTTCAGCCTAAGTATGATGATTGTTTGATTAATATTGATGTTTGCTGACTAATTGCATATAAATATCTCAAAGTTCAGGATAACTATGAAGTTATAGTGTTTTTTTAGTACTGGTTTCTGCAGTATCCTGAGATCCATAAAATTGAGGTAGTTGAATACCTATATAATAAAAAAAAAACAGTTCAAATGCTTTCTGATTATCTGCATCCTTCCTGAAAAATTACAAAAAAGTATTTATTAGGGAAAACAGTGTGTTGCTAAAATAGTTATGTGGCAATCTAGGTATGCTTATAGCAATGTTTGTTCAGGCTGACATACAGTGTTAATGTTGTATGGATGCAGAGTTTGTATGATTATCTGATGTTTTTACAAGCAAAAACAAACTGTTGTCTGCATAAGGAAAATAATAATGCAAAGAATTTCTCTGAAAAACTGTTGTATTGCTTATATTTCTTTTTTTTTTTTTTTATTTTATTGATTCATTCCTTTGTATGGAATTTTTAGTGTGCTGCCATTTTGAAAGGGTTGCTGCCTATTGTGCATTAGTTATGCAAAAAATTAGTTGTCGGCAAGTTCATGGCAATTTTGATGGTAGTGCAGGTAATCAGGTAGAAACAGAATTTTTATAAAATAAGTTGCCATGATTTTCAAAATTTTTTGTAATATTTTAGAGTTTATTCAAGAAATCCAGGAAATAAGATGCACATTTAAAGACTATATCCCATTATGAAATTATGTGGCAAAAGAAAAATTTAAGACATTAACATTAATTATCTCAATAAATTAATTGAGACAATGAAAACTTTGCTAAATTTTTTTACAAAATTGTGTTATGAAGAATGAGTTGCTGATAAGGTATAGAAAGATTAAAATGCTATGTAATATACCTTTATCTGAGAAATATTCATAATATAATTATGGCAAAATACGAGGGTAAGTTGAAAAATAAGTTTCCCCTGTCGACTGTGGTCAGAGTTGTGTATGAAAGTCAAAAAATAGAATGAGACATTAAAGATATGACATACCTTTATTTTTCCACATAGGTACCAAGTACATTGAGACATTTGTCATATCGCTTGATAAGCTTCAAAAACCCCTCCAAGAAAAAATCAGGGCTTTGCATATGGAAGAAGCCTTGAACGGCTTGTTTCACTTCAGTATTGCTTCCAAAGCACCTTTCCCCGAGATTTTTCTTCAAAGCCGGAAACAGATGGAAGTCGTTTGGTGCGAGATCAGGACTGTATGGCAGATGGTGTAGGCGCTCCCAACCAAGAGTTGCACTATGGTTTTGCGTTGCCGTCGCCGAATGTGGTCTGGCATTGTCATCCAACAGCAGAACGCCAGATGTGAGAAGGCCAGGCCGCTTTTTCCGAATCGCCTCTTTCAATTTCGACAGGGTGTCACAGTAGCGCGTAGCATTGATGGTTCCAACCTCCAAAAAGTCCAGCAACAAAACTCCTTGGGCGTCCCAGAAAACTGAGGATCACTTTACCTGCAGAGGGAGTTGTCTTGAACTTCTTTCGGACAGGTGATGATGGATGTTTCCACTCCGTAGATGCGGCCTTCGATTCTGGCGTGAAATGGTGGACCCACGTTTCATCCACCGTCACAATCCGAAACAGAAAGTCATTGCCATCTTCATGGTAACGCACGAGATGTTCCAGGCTGACCCCCCATGCGTTGTTCCTTGTGTGTCGAGGTCAATTGTCGGGGCACCCATCGTTCTGACGCTTTTCTGTATCGAAGAATGTCGTGGATAATGTTTTGAGCTCGCTCATGTGAGATTCCAAGTTCTTCCGCTACTTCATCGATGGTAATACGCCGGTTCGCTCTAATCATGTCATCCACCTTCCTTTGCATCTGTAGTGGCCGTGCGCGTCCGTCCAGCTCTCGGTATGTCCTCCACTTGATGACGTCCATCACTGAATGTGCGACACCATCTCCGTACCATTTGCTTCGACATCACACCTGGCCCATAGACTTCCACGAGGCGGTTATGAATTTCTGTTCCTGATACTCCACGTGCCCATTCATAGCGGATAACCGCTCTCACTTCCTCCTTTGACCACGAATTCAAAACGCACCTTCTCTCCATACCTACCGGGGCTCAAATGAGAGGCTGGTCTCCGCTTTGCGCAGGCACTGCAACAGCGCCATCTGCTTGATTTGCAGCGACCTCTACCCAATGGTGTATCGGTGACTTGCGCGTTTTCCTGCTGTGTCGCCTTTCGCCCATAGCCGTTCAATGCTTCTTCCATATGCAAAGCCCTGAATTTTTCTTGGAGGACTTTTTGAAGCTTATCAAGCGATATGACAAATGTCTCAACGTACTTGTACGAGAATAATAAAATAAAGGTATGTCATATCTTTAATGTCTCATTCTATTTTTTGACTTTCATACACAACTCTGACCACAGTCGACAGGGGAAACTTATTTTTCAACTTACCCTCGTATATAGTATCTGTTTTTTATATGAGTTCTGTTACTGAAAAATAATGGAAAGTTCAACATAAAGCATTTTGTTTCATCTTCCTTTTATCATGCCCTTTTTCTATTTGTTCCATTGTATTTTCTTGTTTTTGTTTTATGAAAATATAATCATCTTAATTACATACCTTAATCACCTTAATTATTGTTCTGTCTGTGATTAAAAAATTATATTTTGAAGTATTAGAACTGTTTTTATATTATATTTATGAGATGAAATAACACTTACTGCAAAATAAAAATATGGATTATAGGTAAAATTTTTAAACAAGTCATGTTATTATGCTGAACAATGTATTTTAATAATGTCGAAAATAATTAAAAGAACATATGTTCATTCATTTCTGATCTCTATTTGTAATGGACAGAATTTTATCACTGACTGTAAATAATGGCATCTCTTCAAGATGTTAAAAAGTTTCAAGATTGAAATTGAAAAATATAGCTACTGTATAAAATATGATAATTATTCATTTTTGAATTTCTTGACTTTTCTAACTGTTAGATTTACCCTCAAATGAATATTTCTCATTTATATATGCATATTTATCTTTTTATATTTCTTTCAGATAAGCAATATTCTTTTCTTTGTGTTTCCACCTCTCCTGATTGGTCTGTTTAGAGAGTATGCTCAGTATGTGAATCGTGGCGTTTACTTAATCTGGGCTTTGCTACTGACTGTGGGATTGACTTCAGCATATTTTCATGCTACTCTCAGTCTTGTTGGACAGTTGTTGGATGAAGTTGCCATTTTGTGGCTGCTGATGGCTGCTTTTGCCTTATGGCTTCCTCGTCGGTACTTTGCTTTTGGCATTAAAGAAAGGTTTGAATATTAAAAATGTTTTATTAATTGTTGACTGTATTTACAAATACTGTGTATTTCTGTTTGTAACAAGAGTTCAAAATAATTAAAAAATAATTTTATTGCAAAAATATGTTGGGTTAAATTATTAAGAAAATTGTTTTTTAATTTTAATATACACTAATTAAAGTTCTTAATACCTGTATCTAACTGAAATTATGTAGCAATTGTATCAAGTCACTAGCTTTTACCCGCAGCTTCATTTGCATTGATGTCCTTAAATAAGTTTCAAAGACTATTGAAAATAAAATAAAATAATTTGATTTTTTTTTCTTAGCCTGACCAGGATAATCAGGTTTAAATTTTAGTTACTATTACTTATTTTTTAAGTTAGAAATATACTGCGCATAAAATTTCAGTAAATACTGCCCTTCTTCATTGAGATAAAAAGAAATCCATATTGTTGTCGCTAAGACGCTATTCTGCTTAATTTTTAAAATCTGATTTGGATATATCAAACATTGCAATCTTATTTTACGGGGTTTTTTTGGTTTTACTAAAAAATTCTAAAATAAAATATAATTTAAAAAACTGAAAAACATGCTTTATTAAGATATCTCGCTACAAAAGTAAATAATCTTCATTACCAAGATTTAAAAAAGTTTAAAGTATTCAAAAGATCAAACATTTTAACACACCTGCGCGCGCAGACAAACTTTTATATCATTTACCTTATCATTATAAAACTTTCAGCATTTAATGTTTATACAACGACAATTATTTTAAGCTATAAAATCTGTTATATAGTTTAAGTTTCAACAGGTAAGTTACATTTTATAGTATATTACCTTTTCTAATAGATCAAAAATATTTCTTGAAAATTTCATGATGATTGGGTTAAGTAATTAAGGTGTGAAAGCGTAAAAACAAAACAAACTCACATTCACATTTATAATATTAGTTAGGATTGCTTGAGGTAAGTTTAGTTGGATATCACAATCCTTCATTTCATCATTAACACTATTGTCTACCTTGTAGACAATGTCAACTTTAGTTTTATTCATGATATTGCTCAGCAATATAGGGTAACTTATTTTGGCTCTACTCTGATATAAGTCCCCGGTTGCTCCCCGGATATATGTGGTCGCCAAATGTGGCGATATGTGTTCTGTGCTGGTTTTTGGCGGGAGTTTTTTGGTATAGCAACCTTTTTGAGGTTAACAGTTGAGTGGGTGCCGTGGTTTTGTTTTGCTTTTGTTTTGCGTTTGGAGTTTCAATGTTTGGGGAAAGCGTAGGTTGCGTTAAAGCCTAGAATTTTGCAATTCTGTGATTTTTTTTTTTTAAAGTTAAAGCCAGTCGCTTTCTAGATGGTTTCTCATCAAACATTTTTGGTGAGGGTTTTTGAAGCCGAGCATGACGTGTCATAAGTCTGAAAGAATTTTGAATGGTAAGTGAAGCTATGTTTTTTCTCGTGTGTTTCAGGGAATGTTAATGCATTTTGTAATGTATTTAATGAATATTGTATTTAAGATGATTGTGTTATTAATGAATTATTTCTTCACGGTTTGTGTTTATGCTTACAGTATATACTTTTTAAAATTTATTGTTATTATTTTAGCTTATTTTAGCGAGGTTTGCAGAATGTCATGATTTCTGCTTAGTGCCACGAATTCTGCGCGGTGCCATGAATTCTGCAATTCTCTGATGTTTTTTTAAAGCTAAAACAGATCGCTGTGTACATGGTTTTTAAGGGAATTATGTTATTAATAATGAATGATTTGTTCACTGGTGTGTTGGTAGAAGTATATTTTTGTGGAAATGTATTGTTATTTTAGTTTATTTTAGCGAGGTCAGAGCTATGTGATTATTTCAGTGCAGTGCCACGAATTCTGCAATTCTCTGATGTTTTTTGTCGCTGTGTACATGGTTTCTCGTCAAACATTTTTGGTGAGAAACTTCACACTTTTACTATGTAAATTTTTTGTTTTTATTTCGGACTTATAGCGTAAATTTTGTGTAAAAACGCGTTTTTGCAGACATTTTAGGCTTAAAGTCCGAAATGTAAACAAAAAATTTTGACAGTAATGGCGTGTCGTGGAGTTTCTCGCCAAAAATGTTTGGCGAGAAATTTGTCGCCAACCGGGGACTGATATAAGAGTAGTTCCCTTTTTTTTTATTCTTGTTCATCTTTCACTATGTAGTAGAAATGAAGTATCATATTTTACTTGTAAAGGTAATAACCCAACTGAGGAGGGAGTTCTTGTCAGTACTAAAGAATGGTTACTTGACTCAGAACCAAAGTAAAATTCTTCATGCTGTTAAGTGCCAGATGATGCACATATCGTAAAGTTGGGAAGCTTGAGAGAGAGGAATTATTGACATCAAAAGTCTTTTTCACCTCTATTTTTGGAATGAAAGCTGAAGTGAATTACTGCTTACTTCAGTTCGACCAGTAATTAAGGCTAATTTAGATTTGGCTTGTGCACAAGTTTTTCAGTTTTGTTTAAATTTTTGCAGCAAAATCTTATTTTTTACGTTATCTACAGATGATACTATATTCAGAAATACATTGTATATGATTTTCTCTTGAGAAATAACATCTAATATTCAACATAAAATTAGTAATGCAACAACCTTGAGTTTGGCATAGATTTAGTCAAGATCTCGATTGATTTTGAGGGCAGTCAAGTACAGGTCCCTCTATGTCAGCGGCAAAGAAATCTGCAAGACGAGAAAGTCTTGCTGTTTCATCTTGTTGTTAGTATTTTTAGCCATTTCTGTTTAAAAATTATATTCTGACTTTAGTAGTTTCTCTAGCCGATGCTTTAAATACATGGTGCTTAAAATAAATGAGCCATTTAACATATCCACAAGTGGTGGAACTTTCATCTGTAGCTTAAGTTGAGCCTTTATATTCAAAATGAAACTAAAATTAAAAGGTTATTTAAACCTTCTTCTGTATTTTACGACTCAAAAACTTTTTAAAACTTATTTTGTATATTTTTTTTTACTGTCGAAATTTTATCATGTTTACTTTAAGAATGGATACGAAATAATTGTTAAGCAATTTTTCAGGAGAATACTACCTTTCTGCAGAAATTTTGCAGCTGTTTCTTTCTTCTAGACAATTCTCACAAGTGCATATTTTAAAACTTAGTTTAAAGCAAAAAAATAATGATTTTTCTAAAGCATTGGAATACAAACAAAAGAAAACATGTGAAAATGGCGACATCGATGGCTGAGACTGAAAAGTTGTTGCATGCATGGTTGCCAGGGTTTGCTTATTTTGAAAATTTGGCAGCTTTTGAGGTTACATTTATACATGAGTACCCAGTACGTTTAATTCTATCAGAGACTGCGAAACTGTTTGGTTCTTTTAAATTAGAAATTTTAATTCTCAATATTTCCTGGTAAATTAACGTAGATCCATTTCCTTCAAAGAGCAAAACTATTTGCATTATTTTGTTCAAAGTGTTTTTGTTGAAATGAAGCAGAATATTTTTACTAAACATATGTTTCAGGAATTTTTTGTTTATTTACTTATTTATATAATGAAATTAATATTAAACCATTGTTGAATTTTGCCCAATTTTAAGGTTTAGATTTGCTTAAATTTTAAATAACTCTAACTTTTATTCTTAGAATAATGTGTTCTTTTTCATATCTTGACTTATATTAGGTATTAATTCAGCCATGTAATAATGTTGGCATAGTTGTATAATATTTTTTTATTTCTTTGAGGAATGTTTTATTATTCGAAGTATATCAGACTATGAGCTATGAGCATTATAAAATTTAAAAATATTTTTCTTCTTTTGTTACATATCTGCAGTTCCAGTTATTTTAGAAGTAAATATTTGAGGTTCAGTTGAACCCCTATATCCATGGGTAATACATTTCAAGACTTACCATGGATATATGAAATTATGTATAGTAGCAAACACATTGTGTTGCAAAGTATTCACGGAATATATGTAATTATGCATAAGTTTATTTGATAAACTAAGGAAGTAAATCAATACAAGATTAAATAAAATAATAAAATACTCTATACATTAGGATACATTATTTACTATACTGTAAAATATAGTAATGTAAAAATATGCTGTAAACTAGAATAAGTTGCCTTTTGTAGACATGAAAGTAAAGGATTCTCTGACATTTTAACATGATTCGTATTAGATGAATGGTAAATAAAGAAATGTAGAATTTTTACTACATAGCATGACATACAGTTTCAGTGGGAAGAATCATTAATTTTACTAAATAAAATAAGAGCACTATTACTTCTCAAGCATTTTTAGGTTCTTAGAACCTTTATTTTAGTAAATTAAATCAGGCCACTGGTAGCTGAGACTGCTTACCAGCATATTTTTTACCATCAGGTGAGGGTAAGGGTTCAAAATATGGTGGATTTCCTATAACCGAGAATGTGTGAAATGTTCTGCAGTAAACCATATTTAATTATATGAGTCTGAGACAAGCATACAAATGCATGAAAGCAGAATTTGGGATGTTTGAGTTGCTGTATTCATTTGCACTTGAAAACTTACAGAACCTAAGGTTTTTTTTTTTTTTTCATATTTTGAATTCCAAGTACTGAATCAGAAGATTTAGGGTTATGACTGTACTAGTCCAAATGTTTAAATAAAAATTCTTTAATTTCACATGTGCAAATGAATACTAATAGTAATTTTTACATGTGTAAAAATATTTCTCATTCATTTTATGCACAATTAATAATTATTTTTGTTTTATGTAGTTACTGCTATGATATTTCGAATGTGTTTTTTATCTAGGAAAACATTTCAAATTTGGATGCTTGTTTTATGCTGTGGAGCCACTTGTCTTGCCTGTCTTCATCCAGTATTAAATGCATTTGCTCTAATGGGCCTTGGTATACCATCTACAGCCTTACTTATTGCTGAAATTCGGAGGTAAATTTTTCTGTAGTTTTAATTTCATAATTTTCCTCTTCAACAGTGTTCCTTTTTTTTATCATAAGTAGATACTAAGGTTTGTAACAGATGTCTAAATTATTGATATTGTTCCATATTTTAATTGACTAAACTAAAACTAAGCAGGTTTTCAATTAAAGTAAGTTTTTTTTTTTTAAATGTATGAACAGTGTTAAAAAAAGAACTGTTAAGATTTAAATGTATAGTGAAAGCCCACCTATCTGGTACTTAACTAACAAGAAAGCTCAAATAACCAGAAAAATTTAGAATTTTTTTTAACATCCTTTCCAAAAAATTAAGCAAATGAGAAACTTAACTAACTAAATCACATACAGGGTTCTCAAAACATTTCTGATAACCCCTAAAAATGTGAATATAATTATGCGGCTCTCTTTCAGAAAACATTGTTCCTCTTTTCCTCCACCATTGCATCTGTCCTCTTGTTCCAAGAATTTGTCCTTGGAATAGGATACACAAAGAAAAGTGTGGAGTTACTGTGGCATCGCAGCATATGAGAGAATCCAGACTTTACAGTTAGGTGTTAATTTTGTCTATTACAATCACTACTCTCACCAGCATGTTTAACAGAGGTGGTCACTAGAGTAATAGGCCTTGTACATTTAAAACAGAGATGAGTAAAAGTTTTGTAATGTTTTTCTCTCAAATGTTGGCATCTAGAAAGATAAAACAGTGTTATAATACATATTTCACTTAAAGCAAAAATCAAAAGTGTGTGTTGCAAAATATTAAGTGCACAGGGATGGCAAATTAAATGCATTTCTTCAGGGTATCCATAAGAAAAATGAATTAGGACTCATTTATAAGACAACAGATAGCTGTAGACATTCTGCTGAGTTGTTGTTCTTGTGGTAGGCGTACACTGCCAAGGTCACTGCATAGGGTGGAATTTGGAAAAGTGTGCTTGACTGAAGCAGTTCTATGGAAATTAAGTTGCTTTCATCTCTCACCTACATGCATTCCAATCAATTGGTCATAAGCTGAATGTTGCATTGGTAACAATTTTAAATACCTTTTTAATGCAACAGCAAGGTAACATTTTATTTGCTTTGATTAATTACCTAGCTTTTTCTGAAATGATTAGTGCAAATTTGGTGGCATGTGTGCTAATCACAGTCGATTAATGGTAGCGTCTAATTACATGGGTGATTAAGTGTTTAAATATATCAGATTTTTGGAAAAAAAATTTTTTTTCTGAAATCATACATAATTTTAAATATAGGCTTTTGATATTCAAATTGACGAAAAATAATATTATGAAAATAATTATCCTATCTTAGACCAGAAATTTTTTTCTTCATTTAACATAGCTTTTCTACCATGAGTTGCATTTTGTATACACTTAGTTAGCCAAAAATCTCATGCATCTGGAATTTAATTCCAGATAGTTAAGCTTTTAGTGTATATTCTTTAAATTTGTGGAAGTTTGTTATTTCTCTATAGTGTATCTCTAATAAGGATAGAATCATATATCTATTCTCTATACAAAATAGTTTTATATTTTAAATTTTGTATGAATTTAACTTTATTTTTTATTTTTATCTCGGCAAACTTCTGAGAGATTATTCCTGAAGTTCTTGAAGTGTCTGTGAGAAATGTTTTGAATTATATCAGATTACCTTTATCACTTTAGTTACCTGGATATTTTTCTTCACAGTATGTAGATTTATTAGTTCTGAATAGTTTCGAAATGTTTATTTACATCTTTAAACATGTAGGGTCATATATTTACTGTTATCAAAGCCCGAAATCTAGTCACTTTATGAAATGACCGGTTATTTTTTTGCTTTGCTAGCCGGAGAAAAGGATATGAAGTAATTTACTAGCACTTTTTCTGAAATCAAATCTGATTTTTATGGCTATTTTATATAATTCATAAAAAAGATGTTGAATGAATGCTTTTACTGTTATGGGTGGGAGAATAGGTGATTTTATTAAATTATGGATTATTGTTTTATAATTAGAATGAGCATATGAAAAATGCTTCTTTATAAGAGAATGTCTTTTGCTATTAGTATTTAGTATTCATATCATTTGTAAATGAATTCAAACAATTGTCTACAACCAGAAGCGATTTTTTTCGTTTTACTTTTCATGTTAACACTAGGGTATTTAATTTAGTTTATGAATTGGTGATTTGAGATAATAGATTGAAAATAATTTCAAATAATTTTAGTTATTATTTTGAGATTTCTCATAAAGAATATGTATGTCATTTTGTCTTTAGTTATTGACTAGACAAAGCTTAAAGTAGTCATTGAGAGCTAGTCCTGGTAAATTATTTTGTATTTGTCCTTTTGATGAGTTTTTAAAAATTTTCATATAATTCCCTATCAGGTACATGAAATAATGTTGAATTCTTATATGTTTTAGGCTTTATCCAGCTCATATTGGCTGGAGAAGAAAATGGCTGGTCATTTTTGTGAAGTGACTCAACTTTGAGCTTTAATCTTTACTCAACTTTGATCTTTGTTATGTAACATTGATGGTAGAAGTTTTAAAAACCTGCATTTTGCTAAAAATAAATTAACAGTTGTATGGTGCAGCATAACTTCAGGAGTTTTATGCTATATGAATAGCACTGAATGACATATATTGTACATGTTAATCATTTTTATTTTTTAATGTAGTTGAAGTTTTTGTATTATGCAGTGATAGTAAAAATGAATCTTGTGAAATATAATTTTATCAAAAATTATTGTTGATATTTTTCTGTATTGTATGTTTATAGATAAAAAAAAAAAGACTCAAAAGATTTTTCTTTTTCACATCTGATGTTTTAACACATTTCCCAACTATATAAATTGAGATATTTCATTGTTTGGGTATTAACTAGCATTCACCAATACAGCAATAATCTAATACCAACCTTTTAATAATAATCTGAATTACTAGAATACTGACAGAAGTAAAACTTAAGTATTACGTATTGAAAACAGTTTGTACAAAAGCATCATTTTATGTAAATTACCGTGTTTGCTTGTTAATTTATGTCAGAATATTGAATTTAAAGTCAGATTCTTGGAAATTTTAAAATAATGGAAAATAATTTCTTCTGTTTTGCAACAAATCTTTCTTTAATATGTTGTTTAATATATTCTTTCTGTCAGACACGCAAACTTCACATCTTGACTTCATAAAATGTACCAAACTGTTAATCAGGTTTTATGGAAATGCAAACCACTCATCTGAAAGTGTACTTTTCAAATTCTGGAGCTTCCTAGAACATATTTGGCATGCTGTTGTTCGGTGCTATTACACATCCACCTGTTTCAGACAAACAGCTGTTTTAAACAATTTTTTTATTGGCTTTATCATTACAAGAAAGATGTGGGATTTTTTCCTCAATTTCTCAAAAACTTGTAGATTGTATGTTTTCATCCAGTCTGCATTGAAATTAAGAACTGGAGCTCTTTGATGGTAGTCTTTCTGTTTGTAATGGAAAACCAGTTTTCTCCTTTATGTTGTAACCTCAAAGTGATCAGTAGTGATTGTTTTGTGTGACAGAGCAGAAAAATTGCACTAAGCAATTGTTCTTCTGAAATGTTTTGAATGGGGGATACTGTCCTTAGATACTTCACACATGCTTAATCAGGACCAATTGTGGTGTATAAGCTAGCCAATCCATTCAAGTGTTCTGATATCAGAGATGGCTAGCTGCAGAACTCAATTATCTGTTAGCAAAACATCTAATTCAACAGAATCAGTACAGTCTTAAATGTGGTTTAAAAATGTCATTTACATATTTGACCAATTAGAGAAGCTCCATCAAAGATATTAAACTTCTTTCAGTTAATTTTGACAATTCCATTCAAATGATGAAATCACATTTGCAGAAATTCATTTCAAGGGTATGCAAGCTATATGTTTCTCATTCCCTACAGATCAAAACACATCTAGTGTTGTAGTTAAGGCTGTAGCTGATCTTGTCGATAAAAAAAATGCAGTCCCTTTTTTCTTGACTGTATTGAATATGAAGATGTCATGATCATAAATATGCCTCCATAAAAGATAAAAGTTGGTGGGACACAAATCATTTTTGTTATATAAAGTTCAGCCTCATGAAGCAAGCCTTTGTGCAGCATTAGAATGACTGATTTGAGTTCCTGTAGAATTCTGAAGGCAACTCTGTGTTCACTTCAATTTCGTCAAGTTGACAATGACAGAAAATGGTATTCAGATGTTTTTGTCAGTAGCTACCTTTACCTCTTTACGAACAGATTTGCTGCTGAAAAAGTGCCTTCAAGCTCGATACGTTACTTTGAGAGTTATTTAGATTTTTAGTGACTTCCATTTGTAATTGCCTTTCTCTTGGGTCTACTAATTAACGTCTATTTTTGCAATTCACTTAAATTACACCTTTGAGTCATAATTAATCAGTAGTGATCATGTCTAGAAACTATTAATTTTAAATATTTCCCATTCAAATGCCTACATTAGTCTTGCATAACATATTGCCAGTCACCTAGTTTTCATATTTCATTCCTTAATATAGGCACAATTCGATTCTGCATTCAGTTGCAGATAATTGACATAAATAATTACACAGTTGGGGGATAGTTGAGAGTTAGCATATTTCCTCAGATAATTGTTTAATTTTAACATTATTAATATACATTTGTAATCCCAAAATTAAGGTCTCTCTTTCTTTTTTTTTTAATGCAAAGAAACATTTATTTAAAAAAATGTTTACATCGTTTTAAAGCTCAAAATTTATAGAGTTTACTACATAATTGCGATTTTGATCAGTGCATTTTTGTAGCCACTGTAGCAGCTTTTGTATGCCTATGTCATCCCATCTCACTATCATGTCATTAAGGAAATGCTGAACCTCATCTTTCACCTTGCTGTTGTTGCTGATGTGCATTCCACCCAAATGTTCTTTCAGCTTAGGAAATAGATGGTAGTCACTGGGTGCCAACAGTATCTGATAATACCTTTTGTGTTTATTTGGACACTTGCTCAGCATTCATTTTCTCTTTTCTGTTTTGTTGAGTTTTTTCAATTTCCCACAACACCTGTCAGCATTTGTTATGGTTCCAAAAGCCATAAAGTTGACCAACAATACTCTGTTTCAGTTCCAAAACGCGGTTATCATGACTTTACTAGCAGTCTGTGTTTGTTTGAATTTTTACGTCTTGAGTTAGGAGAAATGTCACCACTCATGATATAGTTTTTTTTTTTTTTTTTTAAAGGTGTGAAGTGGAATGCTCAGGTTTTGTCCATTGTCTATATATCCATACAATTGAGTCCAAAAAGTTGTAGAGTCAATTTAAGGCCATTGGTGTTTTCTGTCAGCATTTGTGGAACTCATCTTGTGCACTTTTTCTGATATTGCAACATTTCCGTCAAAGTTCTGAGGATGGTGCTTCGTGAAACCTCAAGGAACCGAAATGTAGAGATCATCCAGAGTGATTTGCCAATTTTCACACATTGTTTACTCAATCGTTATTGTCTTGTTGGAAATTGACTTCTTCATTGTGAATTTCATTACAATCATCTTGAAGCTCATTACACCGTTTGTGGACATTTTTTATATCTGTGCTTAACTTGCCATGCACATCTGTCTGATGGTAGTGTCATTACAAACTGTTGTTAATCTTGGCAGTTTGTTGGTGCCTTCATATGAACTCTGCTAAATAAGGAAGAAAGTGATTGTTCTTTCGTGAATGCTTATTTCTTATTATAACAATTAGTCAGCAGTTGTTAGTATTATACTTTTTTCATACATCTTCTTCGTGTATAGTTTTATTTCATGCGAGTTGTTACACTTGTGATTTTTGGCAAAATTTTGCATGCTTGGGATTAATGAATTGCTTCAGCTTATTTCATGGCAAATCTAGAATACATGATGCAAAATGCAGTGAAAATTAATGTGAAGCAAGCAGACTTTCATATTCTCAGATGGAAATGGTTATTGAAAAATGATGCAGTAGGTATATATTGATCTGAAATTTACTTCAAAATAATAAAAAAAGGAAACCATCTCCAACTTTGGTCACAAAGTGGGAAAGGGAGAAATATGTTTTTTCACTTTCTCTCTTTTCTTTACCCTTCTTTGGAATAAAAAGTATAATTTTTCTAGAAGAATTCAGAGCAGATTTATGGGTTGCTTCATACTTGTAAGGAAGCAGAGATGTAGTTAGAATTATTGGCAATGTATTGGTAGATGTTTTGCTAATATCCAAGTACCAAAATTTCTTAATGTATTTTTTCATCAAAATTTTTACTGTCATTTGTTATTAAATTTAATATATTTGTTGCATTAATGCTGATTTTTAACTTTAATGATATGTATGCCATCAATAGAAACATTGTTAGTCTACCAAATTTGATTTAATTTCTTTTGTTGAAAAATAGTGCTTTAATTTTTTGCAGGTGCAGAAATCTGAGAGTTGTGAAGCTGGGTTACAGATGTGCATGGGTTTGGATTGCAGCAGTAATATGTTGGATTAATGATCGTTTATTCTGTGAGATATGGTCAAAGTTGAATTTTCCATACCTGCATGGGGCTTGGCACATTCTAATTGCTATTGCTGCTTACACTGCTTGTGTTTTGTTTGCTTATTTTGATGCTTGTGATACAGTTCCTGAGCAACTTCCTGTCATGCGATTCTGGCCTTCGGACAGGTAAATTTTTTTTTTAATTGAGAAGGAATAATAGTAGGAGCTATTTGTACTAGTGCTGAAATTCATTATATATGAACACACACAATAAAGTGAAAGTTAAAGCCATATGGCTTAAAAAATAAATGATGGAAAATAGCATTGCATGATCTTCATTGCTGTGATGTTGAAAGTTCTTGAAACTCTCATAAGTAGCAGAATGTAAATGTAATCAGCTGACGACACTGAAACCATCTGTGATTGCTAAAGTTAGCTGAAATTGACTGTGTGGCTGCCAATATTAGTGACACAAAAGGATGCTATCATCTCAAAGTCTGATTTACAATTGCTAATGTGTGTAAACAAGCAATGATATTTTTTAATTCAGACCTCCAGTATGTTAATTGTTTACCGATTGGTAGCTTGTGAATAATTTTCTTATCCAGAGGCTTATAGAACTGAGGAATATTTTTTTTCACATAGCAACTTTGGTGACTAATTACTGACCAGCCAATATATATCTTTTTCATTGCTTCTTTGTTAGAGTGGTCACTGCATTAATTGACATCTGAAATTTACATGTCATGGAGTGTAAGATACGAATTTTGTCGATTTAGTAGCAGTTCATAAGGAATTATTGAATTTGACAGGTCTGCTTGACACAGGATCGATTATTTTGTAATTAAAAAAATTTGAATTAATATCATATAAAATAAAAGTGCTACACATTTTTTTATGATTAAAAGCTCAGATTCTCACGCAGTAATTAAATCAGTGGTGCTATACCCAGTTTGCCCTTAAATTGAAGTGCTAGTATTAATGTTGAAAGTTGATGTGGCTTAACAATTAATTTATTTGTAATATGTCAGATAATTGCTTTAAATTATGTGATTTTTTTATAAGGAAAGCAAAATATTTTTTTCTTAGCTAATTTTAATTAACATATTTATTAAATTTTTATGTACAGAGTTTTTTTGCTTTAGTTCCAATAACACGTTCCTATTCTGCATCTATATATAAATTTTGGTCTTGTGTACACTTGTTTTGCAGCTGCTTTTATTTTTAAAATGCAGACTTCGAGGAATAATACTGATGTCTTCTGAATAGTATACCTGATTCAGTACTGAATGTGATAGACAATATCTAGTTGATTGTTATGTTTATATTGTTGTATGTTGATGTATAAGTCTTTAAATTGGATTTGTGTAGATTTTTTAAATAAAAAGCTCTAAATGAGAAAGAAAACATGAGTAATTATTGCAGCCTAAGTGGTAGCAGTTTTATAAATGAAGTAAAAAACAAAAAATAACTGAGAAGTTAACTGAAAATAACTGAGATGGTATTTCTATAATTCTGCTTGATGCAGGCTTGATAATTGGACAGCCTATGCTATGAGTACAAAATTGTGATTGAAAGACCAAACTTTCTAAGGAAAAAAATACAAACTTGTTCACTAAGCAAAGGCTGAAAATCACTGTGTATTTAAATTCAGGCTACTTTCTGACTAGACTGATTTTAAATTGTTCTAAGCTTTCTCAAAATTGGTATTTATGTTGTTGCCAAAGATGTGAAAACAAATAGGAGAATAGGAAAAATCAACCATGAAAGCTTTTAAATATGAATTCGTCCCCCCAAAAAATATTACCAAACTGACAAAAAATCATCAGTTATTGCTATGATGTGATGAACAACTGCTTGAACTATTAATATAATTTCAACCCGGATTTTTGCATCAACAATAATAATAATAAACTCATAAAAATACAATTGTTACCAATAAATTGATAATTATTCAAAACATAAAATAAATAAGAAAAATTACGCCGAAATAATGCACCAAATAAATAATAGCAATTAAACAGTAAAACAAACATAAGAACACAGTAAAACAAAACATAAGAACAAACAATGTATCAAAATGTAAACAAATAAACTAAATATTTGCGTAAAATTACTATTTTTAGCTTGCAGCCAACAAAATGAATCTTAAAATCATAATTGAAAAAAAAATGTAGTATAATCCTCTGAATTATGAGTACAGTAGAGTCCCGCAAACTCGACATAATGTGGGCTGACAGACTGTTGAGTTTCCGAAAAGTCGAGTTTTTTGGAATAAACATTGGGTTTTTCAGAACTCTTAATATTTAACTGTAAATTACTCTAGACATTTGTAGAACAATATTGGACAAGGGAAAAGTACGGCATACAATTAAATTAATGTTGTTTTTTTTATGTCAAGTTCTAGCTCAATAGGAGTCATAAAAAGAACGAATAGCCTAAGATAATTGAATAAAAAAACTTATATACAAAAATGAAGAAAAATTATTGCTAGTTCTTCGTAGAAAAATATCATGTGATGATAGATTGTCTTTTACACTTATTCTGTCGTTGTGCAGCTTCATCCTGTAGGCGACAGAGGAACAAAATGTCCATACCAGATGCACCTTGCTTCACTTCACAGAATATCAAAATTTCCCAAAAACTTGTTAACACTTATATGCCTGGATGTGAACTGAGGCATGATATTCGCATTGAACTTAGTTTGCAATGAAATGCAGTCACAAAATTTCAGACAAGTCTCCTAACATTTCACAACAATAGAAGGGAACGTGAGCTAGCTGCTATCTGACTTTCTTCATATCTTCAAAACCTTCATTTCCTCAGAAGAAGCACACAGCATTGCCAGGTATTATAACATATCTCGAAATTTGTTAGTCAGTTCTGAGAATGAGAAAATTACAGAAAAAGAACACTCAAATCTTTGAATAGAGCAGGAAAGACATAAGCATAAATAATAATTATATGTACAATATGTAATATTTGGCCTAGCGATATCTTTAAAAAGTTGTCCAGTTGTACGGAATGTTGAGATATTGCAAGTCGAATTTGCGGGACTCAACTGTATTACTTCCGAACTGATTAATTAAGCCAATGTTGGTATTTTATGGAAGGAATTTTCAAAGGTGGAAAATGATCATTTATAGTTGAAAACGAGCAAACTTTTACTTTTTACAGACATAGAATTATCCCCTTAGTAATTAGTTTTACGTATTCATTTCTTTTTGCAAACATACTATATCTTTTTATACAAAGATGTCATCATTTGTAAGATTTACTTTGAAGAGGAAAAAGAAAAAGAGTTTAAATTCTGTTATGGTTTAGAATTCTAATTTTGACTGCCAAGTTCTTCAACTAGAACGTGTACACAACATTTATTTTCCCATTATTTATAAGCTAGAAGGTTTTATTTTTCATTAGACATTATCCTTTGGTCATTGTTTGAGAAAGTATGTGTCTAAATTAAATAAACATTTTCTTAAGCAATCTGTGAGTGAAGATTATCAGTCTGAATCAGTGCCATCAACAGAAAACAACTATGATTCATTACAGAGGGGGAACCAAATAATACAAGTTTGTAAAAAATATGTTACATTTCATACCTGCCATAGAAGTCTTCTGTTAAAGGGGAGAAGTTATGAGCCTCTCAATATCTGTCTTAGAGATTGCATTTACCAATTGCTACACACTGAAAGACACTGAAATATCAAATGTGACAAACTCTATTAGAGATATAATTGTTTAATTGGAGCCTTGCTTATGAAGGATGTGCAAGGAGGATGGTATCAGCTATTATGACAGTGTATACAAAGGATAATTAATATCTTCAAGTTACAACAGTAGACAACAAAGCTGACTGATAAGGATAGCTGGACATTAAAAGCACATGGTGCCCAAAAAGCAGGGACAATAAGTATTCCAGGGGATGCGCAGAATGAACAGTCATCCCTAAAATCTTGTTTCTACCAAAACTGTTAAAAAGAGACCTCTGCATTTTTGGTGATCTTGCATAATGCTTTCGAGTGATATCAGTGATGATGAGTTCACTAAGCACTCCATAGCAGTGGCAACAAGTCATCTGGTGCCACTGCTGTCTTTTGTTCATCAGACAAGAATAGTCGTATGGCTCATGAATCAACATTCCTAATTCAGACCATTGGGCAAAAAATTGCCAGAGAAGCCTTTACACCTGCCTGTATCTTACAGACCATTAAGCATGGGGATGGCTTCTTGTTGGTATCATCTTGTAACATGATCTTAATCCTAACTATAAATGGTTGCAAGTACTCAATAGGGTCAAATATTTTGGCGTCAGTTTTCAGCATCATTCATTTTGTGTCGCCTTCACCAGTTCCAATTAACTCCTAAACTGACTTCATGTCTAGCTTTATTACATCATTACTAGGATCCCAAATCATGCTTCATACTAGCATCCTGGAAAATATTTACAGCATCTACAGACAATCGGTTTGCATCTTCTACAGTTTTATCTTTATAAAATAAGTCATCAATGTAAATAGAAAAAGTAAGCATTTTAAAACTCACGGGTGGTCCCCTTGATACTCTTTAATGTGATATTTTGTTGAATCTTTAGGGTTTCTTAATTAATGAAACGGGGGGTAGCTGGTTTTTTAGGATTACAGAGTGTCATTAGATAATTATGAATATACCAATTTTAAATTATACATTTAAAGAAAGAATACTGTGGCACGATTTAGCTTTGCAAATTGTTTACTCTTGGAGTACGATGTTAATATTTATAAAATAATGCAAATAAATCCATGAGAGATTTGAGCAAGTATCGTTGAAAGTTATGCCTTCTCCAGATGGCAAGAGATGCTAGATCACCACCAGTTTAGCCAAACTTCATTAGTGAGAACTTATACTAATAATACAAATGTATTTCAATTCTATAAAGTAATAATAAAATCTTAAGAAGTAATAATAAATTACAAGGAACTTTAAAATTGTTACATTTCTAGATGATTTCAACATTCTATGAAGGTTGGTGTCAGAGATATGATATTTGATACAGATTTTTATTTCTTTCTAGAAATATTGTCTATTTTCAGAGACTATCTTCTTAGGGAAATGGTTGCCACATAAGAACTTTGTAGTAACTGCATTGTTTTTTTTAATTACTCAATTTCTCTTTCCATGCAAATTTTAGAATGTTGAACTATATTCACTATTTGTGATGCCAAATCATTGAGGAGTATGAATTTAACTATGTTTACGTATAGGAGGAGTTTATGCTGAATGTATCTTACATAAATATGTATCAAAATGCTGTTTAAGATTTAATTTCAAGAGATCTAATCATAGCTTTTATTAATCTAGGTTTGAACTTGGTGTACCTTACATTATTCTTCGAAATGCTCGTAAGGATTTCCAAAAGATCTGATGTTGCCTGACTATTCTTTTGTCTTCCAAATTCACATCGAGCTTAAGTAGAACCTCATAACCGGTGGTGTAAAACTTTTGACTGTGTATAGTGTTAACAGAACTTACACTTGTTATATATAAATATGTATATTGTGTTACTAATGTATAAAATTGTGTTTTGAACTATCTGGAATGATGAACTTGCTGACAGGTGCAGCCTCCTTTTATACTGTATGGAAGTGAAATTGAGTAAAATATTTTCTATGATGAACAGTAGATGTGTCTTATACCACCATTTATTTATATATTTAACATTGCTTTGTTTCAAGTGATAAATTAGCTGACAGGTGCAGCTTTGTTTTGTGTGTTTAATGAAAATTAAGCATAAATAAAAATCTCTTTTTCTGCTGAAGCTGTGTATGAATTTTATTGCTTTTTCATAAACATTTTTTATTATAATAAATGGAAACCTGCAATTTAAGTTTGAAACTGAAAATTAGTTCAACCAAATTCTCTTTTTATTTTAGAAATATACAGTAAAATTGTAATTATTCATCAGATATAGGACAGTAATAGTGATGGATAATTAAAAAGTTCTCCCATTACTGCCGTTATGCTGGCAGTTGATAATAAAGCATAGTATATTGTATAGTAAAGATAAAAATTAAGATCAGAACTGAACCTTTCTCAATTTACAGCTACTTATTATTATTATTTTTTTTTTAAATTATACGAAGTTAATGTTTAAGTACATCTAAATAGTATCTAGCTACAAAATGTTTTCTTCAGAATATTTTTATTTTCAACTTAATTAAAAAAAGTGATATTGCTTTTTAAACAGTAACAAAAGCTGAATATGAAAACATAAAAAAGATGCTCATAAAAATGTAATACTATTTTTGCATCACAATAGTGACGTCATGAGATTTTTACTCATATATGATTGCAAAGAAGGAAGCGACTAGGCTAAGGGCAGAACCTGCAGTGAAGGAGCTGAGAGTTGTTAGAGGGAAGCTGTTAAGGTTCACCCTTTACTGCAAGTACTGGAGTAAAGTGGGCATTTCTGTCGGTGGTAAGCGGTTGTGATAAGAAATGTAAAGCTGAATATGAGATTCCATGTAACATGCAGTATACTTGCTGCAATAAAAGGATTATAGTTTTCTCCAGTGTTTTAAATTCATTTTTGAACTAGCGCACATAAAACAAAGTCATATGAATTTGACCCATGGAGCCAGAGATTTTGTGTGAGCAAGTGTCGCCTGTAAAGTAGTGTCCAGGTACAGTATCTAAAGTGGTAAGTTGTATTTTGATCTGTATTAAACATGAATCAGGAAGATTTGCTGAAAAGAAGTAATAAAATCACAAGTAACAAATTGTAGCGAGAAGTTTCCCAAGAAAATGTATAGACAAATTGAGCTAAATATAGGGAATTTCAAAATATATATTGGAGAAAGAATTCAAACCAACATGTGTAAGTTTTTTGTTTGAATACTGTTAGGTTTGTTTTGTTTGATACATATGAAACTGGTTCTGCACCATACTTGGTGAGTTGAGCATTGAAGCAATTAACAATTGATGGGCATGGTAATTTTTCTAAAATTGCCAGTATAGTGCTAAGGAAGTTTTATGTGGTTGATGTATTGATGGGTGCTCCTAATGTTCAAGAGGGTTCTAAGCTAGTAGTTGAAATGAACCAAAAGCTTAAAAAAAATGGGTTTGGATTCCAAAAATGGTCTACAAATGAAAAGTTAGATCTAGAAAACATGAACATAGAGTCTAACTAATGATAAGCTTCATATGATAGAAGGAAAACAAAGCTATAAAAGCTCTTGGCCTACAATGGGATCCTAATAAAGATGAATTTTTTAAACAAATTAAAGTCGCATTAGGCACAGTTTTTTTTAAAGTTTGGTCATACATTTGAGATTTTTAAAAAAATTTTCATGTATTGATTTCATAACACGACTAAATTTAGAGTCGCTCCATTCTTTGTTGAATTAATGTTTTTACTTGCAGCTTCTGATATGTGCCATCATTTACATTAATGCTTCGGCTAAGGCCTGTTACACCATTTCCTGAGCGTATTTCCTTCACATCCTTCATACAGTATTTCGAAGACATCCAGAATTTTGACCTTATATTTGTTCTCTTTAAAACATCGATTTCCGGAAGTAATAGCAAGGAAGAGTATGGGCTGAAGACGACAGTCATTTTTGATTCTGCAAAGAACTGACGTTTTTATCATCAAGGTCAAGGCATTTTACTTGGGAAATGGGGGAGAAAGTAGTTTCTTCTCAAGTAAACTACATGGTCTCCCGAATAAAATAAGTCTCAGTGGTTTCTTTATGGTTACATCAAACAGAAAATTATTTTGAAAGAAGAAATTTTTAATTTTCTTATGTGCCTTACCAAGAAAAGAAAAAAAAAACTTACTAAATAATATGAAGATATGCTAAACAGTTAGCAGTTGGGCACTTACCACTTCTGAAAAGTGTTGTGTTTTTTTGCTGTTTGTTGAAGGTTTACGTTTTGCATTTTAGTTCATCTGTTATTATCAGATATGTAAAATAATGCTTCATCAGATGTGACCCAGTTTCTAATTACTGCAGTTACCACTGCACATATTTGATACAATGAACGAGAACCTTTCTTATGCATTTCACTGGTATAATCTGCGGCTATAACTTATTATGTCACTTGCTTGATATTAACATCACAGAAGTCGGCAAGAAAGGGTTCTGCCTGTTTTTGGATTATGCTGGGACATCTTACGGACAGTATGAATTTGTGAACCAGAACCAAGGTTATAGGAGTTAGCTTCATTATCACCATGCCAACAGAGGGACGGTTTAGCCTGTTGCCTTATGAAGTATTGCTTCCAAAAAGTTAAGCATGCAAAATTAAATTCGACATAACTAGAAAAATTATGCCTTGATTAACCCATAATTTCACTAAAGTATGCAGTTTAATTATACATTCACGACTAATGTAAAAAAATATAGTTTTACATACATGCGTCACTTTTTTTTGTCATTAAAAAATTAAGTGCATTAAATTTTCTGATAACAAAGTAAACAAATTTTTTGTACATTAAATTTTCTTAAAAAGGGATATGACCAGCTCTAACCTTCATACGGTTAAGTTATTTAGAATATGAGGGCAATCTGCCTAAGTGGAGGGATGCTTCATGAAGGATTTAAAGGCAAATTAACTCATATTCAGGCTACCTACAAGATAAAACAAACATAAACTTTCATGCAGCCAGCCATCTTTTTCACTACGCCACTCTTGGCATGGTGACCTTAGCCTAAGTATGAGTTCTACAGAGAAATTGTGTATCATTTAAATGGTCAAGCATATCATAAAAGCAACCTCTGCCATTCCTGTAATAAGGCAATTTCCAGTTTTTCAAGGTAGTTGGAAGAGGTACATCGATGAGGTTAATATCGGACGAATAAGGTGAATACAACATGCGAGTAGGTCTTTCATTTTTGAGGTTCTATATGGATATGTATTACCGTCCATAAAAATAAATACCTTATTTTACGGACTATAAGACGCACTTTTTTCTTCAAAAATTTGCCTCCAAAATTCAGGTGCGTTTTATACTTGAAATTAATATATAAATGCCCAGTGTTTAATTTTAAATTCCCGCCAGTCTTAAAAATGACCATATATTCGATACCGCGGGAAACCTATTTGTATCTGGCAACAGTCTCCCTCCCACCCCACCGTCACAAACGACCCGTAACATTATCTAGCCTATGATGCGTCATTGCAGTCTGTGGTGCCAGGAAACTTGAAAGTGATTTGTGTTATCGGTAACAGTGTAATATTTTTGTTAGTAGCTAGTTTCGCAATGGAAAAAAGTAAAAGGTATTCGTATGATGCGGGCTACAGCCAGCTGAGCGGCATTTCGGCCCTCCACCAACAGAAAAAAACCATTCGCGATTGGTAAGCTAGTAAAGAAGAACTGGGGAAAAAAAAAATGAGGAAGACTAAATGTGCAAATAGGGGGCTGAATGCAAAATGGCCAAAACTAGAAGGTGGTGTATTGAAATGGATTCAAGGATATTGTTAAAATGCCACTGGAATTAATACAAAAATTATTCAAATACAGGCTCGTAAGCTAGCTCTACAGTGGAACTTAACAAACTTTAAGGGTGGAGTTGGTTGCTGCTACAGGTTTATGAAGCTTCATGGACTTAGCATGCGAACCAAAATCAAAATATCTCAAAAAATTCCACAAGAGTATGAAGAGAAAATATTCTCTTTCCATCGCTTTATTATTCAACATCGAAAGAAAAACAGTGTGGAACTAAGCCAAATGGCGAATATAGACAAAACCCTTTAACATTTCGTCTGCCGAGTAACAGAACTGTTGCCATGAAGAGTACTAAAACTGTAACTGTGAAAACAAGTGGATATGAAAAAATGCAGTATGCTGTTGTCCCTTCATATTGTGCTGACAGTACTAAACTTAATTCAATGATCATTTTCAAGCGCAAAACAGTGCCAAAACCTTCTGAAATACCGCCAAATGTTGTTGTTCATGTACAAGACAAGGGTTGCATGGACGAAGCTGGTATGAAATTATGGATTAACAGAGTGGGGGAAGGAAGGAAAGGTGCTTTATTGAAGAAGAGTTCTTTTCTTGTGCTAGATCAGTTTAGTAGTCATTTGAAAAATTCTGTGAAAGAGAAAGTGAGACAGGGAAACACAGACTTTGTTGTTATTCCTGTGAAGCTTTTTGATGTCGCGATAAATAAATCATTTAAAGTGTATATGAGAGAGGAATGGAACAAATGGATAATAGATGAAACCCAACATGAATTCACGCCGAAGGGAGCTTTAAAACGACCTACAATCAAACAAGTTTGCCAGTGGATAAAGCAGTCGTGGTCTAGAGCAGTGTTTCCCAACGAGGGGGGGGGTCGGTTCGATTGTTAAAGGGGGGAATTCGAAAATGGACTCTTCCAGAGTTTAAGGGGAAAGGGTCGTTCAAATTTCCAAATTTTCCTTAAGATGTCGAAATTTTTGAAATTTCATTTTTAATTCTCGAAAGTAAAGAATAATGTAAGTATACATAAAAAAATTTTAAATTACGGTCCATTTTAAATATTTTATAAAGAATTTTCGCTCTAGACAGGCACATTTAAATGCCCAGCCAAAGAATCCATTTTATTTTTTACTGTAGGAGAGGCAACAGGTGTGTTATTATTCTCCCAGTCCTTAGTGAAATGAGTGGTGCAATCAAGAAAAAAGGGCGTCAGTATTCGGAGGAATATTTAAAATTTGGTTTCATACCCGCTGTGCACGATGAACGGTCAACTTTTTGTCTTTTTACCAACAAAGCCTGACAAACGAATCAATGAAACGAGGTCGTCTTGAGGTACATTTGAAGGCGAAGCATAATACGCATATTAATTCAGATTTGAATTATTTTCAAACTTTAAAGAAAAGTTTTGAAAAACGAGTAACATTGAAGTCTCTATTTATTGCTCATAATTCAACTGTTAATCGTACTATTGAGGCTAGTTATCAAATTTCATTATTCAGAGCTAAATCTGGTAAAAGTTATACTATAGGGTAGAATTTAATCAAACTATCAATATCAGCATTTCTTAAAACGGCTCTAGTAAAAGATGACAAAGCTATGCCACTAAGTAACAAAGACGTTAAAGCTATGCCACTAAGTAACAAAGACGTTAAAGCTATGCCACTAAGTAACAATACTGTTAGCAGAAGAATAGATGAAATGAATGAGGTATTAAAACACACTTGTTGAAAAGCTGAAAACAAATTTTTGGTGCAAATGGATGAATCAACTTTGAAAGACTAACACTCTTTGAGATTCTGCACTTACGTAAGATATATTGATAACATTGATAAAGGTGATTTTGCCGAAGAAATGTTGTTCTGTAAATCATTAGAAAGCACCACTAACTCCAAAGATATTTATAGGAAGTTAAAAAAAAATTGTATGTCAAATATATACCAATAAAAAACAATATCTTGTGCTACAGATAGTGCTCCTAATATGATGAGACAGAAAAAGGGTTGCTTAAAATTGATGAAAGATGAGAATCCAGAAATGCTTCTTGTTCATTGTGTTATTCTTAGGGAAAACCTGGTAGCTATAAACATTTCGACTGTCCTAAACGAAGTACTAAATTCAGCTATATAGTGTATCATTGCTATTAAAGCTCGCTCTAAATATGAACGTCTCTTAAAATTATTTTGTGAAGGACAAAATGAAGACTATATGAGACTTCACACTGAAGTAAGATGGCTGTCGAAAGGGAACTGCTTGAAGTGATTTATGAAAGTATTTGATTCTCTTGTTATTTTTTAAGCGACAAACCTGAAATAAAAAATCTGTTAACGGTTGATGGTAAGGCTATAAGGTATTTCTCTTGCCTTCTTAGCATGCCTTCGTGGTGTTGCGGTCAGAACGCTCGGCGCGTATTCGAGAGGTCCGTGATTTGAGTCCCGGCGAGGGCATTGCTCATTTTTCATCTCTCCTGCTTTCAAAAAATAACCCTAATGACTTTATAGTGCGCCCGAATTAAAAAGGTAGTGGATGATGATTCTCCACCATCAGGATTTCGCGATTGGATTCCCTAATCCCCAGTCGCCCTTTAGAAGGGGACGTATATAAGGTATTTTTCCCGCCTTCTTAGCATGCCTTCGTGGTGTAATGGTCAGAACACTCGGCGCGTATTCGAGAGGTCTGAGGTTCGGGTCCCGGCGATGGCATTCCTCATTTTTCATGTCTCTCAACATCAAAAATCCTAATGTCTCTACGAGGCATTTGTGAGTTATTTAGCCGATATCTTTGAAAAACTACATACATTAAATAAACAACTTCAAGGAGCAAACAAAACTCTTGTCAATGCAAAAGCGAAGATATTTGGCTTCAGTACATTATTGAATTATTTCAGGCATATATTTACAATAAAAGTTTTGAAAAATTTCATTGGCCTGAAAAATGTGAAGGGACTGATACAGCTATACATGTTGTGGATCATCTGCGCATTTTATTGGCTGATTTAAAATTAAGATTTTCTGATTTGAAGCAAATTGATTTCCTAACTTGGATTGCTTTCCCAGCCAATGTCAGTGCATTTGGCTGATATTTCAAATAAACAATATCAAGAAGAACTCGCAGAAATGCAAAATGATGAGTCAATTAAAACTTATTTAATATAAAAAGAACGATGGATCCAAGGATTAATTATTACGGAGTGCCTAGGGTAAAGAATCCTCTACTTCCACATCATAGTTAATAAAAGGGAGCAGAAATAGGAAAAAATACATGAAAGACGTTAAGGAAAAATAAAAAAGGAAGTCAACATGACTTGAGAAAATTACAGAGACAAAAAGAAGAACTTATACAAATATTATAAGTTTGGAAAAATTAAGTAGCGATTAGAGAGATTCGATCTCGGGACCTTTCGGTCTCCAGTCTTACGCGCTAAACACTGAGCTAGGAAGAATACAGAAATTTTTGGTATTTTAAGATTTTTAATAATTTTTTGGAAGGTATTTTTATAATTTTTTAACATAAAGAGCGATGGCATCGTTTTGTGAGGAAACAGAAATCAAATATCCAAAGCAACAAAATGTACAAGAGAATTATTGTTGCCATTTCCATCTTCATATTTAGCTGAATGCAGATTTAGTGTCATAAATGATTTGTTGCTAAAAAAATGAAAAAAGAAATTTGTTGGATATAATAAAATGGGGAGACTTGAGACTGAAATTAACTAAACTGGAACCTGACATAAAATCTCTTTGCAGCAAGCATAAAGCGCAAGGATCTTACTAAATTTAAATAATGAATAATTACTAAAAATAATATAGAAAAAACGTTCATTAAAATTATTTTGTAATTGAATTTCAGTTCTCCATTATATGTTCTGAAAGTTTACTTACTGTTGTTTGCTCACAAAATTTCCTAGTGATTTAATCCTAAAACATATTATTCAAGTTCCTTTCTTGAACATTTCAATTTTTGAATATTAAAAATTATGTATATACTAGGGTGAGTATAAGATTTTTAGAGAAGATTAGGTGGGTCATAGCACAAAAAAGGTTGGGAAACACTGGTCTAGTGTCAGACCTTAGAGTCGTGGTCTAGAGCGTTAAATCTTTCAAGAAGTGCGGCATAAGTAACACTCTTGATGACTAAGACTGATATTATTATCGAACTATTGTACAGAGCATCTTTGCCGGTTCTTTACATTAAGCCCTAGTTCACATGACATGTATGATTCTGGACGTGGAAATAACCTTTGAAAAGAAAATGAAGCAAAGGAAAAGGAGAGAAGCACCAAAAAGGACCAAGGTCAAAACATCTGACAAGTTCTCAACAAAAGACAAGAGAGATGAGCATTCCATGAGAATCGTAAGACAATGGAGGAACAACTTCAAGATACAAAAATTGGCATTAAAGACTATGCTGTAATACAACAATTCTACTATTATACGAGTACAATACAACCATATTCAATACAACGAAAATACAACTCAATATAAATACTACAATACTACTGCAATCTAGGTTATTAACACAATACAACAAATGCAACACTTCAACATACGATATAACACAACCTCAAACCACACATATTTTTCAAAAAAAAAACTCCTTCCAAACAGCTTAAAAACATCAACACAATGATCAAAATGATTGGTAGTATAAACAAATTGTCGTCTCCACCCATGAAAGTGTGAACTGCTAATGGCCAGATGTTTCTATCTTCAAAGAGAACTTGATAATTAAGGATTTGGGAATAATTCACGAAGTCGCATTGTACTGCCTTAGTGAAGAATTTTTCTATGGTTCTTTTAATACATTCTGGAATAGTCACAAGTTTTAAGTCTTTTTTAACTTTAATCAAAAACTTGATTACGAATGAGATAGCGGGAAACAGTAATAATGCGCAAAAATTTATGTTGTACAAATTGCAGCTGGTGTAGTTGATTTTCAGAAGCCGAATTCCATGCAGGAGCTGCATAGCAGAGTATTGGACGAATGCAGGGAGTATATATGTGCCTCTTGGTACATAGACTGAGATTGTAGTATTTTCCTATGACAGGGAGAAATTTACACATGATACCTATTGCTTTACTTTTAATATGGTTAGACCAAGTGAGACGTTGATTTAAAATAATGCCTAAGTATTTCGCCTTTGTGACCAATGGAACAGGTCCTTGAAAAAGGAACATACCTTTAAAAGTTACGTGCTTCTTAGTTTTGCTTTGATTAGCAATTGAGAGTTACTAGCATTAATTTTCACTTGCCAACTGGTGCACCAATCTTCAATTGAGTGGAGATAATTTTGAAGTCTATCGATGGCGTGCTTTGATTGATTTCACGGCAATCGCCGTATCATCGGCATAACACGCTAGAAAAGAGAAGTTGTCCAAACCTGGGTGAAGAACAGATAGAGCACAGGACCAAGGTAGGTCTTGGAGAAGACATTTCATTGCCTTGAACAACGAAAAATGTACGGTCTTGTAAAAATGAGAAGATGAGAAGTATAATCTCTCGAGGAAGCTCGAAATTGATAAGCTTGAAGATGAGTCCCTCATGCCAGACGCGGTCAAAAGCTTTTGCCACGTCCAGCATAAGGAGCGCAACACTTTGCTTATTGTGGAATGCTGATCCTACGAATTCAACAATTCTCACAAGTCGGTGAGTTGTACTAAGATTTTTCCTGAAGCCGTACTGATTCATTAGGCAAAAGATGAAGAAAAGGCTCTAATCTTGTAAGTATAATGCGTTCATAAATTTTGCCCAGGCTGGGTAACAGACTGATTGGTCGATAACCATCTGGTTAGGTCACATCCTTGTCAGATTTAGGCAGAAAGAAGATCTTAGCTTGTTTCCATGGGGCTGGAAAATAATTAAGACAAGCATTAAGTATGCTGGCAAATTTGCAGATAAGATTTCTAGGCAAATTACGAAGCATTTTATTGGTAATATAATCTTTGCATAGATTTTTTTTATGTTAAGGTATCGAGTTATATTTGCAATTTCCAAAGGGGTTGTAAGTCTTGGAATATTATGAGTCGATGGAGAATTGAGCCAGGAGTAAACATAGCTTTCCAGCACATCTTTAAAGGACTGATTCATGGGTTCCGTATTAGGAGTGAATTGCTTTTCCAAATGTTCCTCAAAGACGTCTACTTTATCTTTTAAATGAGTAGGCAGTTTAAGTACCCAAATGTATAGGTCTATTATTAATGTTACTTCTTTTAAGGTTTTGCCGATACTTCCACAATGAGCCATCATTAATATTTAAGGTTTTGCAGATACTTCCACAACGAGCCATCATTAATATTAAGTTTAGAAATGAATTCTTCTTTAGAATCCTTTTTTAAATCAAAAATGAGCTTCTTAATTCTTCTATTAAAATTACTTATCTCTCTTTTAAAGGCAGGATCCCAGTTACGGTGCCAAAGTTTCAACATTCAGTTTCTTTCTTTAAAAATTTCTCTGATATTGTGCGGCAGTCGAATATTATGACTCGTAAGTTGCACAGTGACAGCAGCATCTCTAAAGGCTTTTAAAATACTGTCCGTGAAGACTTGGATGGCTAGATCAATATCCTGCTTGATGGATGGACCAGAAAATACAGGCAAATGTTTGATTAAGATGTTATGAAAAGTAATCCAATCAGTGTTATTTCTGGTGATAGGTGGGTCTTCTTTTGAAACTCTAAGCGAAGCAATTACAGGAACGTGGTGAGAAGTGAGCTCAGTCTTGACTTCAAGGAAAATATAAATGTAAGTATTGGTGAGGATGATATCCAGGATGTCCGAGTAATCTGGAAAAGTTGGACGATAAGTGGCTTCAGTAGCGACATGTAATGCCATCGGATAGTTGAAGATAAAATTGTGCAATATGCGTCCACTGGCATTTGATCGGCGATATCCCCATTCGATGTGCTTCGCATTCACGTCTCCTGCAATGTCGGGAAACAAATGTTTGATCATATTTTCAGAGAGTCTATGTCTTGGTGGATTGCAAATAACTGTAAAATGAATGGTACCAAATTTTGGGAGTAAAGCGGCAACAGTCACACTTTCATAACCATGAGCAGTGTTGGAAGAGACCAAACAAGATTGAAGAGAGCTTTTAATAAGGATAGCTGCTCCTTCTTGACGTTAAGTCTATCGCCTCTATATGTGCCATAATTGGTCACGTACAGTCTATCGGCGGGAATAACATGAGTTTCTGAAATCATGCCGATATCGATATTATATTCTATAAGAAAGTCCGAGAGTTCATCAGTTTTGTTTGTAATGCCTGCAGCATTCCAATAACAAAGTTTAAGCGGGTTTGACTTAGAGAGTCGAATTTTTTGGTCAGTATTAGTATAATCGGATTCAGTATTTGCAGCATTTTGATGGATGTTTTGTGCAAGGAGTTGGATGCCCGAGCTTTTTAGAAAAGTAACCAAAGCGTTCAGGTCTTCAAAAATCTTTTTTGCTCCAGCTATGAGATTGGGTGAAGGGTCGTTATTGATTTTAATGGCTTCTGCAAAACACTTGTTAATAATAAATCGATCTGCATATGACTTTACTCTCGATGGCAGTGATGACCATCTTACATATGAAGAGGACAACGATGACGATGGAAGAAGAAGAAAGTTCAGATGACAATTTCAATGATTTTAAAGGTCAGTTCGGTTTTATAAATGTGGGAAATCAGAAACGCCAGCGAGGTGACGTCATCTGCCGCCAGCCCAGCGCAGCGCAAAACAGCTCAGACGAGTACCAGAGGTGGTGTGGAGCAGACGAGTTCCAAACGTGGACGAGAACAGACGTGTTCTCAGCAGGCTGACGTTGACTTGCCTTCCAGGACGTTTGAGGAGGGATGATGTCCCAGTGGTGTTATAGAATCCACCAGCGTTTGTGAATCCTGATCTTGTTCCCGAGGTTTGACAAGATAAGCCAAACTGTGAACTGTTGATTATTACATGAACAATACGTGAACTATTCTTAGTCTTGGGGTTATCATTATTCTTAGTTATGTCAGTTTATCATGTTATCATCCCATCTTTTATCATCTTTCATTCATACTAGTAATTTCGTAATAAATTTACTTTATACTTATCTCGTGCTCTTGATCCTGTACTCCTACATAAATTAAGAATTTATTTTAGTCTGGCTTTGCAATCTAATAATAAAAATGGTAAAAATGTTATTTTTTAAAAAACTGCTTAAAAATTAAGGTGCGTCTTATAGTCCGTAATATATAATACGTGACCAGCTACTACAAAGTACTGTATCACAGTGTGGTCAAAGACTTTCGATGCATTTAAACTGTCATAGTATCTCCTGTAGAGTCGTGTATCCTATCCAATAGTTCAAAGAAAATCCAGCCGGTGATCAATGATTATTACTGTCCTCGTTCTATGCTTCATCTTCGCTGCAGATCATCACGCATTTTGTAGGATTCCAACGTTAATCTTAGCTCATCTGTTGAAGTATTAGCTGCTTTCCAGTTTGCTGTTATGATTCCACGTTTGCTGATCTCCTTTTGTTTTTTGGCACTTAAGGGAGCACCAAATCAATGTGATTGTCGAGATACAACAGTCCTTTCTTAATTAGTCTTTACCACACAGTAGTTGCAAATATTGACCTTCCAATTTTTGTAGTAACCACTGCTTTCAATGCTGACATAGTCGCTCGTAGATTGCCCTTAGCTAATAAAGCCATAGCTTAAGTTATTCTTAATGATAATGCTGTGATTTTTTATGACTAGGAAAGAATTTCGGACAAGTGATCTACTTTTGGAAATTTTTTCCATAAGAAAAAATAAATTAAACAATGATTAACATAAATGAAAAACGCGGCATTTTTAACTAACTGTCTTGCTTGAACTCGGATAGAAGATCAGCTTTTAGAACCAACTAGTCGTCTTTTTGGGGGTATAATTGATCTCATCTAATCAAAACATAACCAAATGCATCTTTCAAGAATTTTGTGTCAATAATTAAACCCGTCTACTCAGTTGGCTTTTGAAATGCATTGTCATCAACTAACATGACTAATCTGCATAATTGTTGAGAGTGAATCTTAATTGTTCACATCATGTAAAATTTGCAAATTTCTTTCTACAACCACAGCAGGTTCCAGTTCATGAACCTGAGGTGCATATTATTATTACTAAAACATAGCCTAATAATTAAAATAAAAACATTTCTTTCACTCATCTAAGATACAGAGCAATCCAGAAAACAAAAAGCAAAACTTACCTGGGTAGCGTGATGATGAATCGAAATCAACGCTGATGCATGGGAAATAAAAACTCAAGTTGATTCATCTTATTATATTATACCTACACTACAACATAATAATACAATTATAATAAAATACATTCATTATAACAATTTCCGGGACGTTTTACTATTCCCTAAAGTTTTAAAACATCTCAATCCGTTCAAGTCCCGAGGGCCAAAGCGGAGAACCCCTTTTTTTCCCTAGCTCGATGACAGCCAACGCCATCTGTACCTCGTACATCAAATGAAGAGGAGATTTATTTTTAATGTTTGTAAGATACTAATCAATTTCCCAACACTGTCACCTTTTTGATTTTCAGAAGCAAAATCAAAAATCAAATAATGGTATCCTTAGTACAGGAATACAGTTCTAGAGGGTACAGTTTACGCACAAGTATGCCATTTCTAGTTTTCCCGTTTACAATTCTTAGACGTCCATCTCTGCTTGTACAAAGTTCTTGGACACCAGCGATTGGCCAGTTCCCTCTTTTAAGGTTTTCACGACTTATTAGCAAGATATCTCCAATTTTTAATTCACAGTCCTTTTGTCTATGCTTTTGTACTAACTGTCCAAGATACTCCTTGCGGAAACGGCTTCGAAATTGTTTTCGAAGCTCCTGGCAGAAACGCTGGCGAGCGAAAAGTTTATTTCGATCTAAGGTATCTAAATTTGCTGTACCTGAAACCTTAATGTCCTGTAAGAACATGGAAGGCGTTAATGGTAGAAGATCCTTAGAGTCATTTGACACATAAGTAAGTGGTCGACAGTTTATTACGGCTTCCCCATCACAGATGATGTGAGTAACTCTTCGTAATTGACTGCAGCTTGTCCAAAGACTCTCACAATCAAATTCTTGATTATGCGGATTAGACGCTCCCACCAAGCAGTAGTGGGCGGAATGAACTTCCAAGTGATGGGATGCAACGTTTGCTGAGCAATTACCTTTACCCAGTCGACGCTTTTCAGCAATGCAGATGTACCGACGAAATTTGTGCCGTTGTCTGAGTAAACTATAGATGGCCAACCTCTTTTGGCTATAAACCGACGAAACGCTTGAATGAAGCATTCGGTACTTACGGATGTCACTAGCTCCAAATGTACACATCGATACACAGCACATGTAAACAGTACTACCCAGGCTTTGCTTTTATTTTTGAGAATCAGAGGGCCACATAAATCTATGCGGGAACTTCAAATGCGAAAGTATCTCGAACTCTGTCTAATGGTAATTGAATGAGTGCAGTAGGTGGTTTAGCTGAAAATCGTTTACAACGGACGCACTGTTTCACCACCGATCTAATTCGGCGTGTTACACCAATGATCCAGAATTCTCTGATTATAACAGTTAATATTTGTACGCTGGTATGAGAATGCTTTAAGTGGTAACCTCTAATTAAACAGTCAACAATATAATGCTTAGAAGGTAATAAAATCGGGTACCGGAATGCATAAGAGTCATCTCGTTCGGTGATTTTCGTTTTTACTCTTGTTAAGCCACTCTGATCTCGTACGGTCAAAAGACCGTTGATGGAGTCTCCAGTCTCTGGAAAACTCTGCCCCTGAACAAGTAAAAGAAGTATGATTTTAGATTCCTGTATCTAGGAAGCAGACAGGAAAGGCTATTTATTTACAATTTTTTTTATAAGTTTTGATAAATCTCTTTATCTAACCTAAAACTCTTAATATTTTCGAAAATTTTGAGAACTTCTCACACCACTTTATCCGCTTTAGTAGTTATACTAAGATTTATATTTAAATTTATGCCTTTCCTGCGCTCTGAAAAAACTAAAGTTTCATTTGGCTTAACCTCTAATTTTGGCCAGCTATCTCTAGGGCCTTTAAGCCAAACAGGCCCTCTCCACGAATTTAATTCGGAAAACTGAAGAGGGGAACAACCACAAGAAGGTAAATCAGCTGGGTTAGAATGACCCGGTACATATGACCACTGATTTGCATTAGTAAAAGTGCAAATTTCCTTCACGCGATTGCCCACAAACGTCCCCCACGCATCATTTCTTTGAATCCAAGATATGGCCGTGGTGGAATCGGTCCAAAAATATTTTGAGATGTCATCTAATGTAAGAGCTTCTATCCCATATTTGGAAAGACGCACGCCCAAAAAACATGCCATAAGTTCTAGACGGGGAATAGTAAGTTCTATTAAGGGTGCGACTCTTGACTTAGCCACTACAAAACTGACTAATGTTTCGTCTTTAGTTTCACATCTCAAAAATATTACTGTGGCATAAGCATGCTAGCTAGCACCACAAAATACATGAAGTGTCCCGGAACTTCTATCTCCAAAACCTATACGTCGCGGTATTCTCAACTTATTCAAAATTTGTAATTTATTATACCACCTCGAAAATTTACTTTTGATACTATCTGGTAATGGAGTATCCCAGTCTGCTTTTATCGTTCAAATTTCCTGTAGCAGAAACTTTACAGGCAATAAAACAGGTGTCAAGAAACCCAAACGATCAAACATTGTCTGCGTTAAAGACAAAACCTCTCTTTTAGACAAATTGTCCGAAACCAATACAGTCTTAATTTCAATATAAAGGTTATCTTCTTTTCTGTCCCACATAATCCCTAAAACTGGTACAGAATTCTCCATTGTGGACTCAGTGCACAAAGCACTTTGGGTTAGTTTACATCTTTTTCTACTGGGCAATGGACCCACATACGTAAGTCCATTTTTGCTTCAGCTAATATTTCATAAAATTCACAAGCTCCTTCACATTATCAACAGAAGTCACACAATTATCAATATAAAAGGATTTGTTTAATTTCTAAGCAATAGAACTTTGTACCTTTGGTACTTGTGCCAAATGAACAGAAATAACCACTCCTAATAGAAAAGGGCTGGACTTTACTCCCAAAATTACTCTTGTATGGCGGAAAACCTTCAGCACATTATCTTTCTCCCACCATAAAAATCTTAAAAGTTCCTATCTTTTTTCCGTAATTGAATCTGTAAAAATGCACGCCGGATATCAGAGGTTACGCCAATGCATTTCCCTCTAAATCTTAACAAAATTGAAGGGATTTCTTCTATTAAATTTGGTCATTTTACTAAGTAATCATTAAAAGACGGAGATCTATTAACTTTACATGATGCGTCAAAAACAGATCTTATCTTAGCTGAGACACTGTCTGGTTTAAATCAGCGACTTCATATCTCGTTGGTTTAAATACTGCGTGATGAGGTAAATAGTGCCTCTTAGAATTCAGTTCATCGTCTGGTACTATTTCAATTACACCCTCCTCAATCCATTCATTATAAATTTTATCATATTCTACATATTTATGTAAAGACTTGAGTGTTCGGGTAACACTAAACAATCTTTTTTCTGCTACATGACTACTTTTTTCTGCTACAACGGCAATTCTGCGTTATTTACTAACCAAGGTAATCCGACACAATAACGACCATCTTCGTTTCTGGAAAGATAGTTTAAAAATTGTTCGTGGGCAATTTCTTCCTCAACAGCGTTAGTTTAATTCTGATGAGCATCTAATATTCCGATCATTTCTAGGCTCCAAAGACCGAATGGAAGCATCTTTATCTTTGTGATTAACAAATTCCTCCTTTGCACCACAAACTGTCCAACCAAGTTTCGTACAAACTGCTGTTAGTCCTCCTTTTAATTGCTTTAATGATCCCGTAAGATATTTTCCATAAATATCACTACAGATGCGCATTTCTATTTTTGGACAATCTGCTCCCAAATCCAACAACCAAATGTTGCTTTGTTTTAATTCTTTTAATATCGGACCCTTGGGTACCCGAGGTATATCCCCCCATATTGTGTCTTGATCTAAACATTCAAATTCTAGATCTGAATACTTACGCAGACTGGCTGAACATAATTTTACCCGATATTTGTTATGAAACTTTGTTTCTGTTCTGGCACCTCCAAACAAAGTAAGCGCAACATTTTCTTTGGATACAATTGGTAACCCCCATTCAGTGGCTAATGATTTTAAAATGTACTATTCTGGGAACCACAATTTAAGAGTACTCTAATATCTTTATGCTTTTTGACACCAGCTACTCTTACGCATAAAGTCAAAGGTATCTCAGCAGTACAAGTTTGCCCCGTCTGTAGCCGTGTATATGTTCTCTATTTCTGATTTTTCTGTTGGAGGTTCAGTTTCCTCATTAATTTCTGGACACAAAGTAACTGAGTATGATTTACCAGAAGCAAAACACCTAACAAGCTGTTTACAGAACTTGTAGAGACATCGGGATTTTTTGGAAGCAGGAGACAAGAAAAATGAGTAACGCCTTCGCCGGGAATCGAACCACGGACCTCTCGGTTACGCATCGAGCATGCAGACCACTACACCACGAAGGCATGCGAAGAAGGCGGGAGAAATACCTTATAAACTTTGCCATATGATTTGGTGCCATTGAACAACATTTTTTTTCTTTAACTTTTTTTCATTAAAAGATAATGAATGTGCATCTTAACAGTTTTTACTATCATGCATTTTACCGCAAAAATACAAGCATGTTTTTTAGTTGTAAGAAAATCTGTGGCAGTGGGAACATTAGCCTGTTTCTTAAATTTAATCTTACTTTTCGTTTCCCTCCTTGCTTTATCATGATATTCTTCTTTACGACTAACACCATCGAGTCCATTACGCGCTAATCTCTCCTTATCCTCCATTTCAGCCTTTAAAAATCTCATTTAAAAATTTCATTTAGAAAGATCAGTTCTTTCAGGCTAGTTAAAGAGCAAACTCCTTTGCCATGCCTTCAAAACATCCTCCGTGAGACACGATTCCACCATCGGAAATAACCACCATGTGTTTTCGCTCGATTTAAGACCTAAAGATTCTAAGGCTCTCAATTGAGCTTCAATTTTATCATACAGTTTATCAAGAGGTAATTTATCCTTGTAATCTGCCTTCACATTAAAAACAATTAGTTTAATTAGTTCCTTAACATACACTTCTACTAATAATTCAGCTTTCTCAAAACGTTCCTTCAAAGCTAAAACAGCTTTATCATAATCTTCCGAAGTCATCGGATAGCTTTCAATAAATTCTTTAGCCTATGATCCGGGCTTCATATACTGAATGAAATAGGAAAATTTGTCACTTTCATACAAAACAGGATCAGTGTGAATTTTCTCAAATCGCGTCCAAAACGGTAGCCAATTTATCAATTCCCCATCAAACTTCTTAAATTCGATTTTCGAAAGTCTGTACTGTTTAATCTTACTACAAAAAATGCCACCACCATCATTTGGGCTTGTTTCTAAATCGATTTCATCTGAAAATTGCAATTTTTCAATAATTTGCCGAATTAGTGTTATGAAATCATCAGAATACACCTCGCGACTTTCGATTTCTTTAGCAACATCATCCTCTAAAGTGTTCTCGTCGTCAGTTAACAAATCAAGAATTTTATCATCTAGATTTTTTATATCTGAATATACATTTCGTAGTTTAGTAAGTTTATCTTGTACTAAATCTAGAGAAAAATTTTCTGTTACTAACTCTTTTTAAAATATTAGCAGTTTTTGCAAAAGAAGGGCGTGAACCTGACCATTTAAGTTTCCGAGCCTTTAAAGTTTCCATACTTAAATTTCAAAATAAAACAAAATGCTTTACAAAACAGTTTCGATTTCAAACTTAATTATACTTTAATACATCAAAAACTATCTATAACCCTTAAAATAACTTTTTTTTTAAGTTTATTTCGTTAAAGTCCTGTTGTAGACGCCAGTTTATATTATTACTAAAATACAGCCTCATCATTAAAATAAAAACATTGCTTTCACTCGTCCAAGACGCAGAGCAATCCAGAAAACAAAAGACAAAACTTACTTAATTACATGGATAGTGTGATGATGAATCGAAACCAATGCTGATGCGTGGGAAATAAAAATTAGAAGAAGTTGATTTATCTTATTATATTATATCTGCACAACAACATAATACAATTACACTAAAATATATACATTATAACAATTTTCCGGGACATTTTACTGCCCTTTAAAGTTTTAAAACATCTCAATCCGTTCAAGTCACGGGGGCCAAAGCGGAAAACCCCTTTTTTTCAATAGTTCGATGACAGCCAACGCCATCTGTACCTCGTACATCAAATGAAGAGGAGATTTGTTTTTAATGTTTGTAATCTGTATCTGTATCTTAGTCATGGGATAGCTAGTATTCGGCCCTGGATAAGGGCCCTTACTAGTATATATTTATCATTCCCTGTGAAGAGTTTCCTGTGAGGGGAACATACCCATAAAAATGGGAAAAAATATTTGTAAGATACTAATCAGTTTCACGGCACGTGTTTCGAAACGCAAAATCTGTATTGCGTACTTAACTTTGACGTAACGTGAGTGGGTAGCGGGCTAACTTTGGCATAGCAATGCATATTGATTTGTTTAGCTTTTTCATTCTCTTTCCTTATATATATATATCTTATATATATATATATGTGTGTGTGTGTGTGTGTGTGTGTGTGTGTGCGTGTGTTTAATATGTTATAGGATGATTTGTTAATATTGATTGCTTGTATTGAGATGTTGATCCGTAAGGAAGAAAAAACACTTAAGCCATATACACTGGTGTGCAAAAATTAAGGACGAGACGGTTTTTTCAATATAACTTTGTACAAAAGCTTTCCAAATCAACACATTTAATACCGTAAGATCCCCAATACGGAAGAACATGAGTAATGCAAGCAACACTTGCTGAAAGAGAAATCAGAGGGATAAAAAGAAGCTTTATTGAAAAAGTAGCATGGAGCGCAATGAGACTGAAGGCCGAAACATCCCTGCGATGGGTGTCCAGCAAGAAACATCCGGTCTTTAATAGGGGATATGATCTCCCCTGACTGCTAGGCAGGTTTCACAGCGTCTACCCATGCTGAGAATGAGGGTATCAATGAGTTGTTGAGGCATTGCTGCCCATTCGTCTTGCAGCGCCAATCGAAGCTTCGGAATCGTTACTTGCGATAAGTTACGTGCTGCCACGGGTCTCTCTAGTAAGTTCCGTACATGCTTGACGGGATTTAGATCCGGAGACCTTGCCGACCAATCCATGTGTTCGATATCTCCACTCTCCAACAGCTCTTCGACAGTAACTGTGCGATGAGGTGGAGCTTTGTCGTTCATGAAGAGGAACTGAGGACCCATAGCCCTCGTGAAAAGACGCATGTAAGGAAGAAGAACCTCGTTACAATAGCAGTCCCAGGTGACGAACCTCCTTGGGAGATATGAAGGTCGGTCCGGCTACCAAGCATTATGTCTGCTCGAACGAGAACTCCGCGACCTCCAAAACAGTCCCTTTTGATGATGTTGAAGGTGTTATTGCGTGTTCCCCGCTCTGTCCAGATGTGTATGTGTCTAGAATCGCAACTCAGACTAAATCTGCTCTCATCTGCAAAGAGTACTCGTCCCCATTCATTGTCTCTCCAATTCCAGTGTTCTCGGCACCACAGAGAACGCCTTCTCCGATGGGCAGACGTTACAGGTACATACCGTACAGGGCGTCGTGCAAACAGACCACCACCGTGCAGTCTTCTGGCCACGGTAAAACGCGATATCGGTCGTCCAGTCGCCTGTGTCTAGCGATTTCTCCGGCTGTCTGCCGCCTGTTTCCTCTTGCCTCTAAGGCAATATACCGGTCATCTGCGGTTGTGTTTCCTCGTGGACGACCACTACTAAACCCCCGGATAGCTGTTCCTGTAGTTTGAAATTGTCTCCAAATTCGTGAAACGATGCTGTGAGCAATTCCGAACTCTGCAGCCACACTTGTCACACTGCGGCCTTCCTCCAACTTCCCAATGATTCGACCTCGGGTAAAAGCATCCAGATGTCGTCTAACAGATTGATTATTCGCCATTTCTCGCTGAGGCAGCAACTCGGTGTGATTTTAACTGCTATACGGCGTGCAATCTCTTTGCCAGAAATACTGATCTTACACCGACAACATGCTTTATACTACTCAGACACTCCCCCATTACGTCTACCTGCATATCTGCTTATGTGCTACCGTACATCACCTTACTTAATCTCCTGATTGGTTTTTCTGTCCGCTCTGCCTCTTCGTTCAGCTGATATGCTAATTTTTCGTCTTCGCCCTTCATTTTTGCACACCACTGTAGATGCAATAATACGCAGTCGCTGCAGGTTTAAATCATATTCCTTTTATTGTAGCTAAACATTTTGCGGCCATAAATACTTGGTATATTAATCGTGCCTGTTCCAGTACAGTTACATATTTGATTTTATTGCAATAGGAAGAAAAGCAGCAAAATACGTCTTAGCTAGACCATTGGTAGAAGGAAAGTGCGCAATTATCCAATATGGCAGCTTATTGAGAAAGTTTCGGTTCTCAAAATTTTGAGTAAAGTTCCGAATAAGCTACGTCATCAGCGTTATGTAAGTCATATATATGGATTGATCTATAAATAACGCAATGCAGAAAAACTTATTACTATATATATATCGAAGTATTTTAGATTTTGTGTGATTAAATCACTTTTGATTTATCTTCGAGGCAGTTAATTCTACAGTTATAATCAACTAAACTTCCTTTTCAATCTAATTACATTGTAATTCAATCTAAGTACATTGTAAATTACATGTGTTTTACCATATGTTTCTCTCATTTTTAAATTGTCATAGTTTAATCTTTTCAAATAATTTTTCAAACTTGAAAAAAAAATTTTGTTTTCTATTTGATACTGTTTGAAGCATGATTTGAAAATCCTTGCTTAAAAATAATTTAGCGTATTTTGTATCTAGGGTCACTACCAGAGAGTGTATCTATGTGTGAATTTCTCTTTACTGAGACATTTTTAAATTTCACCACTGACGATAAGTGCTTTTATTTTTTTACTCAAAACCTAGGTGCCCTGATTTTTGTATGAAATTTATATTTTGTACCAAATATTACGCGAAATCACCAGCTGATGATTATTGGTAGAAGTTTTTTAGAGTTGCAAGGCAGTTGTACGAAGAAGACCCAAGATCCAAAAAGTCCAGAAAGCGATGACAAAATTCATAGAACAATCATATAATTCCGCAAGCCGATGCTATTCTGAAGAGGTCAAAGGTTTAATTATATCAATAGCTTTACAATGATACTTTTCATGATTGATCAGGTCATCATTTCTTATAGAAGGGTTTTTTAAAAATAAAATCTGATTTGCATTTCATTATACGGAGAATCAAATTTTAATTTGAAAAATCCATCGCGGAAACCTGACTGTTAATATTCCTGGAACCCCAAGGAGTTCACGGACCTCAGCTATAGAACCGCCGATGTAGCATTTCAATTGATCATTAAGTTGTCTAATATAACAGATTTACAATGCTTAAGTATTATAGCACTACCAAGCATTAGTTAAAGCAGTTGTAAACGTGGAAACAGGGCTCGATTTACAAACTTGGAGGCATGGGGAAAACCTCTTGTAGATGATTTTCTTCCTCTAATTATTTTCGATATCTATATTAGAAAGGTATCACCAACACGAATTGCATAAAATAAAATAAGATTTTATTATTGCAAAATCTGATTGGGCAAATTAGTGTTATTATTTAAACTGAGGCAATGACTGAGAAATGAGAAATTTCTTCCAAATGAGAAATGATGAATTTCGTCTTTTGCTAATCAGAATGAAAAACCAAGATCCAGTGTCTGTATTTTGAAACACGAAATAAAAAACTAAAATGCCAAATTAAAGTATTTTTCGCATTTAAAACTTTTAAACTTGAATTAAAAATATTATTTAGAATTTCACACACTTTAATTGCAATAGAAGGATTCCGAGGGCCCTTGAAAATGGAGGTCCGGGGCATATGCCCCATTTGCCCTTGCATAAATCAAGCCCTGATTGTTAAGATTCGAAATACTGAAGAGTGGAAACAGAGCGATTAATTCCATTCTCTTTCGTTGGATTTTATCTGTTTTATCCGAAGTCTTGTTGATAAGTTATCATCATACTCTCTTCAGCCTTCTGTTCCACTCTGTCCTGTGTATTCGCAGAGCTGGCAGCATCAAGGGACAAATGTGGGATGGCACTCCTGACGCCTTTTGCCCACGCAAAATTGCAAGTCTCAGACTTCAACGTAAGTAACTGGGATTTCTCGAATCATACCAACCTATGGATTAAACTGCCACCTCATGAAATTGCTCTGAAAGTACTGGCACTCCTGCCTATCATGCTGTTAGGAGTGGTGGGTAACATAGCAATCATAGCTGTCGTGATACGGATTAGGGTAAGCAATATTCTGTTTCTTTTATTCTTTTGTTGCAGTTGTGCCTGAGATTTCGGTCTTTACATGAACATTTTTATTTAAGATTATTTTGACAATTCTGCTATTATTTTGACATTTTAACAGTTTTGTGTGATAAAATATGATAGTTTCATTTTATATAAGTACTAGGGTTTAACATTTGTGTAATGTTACTTAACAACAACGAAAAGTTTCTTTTAAATCCCATAGAAAGAAATAAAATAGAACAAATAATAATTTAATTCTTTCTTAGCATTTTTGGTTAAAGAACATTAGAATATTTTTTCAAATTCTTATGTTATGCTACTTAAGCAAATATATGAGGAAGTTAAAAGAAAATATTCTGAAATTAAATTTGAAAAACTGAAATATGAGATTGTAATTTCATCTATGTTTTATTTTTGACTTCTTTTGTGTTTTTACAAGGCCATGCAAAGAACAGAATTTTTTTAAAAAATGCTTTGTCTATTAATAGACATACTATTCCATTTGTTTAGTTTTCAAATTTATCTTTTGTAGCGATAACGTAGATATCAACTACGCTAATACTGATTATAAATAAGCAGTTTGATTTATATCCTAATTCGATTAATAAATAAGTTGCCGTTATAAATTACCTTTTCTTTTCTAATTTAAGTAAAATATATTCATTTGAAATCAAAAGTTTGATAAATGTTTGAAGAAATTTGGGAAGAAATTATTAATGAGTTTACAGAAATAGAACGATTCATGACAAGGCATTATTGCAATTATCATTATAGTAATTACTTGTCGAGCTAATCAAAATTTAAAATAATTTTTGCAAAGTGAAGTTGCAGTTAGTATGAGGAAAATGCACTTAAATGCTACTAATAAATTCAGTTTCAGTAATTTCATGCCTATTAACAAGTTGATTTCAGACTATTTGAGTATTTCATTTGTTTTCAGAATGTCTATAATACTGCCTCGTTTAGTAAACTTTTATGGAACACGCAATTTAAAGCACCGTCTTATTTAAGTATTTAAATAACTTCGATTTTTTTTCAGTAACTGCTTTAAAAGTCCTTTTTATGATATCGTTTCTTTTTATTGAAAAAATTCTTAACATCTGATTTCAAGCTTCCGTTTTCCCATCATTTCTTATCTTACAATCAGTTTTTCATTAATTTGTAAATTTCACAGATAAGGAGGGTATTGAGTAAGGATTTATTTACTTCCAATTCTGCTGCGGAAACCTACAACTTTTGCGTCATTCCTTCAGTGATATAAAATAGGTAATGTTACGCAGATACAAATTTACTAGAGCTGTGATATTTTCTGTGTAACATCTCATCACACAGTGATCTTTCATATTTAATTACTTGATACACTTTCATACTACCATCCACATTTATACCTTATTAAAATTCTGATGTGTACACCACATGACTTCCTTGCACGGAATATTCAATTATACGCACTTTTTCTTGCATTTCATTTAAACTTATTGGATTGAATTAAATCTACTTCGTCGATAGCGCATAAACCACAATAGAATAAATGCACTCTTTAAAATTCACTATATTTGTGTACCATAGCGACACTCTGGCGTTAGGTTCACTTAACGGCGTTACATCTTATTCATTTTATAACTCAGAAAGCATAAAAATGATATCATCTGAAGAATTATCTAATAGTTTCTACATGTCCTATTCAAATACTTTAATAAATCTAAAACGATGTATAAAAGAAATATATAAAGAAAAGAAACAGTTTTTCATAGACGATTCAGTATTTCTCATTCAATTAATTCAGTTGTCACTTCGCGACAAAGCAAAAATACATACAAGTCAAAATATCTATATTAAAAATTACGAAGTGAATCTTAAACACATATTTTCTCGAATAAATTCCAAAATGGATTGCAAAGCATGATTTAACTCACAATAATAAAAGAAGACGTTACCTTTGTTGTTGCGAAGCTTAGTTTCTCTACATTGGCAACAAATCCAGTATTTTGCTAAGTTTCGAATGTAAACAAATATAACTGCTATGATAAAAATAATTAAGCTTACCCGCACTTAAACAACTCTTCAGTTGTTGATAATTTACAAATATTGCCTGCAGGTTTATAAGGTATTTCTCCCATCTTCTTCGCATGCCTTCGTGGTGTAGTGGTCTGCATGCTCGACGCGTAACCGAGAGGTGCGTGGTTCGATTCCCGGCGAAGGCGTTGCTTATTTTTCATGTCTCCTGCTCCGAAATAACCTAATGTCTCTACAGGTTATAACTAAAGGTATAAAAACCTTAACCGGAAGATAAAAACAACATAATTCAATCCTTTTTAAAGCAAAAAATGCGCAATTTACAAACATATAAGAATAAAGAAACTGATCTCACTGAGCCAAGTAACAGAGTGGATATATATATATATATATATTCATATATTTATTCATAATAAAAGTAATTAAAAGTAAATTAATAAGCCCAAGACTTGCGTTAAAGCTTCAAAGTAATAAAGCAATGATTCACTATAAATTATGATAAGAAAACTCTCCATATACCATCTCCAAGGAGCAGAAATTCAATTTAAAATCATCAGAAAAGGTATTTTTCAGAATTAAAAAAAATTTTAATAGAATTTTCAGTCCTCCTTGCTTTAAACACAGTTAAGGAAAAACATAAATCGCATAAATGCCAAAATCAAAGGAAAACTTTTTAAGTATTTAAAAATCAGTTATAGTGATTTAGTGAATATCTTTATTTTGATTGAGTGTCAATTAGATTCACAATTTGAATCTAGCAAATAATTTGATGCTTACTTGGAAGTAAGATGAAACACTATCTCTGGTTTTAGTTGTTGTTAATTGATGGTAGGTTGGGTTATCCTCTTGATAAGTCGATTAATCTGCTATCAATAACAATAATTGGTTTTTCAATACTTAAAAAGTTTTCTTTTGATTTTGGCATTTATACAGTTTATGTTTTTCCTTAACTGTGTTTAAAGCAAGGAGGACTGATAATTCTATTAAAAAAATTTTTTTTTAATTCTGAAAAACACCTTTTCTGATGATTTTAAATTGAATTTCTGTTCCTTGGACATGGTATACGGAGAGTTTTCTTATTATAATTTATTGATATATTTATATACTTTTGGTGCAGCCGATTGCAACCAAAATAGGAGGTGCACATTTACATGTTATAGCAGTCCTATGTACAAAATTTCAACGTTCTGAGGCTACTCGTTTTTCACTTATGCGATATGCATACATACATACGTACGTACACACAGAAGCCCCTAAAAAATCTCTTCAAAATACATTTTAGATCCGTTTTATACCTTCATTTTGCCCTTACTTGCAGATGTCACTCAAAAACATCGTTAAATTGCATTCGATGGCGGTGAAAATGGATATTTTAGTTGAAATATGATATCCGAAATTTTTCGCGATTGCAATACTTCCTTTTTACTTTGTACAAGGAAGTAAAAATGAATAATTTTTAAATATTTTCGAATCATATCCTTTAAATGAGACTAATATAAAGAAGAAAAAAGGAAATACGTTTTCGTAATAGTAAAAAGTTTTTAAATAAAGCAAAATTTCAAATCTTCGTTTAATGAAAAACAAATTTAAGAATGCAGTTTCCAAAAATATATTTATATTCATCAAGAAGATATAAATGAAATTTAGTTAATGAAGTTCATAATTAAAACGCTTGAATCTTGAGTTTTATTTTCTTCTTAAATTTGAATAAACTATTTGGATAACACTTTGTATTCAGTATAGCCATGGCTGAATATTTCAACTGGAAGGTAACTCAAGTCATGGGCGCGAAGCAGCGTTTATTTAGCACGGTATGGGTTGTTAAAAATATCAGGACCTATTAGTAGTAGGTCATTTGTGTCCAGAAGTATTGAAAAGCTTCATAAAGTAGTACTTTCGAGATGGTGCAAGAAGTACTTGTATCCAGAATTATTGAGATGATTCGAAAAGAACGACACTTAATTTTGTGAAGTTTGAGAAAGCGCAGCCCACCGAATTACTTGATCATTCCGGCAGATTGCGTTAAATGGCAAACTGAAATAAGATGGTACTTACTCTGTATACTTGTTAGTCAAGTTACCACTGAAATTGCAACAATGGATTTGTTTTTTACAAACGTTTCCACCGGACTTCTATAAAACTAATCTTTTCGAAGTTTCGAATTAAAAGATGTAACAGGTTTATTGGTTAGAATTCTGAAGATTCGAATCATGGAAAAATGCGAAGACTTTAGTTTTTGAATCTTTTTAGGGAGCGAACATTCGAATGTTGGTGTGATCTGAGCATACGAATGTTGCACCACTAAAAACTGCTTCACCGATTTCTCTTAACATGTATGAATTAAAAAAAAGGCATATTTTTGATTTTTGAAAGTTATTTGAAAATGTTACAGAATTGTTAGACATCATATTCGACTCCAGTGTAGTAAGAAGTTTTAAAATATTTAGACTTTGCGACAGCTAAATCCTTAATATCCACAGTGCTTAGTTCGGCTTCAGGTCTTCTCAGCTTTTTAGAGAAAATAGAACCTCAAAGAAGTGAGCCAGAGCCAAACCTATGAAATCTACCTCTGAAATGTAATATTAATGGAAAATTAACGAAATTAACGTAACATTATTGGCAGAAGTTGCTGGAATCAGTATTGATTTTAGCTACTGAGCATATGCCTCACTTTTCATAGGAAGAGTAAAAACATATAAATTACCTTGACGAGTTAAGGAAAAGAGACTCAGCTTTGAAATGTTAAAATATGAACCTTAAAATGCGGTATATTTTTGGGCTATACCCATCCGGTCAAAATAAAGGGATATGTAATTAAAAAAGCAGTAGCTGCGAAGAGCACAGTTCTAAGTACGCAGTTTCTTTTTATCGTCACTATATGGGAAGAGATATTTTGTTTTGGTTAAGTTTCATTTGTTATTTTACTTCATTTAATGTTTATGCATTTAATGTTAAAGCACTCTTATTTTAACTAATTATTTATGATGACTTTGTTAGTCCAAAGGGGTTTGTCCCTGAAGGACTATTGTTTCCGCTTTGCGAATTTGCATCGGAAATAAAAAATGTTGATTCACTTTTCAAACTGTTGCCACCAAATATTGCAGCCCTGTATTATATTTAAAGAAATTAAATAATGAAGAATGTATATAAATGTATGTATGTATGTTTCTCGCATTGTGATAAAACGACGGTACCTAGAGCCATCGAATTTTGAATGACGTAATCCTCCTGCGAACATGGGCATCTGGAAGCCCAAATTTGAAATTTGGAATTTGTTTTATTATCGATTTCATGTTTTGTAAAACTTTAACGAATTTTTGATTAACAAACTCAAGGATTTCAAAGCGAGCAATGGCAACGTTGTACTGAAAAAACATTTTTATCTCCAGCACGTGACACTGTGTATAGGGAATTCTTAAGATATGCTCAGTTTAAAATTATTTTGTTATATTGTTCTTTAACTAAATTTTATGGTTTAAGTGCGAAGAACATGATGTTTACTTAATAAAGGTAACACACAAAATGTTAAAAAAACGCGTCTTTGGACGTAATTTAAAATCTTAAGGCTTTCAGATTTTCTTCTTTTTAATTAATATTTTATATGCTTCTTTACATTTTGATTAATTTTTAACTTCATCAGTTATTGTTTTATTTATTTATCTTTGGTCCCCAATAACATTCCGTAAAATTCCGATATTTTTAGTTTTGGAATTTGAGCTCTGAATATCATGGTATCCTTTGAATTTGCGCTTTCAAAACCTCATGTCATGTTTCGTTTCGAAAATGCTTTTAGCCATATGATAGACGGAAAGAGCATTCGCAACAGAAAAATAATATTGCTGAATATGAAAGATTTTCGGAAAATAGCAGTATCATCAAAATTAGACATCATATGATAGATGTAGCCTTTCATGCGACACAATATTTTGATAGTACTTTCATTTTAAAGTAGAAAATGTTTCATTAAAGTTGAACTTATCAATGCGTCTACTTATATTATAGGAAAAAATGTTAATATTATGCATAGGAATGCTTCTTACTGCAAATTGCCATTCCACCTAGTATGCGCACGTCGATTCTTCCTAATCTAAAGATCAGAGTGGGAAGAATCAACTCCATTCTTCATGAGCGCTTTAGTTTCAGAAAATAATTGTCTTCGTGGGTTCTTCTGTTAGCAAGTAGGGAGAGTGGTGAAAATTTTCATTAAAAATGATAAAAGGTGAAAAATATCGAAGTGTTTCAGAACTCATAACATGCGACTAAATGCGGATATATACAGGGGTTAGACAATGAAACTAAAACATTTGCTGCTAGACTGTTCGTGAATGTGATCCATCTTCTTATTAATAAGCATGGAGAGTAGTAAAAAATTTCATTAAAAAACATGAAAGGTGAAAACATTTAGTGTTTGAGAACTCATAAGAAACAGTTGATTAAATGTGGACGTATATAGGGACTGATTAATGAAACAAACATCTGCAACTAGAATGTGATGTTTTATTTATATCACACGTGTCACCTTTTGGAGGCCATTAATGTTGCGTTTCGTTTTGGAAATGCCGATACAAATCTTGTTCGGTCATTTAATATATTTTATCCATCTCTTGCAAAAGGATCAGGAGGCAATGCAGGATGTGGATGATGGTCAAACTTATTTTCATGTTCTTCAGATTGCTTTGTTATCAGTTTTACGATGTGAATATGTGAGTTTTCATTTTGATACACGGCTTCTTCTTTGAAATAGAATGTTGATAAGTCGATTTAACACAGCACCCTGTCAATAAAATTTGGGATTTTAGAATTCAGCAGCAGTCTTTGACAGTGAATTGATGGTAAAGAATTATCATTGTTTCTACAGATTTCCTCTATAATTTGGACCAAACCTCAACACATTCGTCTCCATGCTTTACTCGGATGATGTAGCAATCGGATCAAGAACTCGACATCCGTCACATCAACTCTCCTAGAAGTTAAAAAATAATTAAGATGAATTCACCCTGAAAAATGTACCTTTTTGCTATATTCTGATACCATGTTGCATTCCTGACACGACAAATCAAGCGTTTAGAATAAACTTTTGTTATTAAAGTCTCTGTTGTAGTGTACTATAAATATTAACTCCGAAGAACATCAAGGCACACATAAGGAAATTTCGTAAATCTGTGTGATTCAGAAGAATGTTAAGTTCTTCCATAATTTAAGTAGAATCCTATTAGAAAAACGTTAAAGATCCGGTTTATTCTAAGTTTGAAAAAAAAAAGCCTACTTCATACTAGATTATATTTAAAATAAATCTAGACATAGAAATTTTGCATCATTTTCACTTCCTTGTACAAAGTAAAGGAAGCATTGTAATCTCGAAAATTTTCGGGTTATATTTCAGTGAAAATAACCATTTTGACTATCGAATGCAACTTAACGATGTTTTTGCATGATATCTGTACGTAAAAACAGAATAAAGCACTCTTCTTCCCAAAATGGGTCGCAAAAAGGACTTCTAATGCATTCAGTAGAGATTTTCTTCGTGACGTCTGTACGTAAGTACGTACGGATGTATATCTCGCGTAACTCTAAAACGAGTAGCCTGAGAACTTTGACATTTGCAACTATATTTAATATACACTGGTGTGCAAAAATTAAGGACGAAGTCGAAAAATTAGCATATCAGCTGAACGAAGAGGCAGAGCGGACAGAAAGACCAATCAGGAGATTAAGTAAGGTGATGTACGGTAGCACATGCGCAGATATGCAGGTAGACGTAATGGGGGAGTGTCTGAGTAGTACAAAGCATGTTGTCGGTGTAAGATCAGTATTTCTGGCAAAGAGATTGCACGCCGTATAGCAGTTAAAATCACACCGAGTTGCTGCCTGAGAGAGAAATGGCGAATAATCAATCTGTTAGACGACATCTGGATGCTTTTACCCGAAGTCAAATCATTGGGAAGTTGGAGGAAGGCCGCAGTGTGACAAGTGTGGCTGCAGAGTTCTAAATTGCTCACAGCATCGTTTCACGACTTTAGAGACAATTTCAAACTACAGCAACAGCTATCCGGGGGTTTAGTAGTGGTCGTCCACGAGGAACCACAACCGCAGATGACTGGTATATTGCCTTACAGGCCAGAAGAAACAGGCGGCAGACAGCGGGAGAAATCGCTAGACACACGACACAGGCGACTGGACGACCGATATCGCGTTTTACCGTGGCCAGAAGACTGTACGGTGGTGGTTTGTTTGCACGGCGCCCTGTACAGTGTGTACCTCTAACGCCTGCCCATCGGAGAAGGCGTTCTCTGTGGTGCCGGGAACACCGGAATTGGAGAGACAATGAATGGGGACGAGTACTCTTTACAGATGAGAGCAGATTCAGTCTGAGTAGCGATTCTCATCGCATATTCATCTGGAGAGAGCGGGGAAGCAGCAATCATCCCTCGAACATCATTGAAAGGGACAGGTATGGAGGTGGCGGTGTTCTCGTTTGGGGAGGTATCATGCTTGGTAGTCGTACAGACCTTCACATCTTCGACGCAGGTTCAGTCAACGGGACCCGTTATTGTAACGAGATTCTTCTTCCACATGTGCGTCTTTTTAGAGGCGCTATGGGTCCGCAGTTCCTTTTCATGGACGACAATGCACCATGTCATCGCACAGTAGCTGCCGAACAGCTATTAGAGAGTGAGGATATTGAACGTATGTATTGGCCGGCACGATCTCTGGATCTCAATCCCATCGAGCACGTATGGGATTTTCTAGGCAGACGCTTGGCAGCTTGTACCTTACCACCAGTAACGATTCCGAAGCTTCGATTGGCGCTGCAAGACGAATGGGCAGCAATGCCTCAACAACTCATTGATACCCTCATTCTCAGCATGGGTAGACGCTGTGAAACCTGCCTAGCAGTCAAGGGAGATCATATCCCCTATTAAAGACCGGATGTTTCTTGCTGGACACCCATCACAGGGATGTTTCGGCCTACAGTCACATTGCGCTCCATGCTACTTTTTCAATAAAGCTTTTTTTTATCCTTCTGATTTCTCTTTTAGTAAGTGTTGCTTACATTACTCATGTCCTTAGGTATTGGGGATTTTACGGTATTAAATGTGTTCATTTGGAAAGCTTTTGTACAAAGTTATATTGAAAAAACCGTCTTGTCCTTAATTTTTGCACACCAGTGCATAGTTTTGCACCTCCCATTTTGGTTGCAATCGGTCGTACCAAAAGAATATATATATATTTGTGGATTGAGTGGGTATATATATATGTATACATATGTATCGACTCGGCTTTTTGAGCTGAATTTTTTAGTTTCTTGTACGAAGTAAAGGAAGTATTGTAACCGCGGAAATTTTCGGTTCATATTTCAACAAAAATATTCATTTAGATCGCTATCGAATGCAACTTAACGATGTTTTTGCTTAACACCTATACATAAGAACAGAATAAAGGACTCTTTTTCCAGAAACGGTTTTCAAAAAGTATTTAAAATGGGTTCAGAAGAGATTTTTTTCGTAACGTCTGTACGTACATACATATGCATATATGCATCTCGCATAAATCAAAAACGAGTTGCCTCAGAACGTTGAAAATATGTATATAGGACTGCTATAACGTGCACCTCTCTTTTTGGTTTCAATCGGCCGCACCAAAAGTACATAAATATATATATATTAAATATATATTATTCTATATATATATATATATATATATATAGAAAATTGTTTTTTAAAATTCTGACAATTCTTTTTTGGTGATGATTTTAAATTGAATTTCTGTTCCTGGGAAATGGTATATGGAAAGTTTTTCTTATTTATAATTTATTGTGAGTTATTGCTTCAGCGCAAGTCAGATTAAGCCAGCGCATTAAGCTTTAGCGCAAGTCTTGGTCTTATTAATTTACTTTTAATTACTTATATATATATATAGCCCCCCTCTGTTATTCCCTCCGTGAGCTCTTATTTTTATTCTTATATGTTGTTAAATTGCGCTTTGCTTTCAAAATGATTGGATTATATTGTTCTTATCTTCCGGTTTTCCGGTTAAGGTTTTTGTGCTTTTAGTTAATATGCATGCAATAGTTGTAGAATTCTCAGCAATTTAAAAGTTGTTTAAGAACAGTTAAGCCTAATTTACCATAGCAGCCATATTTGTTTACATTTGAAACTTAGCAGAATAGTGAATTAAGTCAATTTTCGTACTTTCAGTGTCTTTTTGCCGAGTGGAGCCAAAAGTAAACTTTAAGTTGGGCCACGGAAAAATCTGCCTTCTTGCCCTCTGACCGAATCGTTTGTTTTTGCGTAGAAACTCTATTTTAATTGCAAAAATTGTTTTGCATTTTTCAATTTCTGATTAAGATATTTTGAGGTTTAATGTATTTTTGCCTTGCCGCGAAATGAGACCTACATCTCTAATGAAATTCGAGGAACTAAGTTTAAATGAAATGCAACAAAATATGAGTATAATTTAATATTCCGTGCAAGAAAGTCACGTAGTGTACACATCAGATTTTTTACCATAGCAGCCATATTTATTTACATTATCTGACCACAGTTCCTTCCTGCTTAGCGGACGGTACAAAATTAAAATCAGTGTTTACTTTTAAAAGAAAGACGACGCTGAAATATAATTTCCCAAATGGTGCTTTCATTCATGTTCACAAGAAAGGTGAGTGGACAAAAACTGTGTAAAATTTTGGATGAGATATGCTTGATAAAAGCGTCCTGTTGTTTTAGAGAATTCAGAAAGTCTCTTAGTTTAGGACATGTTCAAATTCTATCTAACGGATAATATGAAGTAATTGACAAAAGAGTGCTATACACACATGGCATTTATTGCATTCAGATTAACCCATTAGTTCAGCTTTTAAATGTATGTGTCAATAAACCATTCGAAGGAAATTTAAAGCGACAGTGGGATACGTACGACATCTTTAAAGCGACAGTGGAATACGTGTTAAAAGGTGGAAAAATATTTGAAAATGGAGGCCAAATGCGTTATGTGAATCTAGTAGTAGTGTGTGAGTAGATAATAAAATAATGGAATGAAATTAAACCCGACATAATTCAAAAGTCATTTAATAATTATAGTATATCTAGCAATCTAGATGGAACGAAATGTCTTTTTTTTATTATTTTTTTATTTATGGATCAGAGTAATCGTTGTGGGAAGAAATTCGATGACGTGCCTGAAGATATAACGGAAGAAGAATGTGACGAACTTTTCATGTTATCTGATAATGAACATTTTATGTTCATAAGATATGTCATTCCTGTTAAATAAACAACATTTAGGTTCAATTTGAAATTTTTCTTTTTTATGCTCATCTTTTCTTTATTTTTATATCCGATGTATAGTGCGCACCTGTAAGTTTCAGTCTTGCTTTTTTGGGGGATTAAAAATGAGCATTATACGCCGGAATATATAGTATACTTCACGACACCATCTACCACCACCAACTTGGCATCTTTGCGCACACATTTCATTATAAAATTTGCTTATTTCGTCCCCTCAAACTGCCTTTACAATTTTGCCAGATATTTTTTAATCACTTTATAAGCTACGTAAGGTTATTATTTAAATTAAACACTTATTTATAATTTCAGCCTTTACTATAACTTTTCCTTTCCGTTTCCTCACCAGAATGCAAATCAATTAGCTAGTATTTAAACTGAGGCTTTAGGATTGTATCACTTACATCATGTAGCCCTGCAGATTTTCTTCAGCTTGGCTAGTAACAGTACCGTCTAACAGTTCACTATCTGTCAGTTTCTACCAGCATCATCCCATCTGATGACATTATTTCGAGCTTTTTTCTGTCTGTGATTCCCGAAATACTGCTTCACGTAACTGGTTATCTCTCAACGGATCTTCGCTTTCAACCCGGGGATGTAATCTTAGAAACTCACAGGTAATCGAAAATTGTTAAGTTGTTATACTGGGATAATGATAACACACGGGCACTCAATAACAGCGAACTGCGTTTGCCCGAGCCGAGGCTTTTCGATTGTAACAGAGATAAATAATAGACACAACGTTTTTTTGCTTTTCGAGGGTATGTTACGCTTTTCCTGCCAGCTCTGATACGTTGTAATTATTCGACTTTGCGTCATCGCTACAGAAATTTGAGTTTGATACGCCAGCTAGAAAATCTGAGCCAGCTTAAAACAAAATTTAATTTTCTAGCCTTTGACTTCTATTACGTTTTCAAATCAAACTGACTGTAATTGCATCACCACGAAGAGTTTCGTTAGCACAAAAACATTCTAATTTATGTTTAATAAAAGAGGTTAATAAAACCTTTTCTTGGCTTGCAGTTACTTTAGACATAGCGAAAATTCGCTTCATATCTCATGGGGTTTATAGTTCCTGATCAAGTAAAACCCTGCATATATTCAACTGATAATTTTTATGAGCATTTACCGCTCTGTTTTAATTAATAGTTGTAATTAATGAAAAATGTTTCGAACGCCGTGTGCGGTAAAACTGGTGCAAAGTCACTTTATTATTTATTTTTTTTTTTTTTTTGGTATTTCATATTTATAGTTTTCGTAACATTTTCTAAACAAATTTTGATTAAATGCATTCTGTTCTTCGAGATGGTAGATTGTAATCTATAGTTTTCAGATTACAATGTTTTACAATTTCATTTCATTATTATCATATTTTTAACGTAAATGTGTAAAAATCTGAAAACAATATTAGAATTACATTACAGTGTAATTAGAATGTAATTAAACATTTACATCCAAATCTAAATAGGAAGTGCATTAGAATGGCGCACATCAGTTAGAATCAAAGTTATGATTGATTTTGATTACTTTGCTTTTTTATTGCACACAGTTTTTTTCTCTTGAATATTCTCAGTGTATTCTCAGTTATAAAATAGCAATTGATGTGAATGCATGATTAATATAGTAATCAAGAATGGAACTATTTTTAGGGTATGAGAACGTGCACCAACATTTTCATTTGCAATATGGCTTTAGCAGATCTGATGACCATTCTTTGCTGCTCTTGGACGATAATCGTTGTAGATGCATATCAGAATTTTATGTTGGGAAAAGTCTATTGCAAACTAGATGGTTTCTTTCATGGTAAGATTCATCTAACATTCTTTATTTAGCAGTTAGTTTTTCAATTAATGTCAGTGAAAAGGGTTTATTGACGTTACTTAGAAACCATAGATATTATATTGTATTTAGAATATTTTCAAATCTTATGTGAAATAGCATTTTATATTATTTCAGTTTAAAACGCATTTCTTCGAAGTTAGAAAAATTATTGAACACATTCCATGCGTTCGAAAGATCGCTCGTTTTGAAACATTGTTATTTATTTAAGAATTTATCTAAATCCTAGAAAAGCTGGTTGGTATAATATCGTTGCGTGAAAACACGATGCAAAGAATAACACCAAACGATATTTTAACAGAAATAATACTAAAATAGGGCCCTTCTAGTAGTAAAAATTATTAGTTACAATTTAATAAGTTATAATATTATTTTTAAATCTGATAATTTATAAATTTAAATGCTATTAATTAACTAAAAATTAGAAAATTAATTCAAGTAAATTATCCGAGCACAAAATGCTAAGAATCATGAAACACATATCAGACGCAGAATTTTGCTGAAATACAGAGCAACTGGATGGGCAGTTTGTCTAATAAAGATAACAGCGTTTCTACAGGTGATGTATGTTAATATGTTCATAATTAACAAGAGTTCATAACAAAAAAGAATTTCCATCTCTGAAAATAATGTAGTTAAGTCGACAAGCAGTGGCCTTTCGAAAGCAAGAAGTATTAGTTTGTTCTGCCCCACCTATCTACTATATATCTTATATACTATAAGGCATAAGATAGCAGAAATGATAGCAGGAAACGCTTTTAATATTTAGGATTTGTTTTAATCCATAGCAGTGCGCAATTTAATTGTAAGTAAACCGAAATATTAAGTATTATTAAATCATTCGTTGAAAATAAATTGGTCAAATTTAAAAATAAATCAAGCGTACAACAATTAAGTTGTTATTTTATATTTATTCCTGTCGAAATACAAGAGTAATATAAACACAATTTAAAAAATATCACAAGTGCCCCCTGATGAAATACAAAAGTACGACAAGAGAAGAGAGAGACAAAAAGGATATGCACACACGGCGCGTTTGAGAGAGAGAGAACTTTGAAGTTTACTTACTAATTTGCGTAATCAAATGAGCTCATTTTTCAGTTTCAATTGTTTGAAATTATGGGTGAAATCTTAATAGTATTTCTTCTGTTAATTATAACATGGGTTATTCTTTTTTCCTGTGATTAACTTCCTTTAGATTAACCGTCGTTTTGAATTAACCGGAGGTTTCGTTCCAGATATTACCTAAGTAAATCGGAAGTTGACAGTAGTTCAGCTTGTCAAAATTACAGATAAAATGTAACATAAAAAATTCAACGTTCACATTTAATATCATGAACTCAACACAAAAATGAACAAATTATACGTTCTTTCAAATGAGCTTATAGAGGCACAATGATTGGAATAGCTGTAAAAAGTCTTCGCTTTCCTTCTGTTGAAGTCGCACATCTAGTATTCTGAGTTTATTCCTTATACTGATTTTCTTAGTTGCCAGTAGAATGTTCTAATTAAGTATTTTGCAGATCCGAACTATCAGCTGAACAACTGAGACTCCTTTTGAGAAAATATTAATCGATTAAATAATTATCGTTCTGTATTTTTTCCTGGGCAAATACGTTACAGACATATTCCTAAATTATTTTTCTGCTTACAAGTATGTTCTTTCTGTTATTTGTCAACTTCAGCGGAGTTAAATAACGTTTTTGATGCTTTTCTTGCTTGCAAAAATAATTTTTCTCTTACATGTGAAACTTCAGTGTATGTAAGTTAAAGGATTTTTGTTACTATTATATTGCTAGTTACTTTATCACTTACAAATGTGTTTTTCTTTTTTGAGTGAAATTTTCTTAGTTTTAAGTTAAAGATATTTGTTCTTGTTTGTAAGCGTTTTCTCCAACTTCTTTGTTAAACTTGAGTAGAGATAAGTTAAAGATCTTTGCTCATTTATCTTCTAGTAACTTTCCTGCTTGCAAGTGTGTTTTCCCTCATCATCATCTCAGGAGATCGACTTCTGGGGATCGTCTTCCCTTTTTCCAGGAGGCTGAGTCGTGGTCAAGCGCTGGTCATCGTAGTCGCCACTTGGGTGGCAGCTATGATGTGCGCATCCCCGACGGCCATTTGGAGGTGGTTACAGACACGACGGTGGCATGACTACGAAGAGGTCAGTGGATAAAGAAAATTTAATCTGAAAATTAGCTTTGTTGTGAGTGGTACGTCATAGCTGTCACTTGGGCGGCAGCTATGATATGCGTATCTCTGACGGTCATTTGGAGGCGGCTGCAGACACTATGGTGGCATGACTACGAGGTCAGTGGATAAAGAAAATTTTTGTCCCGTAAATTATCTGTAAAATAGAATGTGGAATTTAAACTCCTACTTACTACTTGATCACAACGTCTTTAAATATCCGTCTGACTTCGTAAACCAGTGATGACGAATCTTTCGAACTCAGGGTGACAAAATTCAAAACACCTAGCTTAACTATGATGCCATATCACATGTAGAACCATCTGTATCATCTGTCTGCCAAGAATTCCCTCGAACGCATCAAAGTTAAGCGCAGCACATACTGACAATGACGAGGCCGCTGTAAAAGACAAATATATTAAATATTATGCAATCTTTCGTCTATGTTAACATATCCTCCTGATTACTTGATGTCATATCGCAATATCCCCAAGATATCCTTGTTAGGTCCCATCAACAATGTACGGGATGTTAAGAAAATTTAAAGTCCCATTTACTTCTTTTTCAGGATATTATGAAATATCCTTCTGATCTCCTTAGTACAATTTCTCCTATTTCTAGGGTGTTTAATGTCATATCTTGGTTTATCCCCAGGACTTTCTTGCTAAGTTCCATGGACAATGCATGAAATCTTGTGAGGACTTCTATTCATCTTTCTACGGATATCCTTAATTATCCCTCTGGCCGCCTAAACACATCCTCACAAGTGCCTTAAGTCATACCCCACTATTTCCGAGGACGTTTTAGCCAGATCCCATCGACAATGCAAGGGATGTTGTGAGAATTTAAGGTCCTACTTATTACTTTCTCAGGACATCCTGAAATATCCCTCTGACCTTTCAAACACATCTTTTGAATGCTTAATGTCATATTCCATTATATTTCCAGGACATCCTGGCTAGGTCTCATAGTCGCGTGCGGGCTGTTAAGAAGAGTTGAAATCCTACTTACCATATTATCAGGGCATCCCAGAATATATTAGTCTCCTAAACATTCCCTCGAATGCTTGATGCTATGTCCCAAAATATCCCTAGAACATCCTCACTAAGTCATTTCTACATCGTGTTCGGGGATAATATCAGGATTTAAAGACCTACATTTATCACCATCTAATGTTGCACTTTGAGCTGATACTAGAATTTGAGTCTTTAAATTAATCTTTTTAACACTACTTAAAAAATAGCGAGTTATCGATACGTCTCAAAATAGTATGACATTTGCGAAGGTTTAAACAACCATTTTATTAAACTGCACTTTTAACATAAAAGGTACGACTTTCGCTACAAACAAACGCTTCTTGTGACGATGTAAATTAATCAATAACAGGTACTTAAAATTTATTAATTAAAAGCGTTGATAAGAGATTTTTAAAGTTTAAATTTAAACGTTGATAAGAGATTACACAAAATTAAGCTAGCTCAACTAACTTTGCCGGCGCGTAAGCTGAAAACAATTGGCTGCGAGAGAATGCAAAGCCGAAATAATTTAGGTAGAGATGGCAAAAATCTAAAAGCTATGCGAATGCCAGAAGCTTTCTCTATCTAAGATCCAAAATCCTCATTTTAAATACTCTTAAAAGTAATTTGCATTTTGATGCAGAATACGGAAATAAGAAGTAAAGATCAAAATCATAATAACTAGTTAATTAATATAAGAACCTTAAAACGTTTTAGGGATACTCTCATGCACTCTTTATATATATTATCATGGGACAAAAAGGAATGTTTATGTAACTTCAAGTAAAATTAATGTAAAGTTTTTAGATTGAATTAAAGCTTACTTAATAATGCTTTTAAACCCAAAAGAGTTCTGGGAATTTAAAATGAATCTCCAGCATGAAATGTTACAACAGAAAATTTTGCTCTTATTTTTAAGGCCATGGTATAATTATGTAATTGCATATATGAATTTGCTGAAAGCTTACCGCATCAATCAATATTTCACCATACCTGATATCTTTAAAAATTTCGTAATTTAAGGCGGCTTGTGTTATTATTATTTGTGGCTCAATTATCTGCGTGAAGTCGATGGAATTAATTGCAGAAGGCGTATTATGTTGCATATTCATTAAATTTTTGAACAAGCCTAATACCAATGTCAGTTAATCATGGGAGGGCAATGAACTAAATATAAAATGATTGCCTTACTAATTGCAGTCTTAAGAAAGCCCTACATCAACACGTTTATAGATTTCTTATCTAATGATAATGATGATGATGATGATGATAATAATAATAATAATAATAATAATAATAATAATAATAATAATAATAATAATAATAATAATAATAATAATAATAATAATAATAATAATAATAATAATAATAGCGTGTTAAATTTACGTATAGCAAAAAAATTGAGGGGGTATAATAGAGTAAATGTTTCAAATTTCCAGCCAAATTTTCGAAAATAATTAAATATTAAAGTGCAAAAGGAGCTGAAAGGATTGTGTGGCTAATCAGTCAAGTGGTATAATGCAATTAATCTTTTGCATTTTGACCTTCCATTTTGCATCCTAAACTCTGAATATTTTCATCAATTTTGGTGGACTTTTAAAATGGCTCGAAAGGGAAAACCTTTTTGTTTTTCTCAGCTGTTTCCTTTATTTCTGTATGTGAAAATATTGGTTTTGCATAGCATTTATTTATTTATTTATTTATTTTCCTATTCACTGTTTAAGAGCGTTATTGCATGGAAAATGTTTTTTTAAATTCTAATGGTTTGCTAATGGTCTTTGCTTTCTAATTTATGACAGTTGGAAATACATTCAGAATAGAATACATAAAACGGTAGTAAGAAAAATACTTAGTATTTTAGTATAGGTAGTAAGAAAAACACTAAGTATTTTTCTACTTTTAATACCTATACTAATTAGTAAGAAAAATACTTAGTATTTTACCATTTTAGGCAATTTTAGTAAGAAAATTTTTAGCTAGAAAAATTTTCTTACTAAAATTGCCTAAAATGGTAAAAATACTAAGTATTTTTCTTACTATAATTGCCTAAAATGGTAGTAAATTGCCTAAAATGGTAAAATGCCTAAAATGGTAAAAAATATTTAGTATTTTTCTTACTACCATTTTTAGGCAAACATATTTGCAAATATTGATCATTTTTGACTTATTGCAACAATTTGTTCTTGCAGTTCATTTCCCTGACTCAATTCTAGATTTATCTGTTAACGTTTGGCGCATCTAGGCTATAATTTATTGCTTTCAATGAAAAATTTAAGTTTCCCCCTTCTCTTTAAATACCTGCGCTTGTTGAAAAATTAAGCAATAAAAGAATGAATTAACATATAAAAAAAAACTAGCCACAAAAATCTGCATACGTAAGAGGTGCACAGAGAAACTAGCTGGAAGAAAAGTTTTAACATCATTTTTTAAAGAACAAACGTATCATGTAAGAAAACGACTTGCTTTGTTCAGAGTTTATACGAACCTCTATTATTACGAACTTACAAAATGAAAAATGAAATAACAGATTTTGAAAAGTAGATGACATCATCTGAGTGAATCCAGGTGATGGAAGGTAACAAGGCATCTCAAAAGAAACTACAACTCTCAGAAGTAATCTGAGCAATAAATATCAAACGTTCTGTTATTTGCCGTGTGTGGAAACGATTTCGAAGTGAAGCAAGTTTGTTGCGAAGATCAGTAAATGGATGTTCCAGAATCACAACCACTCAGTCAGCTGCATGCAGGATGACTAGTAAGTTTCCCCCATTCATATTCTGGCAAAGAAGGACCTCTTAAACTGATTTCGGGATCTCTTCAGATGGACTTCACAACAATTGGATGTTGTGCGTCTTAAGGCTGGGTCTATAGACTAATTTTCGACGCGAACGTTTCGAAGAACGACCCATCCAAGACTGAAGGACGCTTGAAACCCACTATTACGTCTGTAACATCCGCGAAATATACTCAAAAGTTTGCGTATATTCAATGGTTTGGTGCAGATCACTACCGGCAGTCACCTATGTAGAACTCCATGTTAGCGATACAGTAACTGCAGTCAGATGCAGAAATTACATTTTCTCTGAATATATTCATCCATTTTTATCAGTCCTAGAACACGACGCGATTTTTTTTTTTTTTGTGTGATCGATATCGTGCGTGTTTCACAGGGATCGCATCTTTGGCTTTAATTAGAACTGTGAATCGTGTGGAAAGGCATCGAGACTTTACTTGAATCTTAAGAAGCATATACGGAACATACTTGGAAGAGATTTAATTTCTCTGACTTCCTACCGAACATTTTCTATCTAAAATGTGACTACGTTGTGAATATTAACAACTACCCCAAATACCCATAGACGATCTTATTCTTGGCATGAATCTACGCTATCGAACGTGTAATTTCAACAAAGAATATCATATTTTGTATAGACAGACCTCCATTTGAAAATGTTTTCGTCATGAAAAATCTTATACTTTGTTAACCACTATTGTTTAATCCCGTTTTCCCCTTTTCTTTACATTTTCCCTTGCTAGTTTCTTTTATCATAAATTATTCATTTGAATTCATTGAATCGGTGAAAGATTCAATGAATTCAAATAAATAATTTTTTGTCCACTTTTTTCATTTAGTTGCTTAAACTTTGGACGTAAACATAAAAATAAATTAATTAATATTACTTCATCTATTTTCCAGGTGTGGTGCAATGAAAATGGCTTTCTTCTTAAATATTATTGGCTAATGATCCTCATTCTTTTGGTATACATGCCGTTGACCGTTATGGCTGTGGCATACACTGCCATCATTCTACAACTGGATAAATATGAACATCAGCTCTTCCTTAGGGAACATCCTCTTAAGATGAAGTACAGAAAAAAGGTAACAGGCAGAATTTTTATTTATATTCAATACTGACTTGAAGTCCTATTGATACCATTCTTGTAAAATGAAGAGTTAAAATTCGATCAAAATTACATTTAATGTCTTGAATTTGGATTTCTTAATATATATTTCAGATTTATAATATACTTAAAAATATTTAGCAGTCTTAAGCAATGACTCTTAAGTTATTAAATGACACAGGTGTATAAAGTTATTTTCTGATTAGATTAAGTCAAATGGTGTCTGTATTATAATGTATGATAATACTTATATTTTTCTTATTTTCTCCTTAATTCGAAATGATTTATTTTTCTCTTTATTTGAAATTATTATCTGTAATACGAATGAATGACAAATAACTTTCAGGGTTTCAAAACATAACTGATAATTCCAATGCACGCGTTTTCTAACTTTTAAGTTCACCAGATGTTGTTAAAGACTTTTTTCAATTTCACGGTAAAAGTCTCTTGAAGTAAGGAATAGGCTATTTCGTTTAAGCTGAATTTGTCATTTGAAATTAAAGATATTTAGCAAAATCTAGTACCACCAGAAAGACGTAGAAAACAAAGTTGCTTATTATAATCATTTCTCCATGGATTTATCATGGAAAAATCGCCAATCTTAAATCCTTAAATTTATATGCAGTAAAACTTCTCGAAGATGATCAATAAAATTACATAAATTTAATCATCTGTGGAGAGAGGTGATGTTTAATAAAAACGTTTATATATATATATTTAGAAATATTAATCATTTTGAGGTGATGGTCGTCTTCAAGAAACGATCTTCCTGAGAGGTTTCGCTGAATTAAAAATTGAAGTGTAGAGCAGTATAAGGACTTTTAACGGTATGATTATCGATTTAAAATAAAAATAACATCTGATTTAGACAATGATTGCAAATATAGTTGCAGATATCTTTCAGAATGGTTTTGCTTAAATCCGAAATCTGGAATATAAAGAATATAACTTTTTGTAACTAGCAGAGATCAATCGGATAATGTCAATATTATTAAACTTCATATTTTACACGTTAATGTTTTAAACTAAACAATTGCCTGAAATTGTATCTGTACTAAAAACAGGGCATAAGACACGCAGTCTGTCATATAATATCAGTGTTCCGCTTAACTGTTAAATTTGCTCGCATTGTATTCTTTCTTAACTGGAAATAATTAACTTTCTTTCTGTTAGGTTATGTTAAGCCACATATTATTTACCCTGAGTAAATAGGTAAAAGCCTCTTACACTATGTTTCCAGATTAACATCACCTTCCTGGGGCTCACTGTGAAGTGCTACTGCTATACGTTGAAGTGCTACGGTTATTTGCTGCAACCGACATCTCAAGCTCTGCCACCGTTGGCGATGCCATCAGTTGTTCCGTTTTATGTTCGGACCTGGCAAGTGGGGCATTTACACCGCTGCCTAGATTATACATTAAACATTGTATACGCACAATGGTTATAAGAGGGATACATTACATTGTAATTTAAGTAATATGTTAACCTGCTTGTTTGCTAGTGGGGCGTGGCATTTATCTCTGTATGTATTTATTTATGTATAGAATGATTGCATTTTCATCACGCCTGGTCATTCGTTGCTTAGATATATATATATATGCACTACTTCTGAATGCTCTGTGTCACGCTTCATCTTTCTAGCGGATCTTGTTGCTTTCCTGTGGAGTTACACGCACAAATATTCCATCTGTGTTTAGTTGCTTTGTTGCGATGTTACTGAGGCATCTTTGGCTGCTAATTTGCTTTGCATAGCTTTTGATTTCTGGCAGCTAGAAAGTCAATAACCTTTTGCAATTTTATTCTTTAAGTGCTTAGTTTTGAGAGAATATCTTAGGATGGAAATAAATTCCTTTCTGAATTTGGCTTCTTTAGATGAAGTGACTCTCTTAGCGGGCAGGAGAAAAGGTAATGTTCGGAGTGACCCGTTTCTCCAAATGCACAGGAATCTGTTGGAGAAAAATTCCTTGCATAGAAGTGCGTAGTAAAGGGCCCGTGCCCCGTGATAAACCACGTGATATATCTGGTAAGATGAATCGGAGAGGAGTAAACTTTGAGGATGAGGTTGTAAACTCCTCTCTTTGTATTGGCACCGTCCACCATTGTTGCCATGATTTTTTCGTTGTATTTTGCAGTTTTAATTTAAGGTGAGAAGCTGGTAAAGGAATGCTTGTTTTTATGGAACTTATTCCCTGAGCTGTTTTTTTTTGGCTAACCTCTTCTTCTCCCTTGTGAGCAACGTGGGCTCTAATCCAAGCTATAAAGAAATGTTGTCCTTGGGCACGAGAGGACTTGTTGAGAATTTCTTGAACTAGTGGTGAATTTTCATTTGTGTTCGCGATTGCATGCATTGCTGAGAAACAATTGGTATAGATGTATTTCCTTAGGAAATGCTGACGTGTGATTTTGTTGACTGCCTATACGATCGTGAGCACTTCAGATTTGAATACGCTGTTCTGTATATCTACCTCTAATTTGAAATCTTTTGTGTCATGATCATTGAGATAGATTTTTATGGCGCATCTTTTGATAGATTTTTTATCCCGCATTCTTTTACGTTGTTTATGCCGGAGCCATCTGTGTATATCGTCAGAAAGAATTTTTGGTATCTGTTCTTCTTTCTACACAGCATGATGTTATTTTTTCTAGCTGGATGTCTTTCATATGAATGGGTCAATAAGGTGTAGGAGTTCAGCTACTATCTGATTTTTAATTTTGCAATCTTTTCTTGACGTTCTTTCTTGCAGTCTTTTCCCTAGTTGAAGGACTGATATCTTTATATATTTCTGCTCCACAACCGAGAACAGGGAGATGCTGCTGGTAGGCTGATAAAGTGTAGCCTCTGAGGTTGTTCTGTAGGGTATGTTTTCTCTCCTTTCCACATGCCTTCGTGATGTATCTGGAAGCACTCTCGACACGTTTTCGAGAGGTTCAGGTTTCCAGTACCGGTGAGGGCACTGCTTATTTTTCACATCGCCGAAATAAAAAAAATTTGATGTGTACACCACATGACTTCCTTGTACGGAATATTAAATTATACGCATTTTCTCCTGTATTTTATTTACACTTATTTCCTCGAATTTCATTAGAGATATGTTTCTCATTATCTCACGTTTTCTGAGAAACATAGCTCCATCTTCCAGCTTCCTCGGAAATTTTTGAAAACATTCTAGAAGTATTCGTAATTCTTAGTACAATCTCCGGAAGAGAATTTTTTATTTTTGTGGAACCTATATTTTCCTTTTCAATGAAAATTAAAATTTTTTAATTAACGATTCTTATTTCAGTTAACTTTTACAGATGTTATAAATTTGTATGTCTCTTCTATGTCATTCTAAAAATAGAACCAATATTTCGTCGACATGTTTATAGCCCAAGGATAAAAGCAATTCTTTTTAAACCTATTACAAATGCAACTCTATTTTTTTCATTTATATTGGTCTTTTGCAATATGATTTTTCAAATGTGTATATTTACGTTGACAACATACAAATTTAAATTAATGGAATTAGTTTAAAGAACTTTAATTTGTTTTTTAGTTGCAGTTAATTGGAAAGAGAATGCAAGCATAAAAACAGATAATAAAGCCTGAGAAGCTTTAAAAGATCGCGATAAATATATTGTTACGAATTTCACATTTATTTGGCTATTTATTTAGAATTGTAATTAGATTTGCTTCATGTTGCCTTAGAAATGCAGACGATTTTTGAAGCTTATAAAAGCCAAGGTGAAACAGCTTTCTCTTCAAAATCCTTATCTTCTTTTCTCTTTTTTGATTTTTCAATAATTTCTTTAGCTTGAGACAGAGCTTTATCCCATGCACTTTCACCACTCGGTACATCTTTAGAAAAATACGAGAAACTGACACCTGTATTACATTTATTCAGAGGATACAGATCTAAAGAGCTTTTATTAGAAGGCCCAGATAGACTGCTTTTATTAGAAGGTACATCAAACATATTGTAAAGACCTTTATCAGTAACGTGCATAAAACGGCAGTGAGTTCCCCATTTACATCTTCCTTCCTGAAAAAAACGGCATACAAAATTACTAGGCGAATCAGGCGAATTTTCTTTAATTTCTCCTTCTTCAATATCATTTATCTCTCTATTATCCAAAAATTCACCGTCAGCATCAGAAATGGCATCCGAGACATTACTCTTTCTAACATTACTATTCTGTATCGTTTCCAAGTCGCGCTTTACAGAATTGTTTTCATCTGAATCTCTATCCTCTGAATAAATGTAATACAGGTGTCAGTTTCTCGTATTTTTCTAAAGATGTACCGAGTGGTGAAAGTGCATGGGATAAAGCTCTGTCTCAAGCTAAAGAAATTATTGAAAAATCAAAAAAAGAGAAAAGAAGATAAGGATTTTGAAGTAAAGTTCAGTACTAATAATTCTGAATGTTAGACAACTTGCAAGATTCAACAAAAATTATCAATAATTATATAATAGTGGCAATACTACGGTAACATGAACATAATATTAAACTGTATATGGCCAGTCAGTCAGTCAATGATTTTATAGCCGAATTATTATGCATATGGCTATGAAATAAGCCAGCCTATAATAATGGTAAATTTGTTTATAAAACAATGGGC
>KK112699.1:308301-324242 GCA_000611955.2 Stegodyphus mimosarum | reverse complement strand
TTCTGTGAAATGTTTTGCTATTCCACCTGGCTACATCTGATAAACCATATTAAATTGAATATGTTAAAAACTGAACCCTTTGATTTTTTTTCCTTTCTTTTCAGTGTTTTATTATTTAATAAAACCGGCATCACTATAAAGAAAATGCTTTTATTGAGTGTGTACTCTGCTTAATTGATTGCAGTCAATTTAAATAAACAGACTGCTGCTGATAAATCTGCTGCGTGTTGTTAAATATATGGAAGTGAGAAGTAAATATGCAAGAGAAGATGATTTTATTGGCAACACATCTGATGTTATAAAAAATCCATTTTTACCCATATAAGAAAAGAGTACCGACATGATCGATTTTCTGCACCTTTATGCCACAGCAACATTTAGGAAATTTGCTGTTTCGAACTTTTTGAACCTTTCAGAGGGAAAAAAGGTGTTCATGAATGAATTTTTATCAGACTTCAGAGTGTAGCCATCTTGAATCTGTGAGACACCAGGCTTCCCATCTGTGAGAAACTGAATTGATTACATGATGGATGAGGTTTTTTGGGGAATTATTACCAGGTTTCCTGATAGGAAGTTGAAGACAACAGTGGGTCTTGAGCATGTTCAACTGGATTCAAATCTGAGCACCATTCCATATCTTCTGTTATTTCCTCACACATGTTCCTCATGTGTTCAAGTTCATGAACTTGGCCATTTTGATGCATGAAGAGAGTGAAATCACCAGTGGCATCCGTAACATGCCATTACCAAAATTTTAAGAATTTCATCTGTGTAAATTTGAACCATTGGGGGATCCATTCTGAATGATGTGCAGGTCAGTACATCCGTATGGCTGAAACAGACAGGCTATTTTCAGAAAAAGGAGTTTTTTTTAAATTGTGTTTCACTGAATTTTATTGTCACATTCTGTCTAGATCAGAAGTCATTGATGAGCTGTCTCTGCACCAGATTTGGATTCCTTAGGGAAGAAAACTTGGTTGTGCATTTGTTCAATCTCGGAGTTCACCCATTCGTGGGGACCATTATTAGCAAATAAGGGTTATTCTTTGAAGTGATAACTTGCGAATAACATTGACTAGAATAAACACTTCCCATCTCATGGAACTAAGTTTCGTGGTTACTTCTTAGGCCCTGGAATGTCAGATACTAAGATCTGTTGATGACTGGCTTTCTATCCTGCTGTGGCTTATCATGTGATATTTTAATGTGAAATACTTTTGACTCGGGATTCTGATATGAAGTGCATGCAAAAATCTGCTGTTTCTACGATGAGAGGTACAAGTACACAGGTTTAAAGGAAACACTCATTTTAGGAGACTTTCACATAACATTAAAAAAGGGTCTTCACTATTAATTTGCATTTTAAACAGCTTTCTATGCCTGCCTTTTCATTATCCAGAGTAATGAATTTTATTTCAAAGTAGTTTAGTAAACAACGCTTTAGTGAATAAATGAAATATATTTTGAAAGATTCTTGTCTGTACTATATAAGTTTCCAGTTTTTGTGGCCTGTAGGCTCTATTTGCATTGTATAATACTGTGCAGGAACCCTGGTGTAAGTGAAACTGTTTTTTGGATTTCTTTTGGTAAGCAAACACAAATACAAGTGCTGTTTTTGGTAAAAGCTCTGGTGTAACCTATTATAAAGCAAAGAATATCTATATTAAAGATTTTATGAAGGGAAATATATGCAATATGTTGCACATATATATAATGTATATAATAATATATATGAAATATATGTGAATGCTTTCATAGTTACTGAAGTTTCTACTTAAATGTATAATTTTATACAGCACTCTTAATTCTGATTTTCTCCTTTTCAGGCCTTGAAAACCTGCGAGACTTTTCAAAGTCAACTTAATAAAATGATCAGCACAGGTAATTAAGAGAAAATTTTTTGGGGGAGCTTATGCTCTTATTTTCTTTTTTGGGTCTGGATGTAATTGTAAATTTGTAAATTTTGCCATAAGCTGTTTACGTGTCTCCAAAAGCTGTATCTCCAGATATGTTGCCGTCTGACGCAGCAAGAGCTGTCAATTTTTTTTGGAATTTCAAACTGACAGCTTGGTTTCTAGATGATTATTGAACACCAATTTTTAAAGAATAAATTATTTTAATAAATTAAGATGACATTAACCTGAGTAATGAACAGACTAAACTCATGAAACAGATGGTAAGAGGTATTCTTTGTAGTCCCGCAGAGATGAGATTGGTATCGGCCATGCGTTGGGGAGAAATCGGGACAATGATGTCTGCATTGAAGAAAGGGGGGGTGGATGAAATCCCAGAGCTTCTTTATCTTCCGAATCTTCTGTTTTCCATTCCCTTTATCCTAGGGCCAGGTTTCTAAATAGTAGTATATTTATTCAAGACTAAAATACATAAAATTTAAAATTATATCAAAAAATTAAATATTCCATGGAAAAGAAAAGTAAAACATGAAACAGCTGCTACATTTTCTGAAATATTTTTAAATTAAAATAATTGATTATTAAATTAAATGACTCTTAAGAAGAAAGTTTTAATAAATTTTTTCCTTGATTTTGTTCTAAAGAATTCATGAATTATTTTTGAGTTATCAATATTATTTAACACTTCTTGTTTCATATATAATAAAGCTATACAGTTTAATCTTTCTTCTGACATCATATTTGTTAAATAGTTTTATTCTCTTTTTAAAACAGAGAAAGATCCTTCTCTTAACTCATTAGAAACTGGAATGATCGTGAAAATTTTGAAAGTAACTCCTACATTAGGAAAAGCTGATGACATATATCGGGCAGCATGATATACATTTTTTGACAGGACTTAAATTTGTCTTCATCTTCTTTTTAAAATAATAAATCTGTCGTACTTCTATAACACTTGTATGATCTTTATAAATCTCTTTTAAGTTTTATATACAGACTTTTGTTCATATGGTCTTTATAAATCTCTTTTAATTTTGTATACAGACTTTTGTTCTAAATTCAACTAATTAAAATTAAATAACATTTTAAAATTTTCTATATTATATACTTCATTTATTGTATTGTCACATATAACATTAAAAGAATTAGAACTAAAATCTTCATGCTGTGAAAGTGATTTAGTTTCTTCAATACTCTCATTTAAAAAAAAAGAAAAAAAAATTGGTGGCTATGATTCTGATCTTCAAATGTCAGAGATATCATAGAAGCTGCTTCTTTTTCTATGTAAAAACGTACATGACGGAATCCTGCAATAAAATTTTCCAGAAATTTAACTCCTTTAAATAGCTTGCATAGAGTTGACTGGAGGGATTTGCCAATGGCATTGATTATCTGTAAAATGGTGTCCCAAGTTATTGTCATTAGTCTCTTGTCATATCTGAAATTTTTTTTAAATAAAGATGTAACCTCCACTACAGTTACATTTTTTCCCTGAACTTGAAGCATAGATGTCAGATAAGGCTTCTTTTACATGAATGTAAATCCAATTTTAATGCCAATACAGCATCTGCTCTTGCCGACCATCTAGTATCAGACAATTTTTGTACCATTAAATTATTTTCGCCTTTCTTCAGCTCTCTGTTCAAAATGTGACAGCGCTGAGGAGATGCAGGGGGAAAAAAACTTTTGTGCAAACATAAAATAGTGAACAGGGTACTACAACTTTCTACAGCAAAACCTATGTACTAAATTCGATGAATGATTAGTGCAAGGGGTGTATATTGCACTTGGACTGTAATACTTAATACAATGCATCATCATACATTTGCCCATGATAGAGTTTTAATGTCTGTACCTAATTTTGCTATCATGGTCAATATCTGTTTCTCCACATATGATGCTTTATGATCTTCAAGTGGTATAAACCCTGAAAACCTTTCTTATGCATCACTGCTTGACAATATGCACCTTCACTAATGTCAGCTGATCAGTATGTGGTATATCAGGTGTAAAGTCGAGTGTAAGGCTGTAGTAAGATGCTGATTTAATTTTTTCTGTTATATATAATATTAAATATTTGCTAATGATGCTGATGAATTCTTCACAGGTATCATGGGACAAATAATTTACATTTCCTCACCCTGGCTTAACCATATTTTTCTAAATGCATTTTAAAAAATTGTCATATTCACTGAGATATTCCAAGCATATGAAATAGTTTATTTTCTTGCTTGAGCTGCTTTCATCTAGACGGTGAATGCTAACCCTAATCGATTTAACAATTTTATAGTTGATATAATTCTTTTTAGCACCCTTTTCCTGTAATTTTCTTCGTGTTTTGGCTGATCCAATAAATCAGAGTCGATTCTATTTAAAGGTGAAGATCTTCTGTACAGTGTACTCATAGATGATATACAGTACAAAGTCTGAGATCCGGACGTCCAATATCTGGAATGATTTAAAATCCGGACTTCAAACCTGCAAACAAATTTTTTTTTGGTTGTTGTATGCTTTATGCACGGCACATTTGAATTTTTCCTTCTATAATAAAACACGCATAGAGCCCTGATTCTTAATTTCACTTAAGCACTAAATAAAGTACCTCATTCTTGAAGAGGCAATCATTTTAGCATAAATTTGTGAGATCAATAATTTGGCTCCATAGCTGCATATCTGCTTGGCATACATCTCAAACTGAAACATTCTACATAGATACATTATTGATTTTACACCTACTGGTATTTTATACCTCTGACACCAACCTGGTGAATTATTATTTATTATATTTTGCTCACATGTTTCACATCACCACATGTTTATCAACATACGATAACTTGAGTAAATGACTCATGCAGCGATGTCTAAATGTTTTTAGTCCGGAGGGGCTGTACCTGAAAGACTATTGTTTTCGTTTTGTGATTTTGCGTCAGAAACATTAAAAGTCTGAATCACTTTTCAAACTGTTGCCACAAAATATTGCAGCCCTGTATTATATTTAAAGAAATTAAATAATGAAGAATCTCATATATGTATGCATTTTTCTCCAAATGTGATAAAAACAACGGTACCTAGGGCCATCCAATTTTGAATAACGCACATTTCCACCCGAATATGGGCATCTGGAAGCCCAAAATTGAAATTCGGAATTTGTTTTATTATCAGTTAAACTTTAACAAGTTTTTGATCAACAAAGTCAAACGATTTAAAAGCGAGCCATGGCAGCAATCTACGGGGGAAAAAAAAACTTTTTATCTAAAGCACACAGAACTGTGTATCGGAAATTCTGAAGATACGCTCATTTAAAAATTATTTTGCGATACTGCTGTTGAATTGAAGTTGATGGTTTAGGTGCGAAGAACATGATATTTAATAAATAAAGGTAACACACGAAACGTCAAAAAACACCGCTCGAGAGGTAATTTAAAATCTGAAACCTTTCAGATTTTTTTTTTTCCTTTTAGCATTTGAATAACAGAGTATGGAAACTTTTTTTGCTGGCATAATGCTTGGCAATAATAAAAATTTTAAGTAAAATGCGTAAAAAATGCTAAGGGGAGAAAATTAAAAAAAAACCTATTTTCATATGGTAAAAAGAAATTATGCTAATGAAGCTCACAGATCAAAAATTACATTTAGTGCTATTTGAATTAAGAGTAACTGATATGCTATTCCCATAAACCTAGAACTGGTGTCAGAGCTTGTTTAGCCACACCAGGGCGCAGAATATAGGGAATACAAAATTTTTGGAATTTCGAGAAGAACCCAGTGACAAAATTAAGGAATAACATAATTTTTGGAATTTCGAGAAGCACCCAGTGACAAAATTAAGGAATAACAAAATTTTTTATAATTTAGGGAAAGCACTGGAATCCAAAGTTTAGGGATGGTAAAAGATTCGTCTATGCCCAGTGCACACAATTATTGGTGTAGCCATTTAAGCTGAAATGCGCCTTGTCTGTCCATAGTATGTGAAGTGGCCAGTTGTTATCAGCAGCATATTGAATTAGAAATTCATTTGTGAAGTCCAGATGTAGTAGTGGGTCCCTTGGCTGCAACATCTGGGTGAAGTGGTGTACTGGTAGGGAAACGTGTGGAAAACCAAGCGTGGAATATCCAACACACGTAATGTGCCTCTTGCGTTTTCCTTGTGTCCTGCAGTCACTGTGTGATGCACTTCCAAAACAACATCGTCAGAAACTGTTGGCTGTCTGGAGTGCAGTTAATCACAGGTGGAGCCCGTATCTTCAAATTTGTGCACTAAATCATGCAGAGCTTGTGATGACATGGGCCACGTTGTTGGAGATGATTTTGGTGATACATGCACAAGGTTTCCACAGAGTTATTCCTATTTTCATAATACAGTTTTATCAGTTCACCAGTAATTTTGGGAAGAGTAATTTTGTTGCCATGTGCAAGTTCCTGAATGACAACTTCGCATACCCTCCTGCCATTTTATCGATTACCCATGCTGAATATCTGTGCCATGCAAATTTTTTGCGTGCACCCAGATCGTGTTTTGGCCGGTTTTCAGAACTCTTTTTTGTGTATGCATAAAACATCTCTTTTTGGACATACCTGTATCGTTCTAACGCTATATAGTGTTTTTGCATTCGCTGAACATTTTGCGACTAGAAAAAGTTGGTGATGCCATCCGACATTTTCGAGTTTCTGTAAATATGAGCTTAACCGTGAAACCGTGAGTGTCCTTGTGTTGCCATTCACAGAATCTTGAGCACATACCTCTGATATTTGCAATCTCATCTTGATTGGTTAACCGGAATGGATATATATTAACACTAGAAGTGCAGATCTTGGCAAAGTTTATGACCACCCTGTATTCAGTGCTACATGATAAATTTTTATTTAAAGTTGATTTTATTCTGAAATGTTTTTTATAATTGTGTTTAATAATAATGCATCCTACTTATGGATCCATTTTATTCTTAGGATGGTATTACAAAAGTGAGGTTTAAGTTGATTTTATTCTGAAATGTTTTTTATAATTGTGTTTAATAATAATGCATCCTACTTATGGATCCATTTTATTCTTAGGATGGTATTACAAAAGTGAGGTTCAGGCAGGTTCAATATCTTTAATGAATTTATTTAGCTTCCATTTGCGAGTAGGTACTTAATTTGTTTCGTTAATGGCCCTCGAAGGTACTTAACTTCTGTGTGCAGAAATGTGTACAAACCCTGGAGTTCATATTGAACTTATTAAAATGTATGTTAGTATTTTTTGTACTTTTGAACACTACAAGTAATAAAGGATCTAATATCATCATTATAATTTTTATAATTATAATTATTATTATTTTTATATTATTTTTATTATTATAATTTTTCAGGAGATACTCATGAGTCAGGAGACAATGGCCAATTCTTAGTCGAGTCAAGAGAACATCTTCCCTTCTATTAGCCGTACACGGCTAATATTCAATGGTGGGTTTCACATTTCTCAGCTTATTGTATACTTTGTCATTCCATTGCCTCTGCCATTTACTGAGAATTTTGCTTTTGACAAACTTTTTGATATCTGCTACTGGAATCTGAGGATTGTACATTGTGGTCGCCGTTTTAGCAGCAATATCCGCCAATTCGTTCCTCCCTAATGGCAACATGCCCAGGTATCTACGAATAAAGAATCTGGTACCCCCGATTTTTTAGAGTATGATTCAACTTCAGGATTCTGGTTAAAATTGGATGAGAACAATTTGCGTAATTTTCCAGTGACATTAGGGCACTCATGGAATCCGTGTAGATGATAAACTTCATGTTGTTTTGAAGGGTAAGTCAAAGCCAGATGGATTGCAGTGAGCTCAGAAGTAAGCACAGAGCAAGCTGGATGTAATCGAATCCCCACTACCGTTTTCTCTGTGACCGAAGCAGCACCAACATGATACTGGGATTTTGATCCGTCTGTATATAAAGGGATATATTCCTATTTATATGTTTCTATGTTCACCAAAAATCTGCTTGTAAATGATCGTTTCGTTAGTTTGCGATTTACCCCAGTGTCGAAAAGTGTCCAGAGAATAGATTCTCCAATCCTCCCAGGGAGGAAATCTAAAAACATTCTCCAGCCGTACATTTATATCAACCAGATTACACTCCTCTATCAAGGCACCCATCCTCAAGCGAAAGATCGGACACATGATGGTCGTGCCTGATACAAACGGGAGTATGGGTCATTAAGCAATTTCGACCGGGTAGAAGTTTCGATTCGTGATAAGACTTTAAAATAGTGCTTAAAACAAAGATTTTCACGTCTTAATCGCAGGGAGGTCTCGTTACTTTCCACATACAAGCTTTCCACTGGAGAAGTTTTATAGATATACATATCCAAAGTACCTGGTGATGTATCGGATCAAGTTTGGCTAATACTGAAGGCCTTGCCGACCCATAAAATGACTGATCCATAATCAAGTTTCGAACGAATAAGAGCTCTATATATAAGAAGCATTGAACTTCGATCAGCACCCCAAGAAGTATTTGAGAGTACTTTCAAAATATTCATAGTTTTTAAACATTTCTCTTTTAGATAGGTAATATGGGGAAGGAAGGTAAGCTTATAGTCAAATATCATTCCTAGGAATTTTATTTCCTTTTCTACAGGGATCAGCACATCTTGCAGATATAGTTCGGGATCAGGGTGAGGAATTTTCTTTCGACAGAAATGCACACACAGTCTTTTGGGTGGAGAACCTAAAACCATTTTTCTGCGACCATTTAACGATTCTATTGAGAGATATCTGCAGTTTACACTCGATATCTTTCAGGTCTTCTCCCTGACAACTGACTTGCAGGTCGTCGACATAGAGCATTCCATGGACTGTTGGAGGCAGTTGTTTTAAAATAGAGTTAATTTTTATACTAAATAATGTGACACTTTAATACACTTCCTTGTGGAACACCCTCTTCTTGATGGAACACGTCAGAAAGTGTAGGGCCTATCTTCACATGAAACTTCCAATCCTGTAGGAAATGTTTGATGAACATCGGCATATTGCCTCGTAAACCATTATTATATAGATCACGAAGGTACCGTACCTCCATGTGGTATCATAGGCTTTCTCTATATCAAAGAATATTGAAACGTAGTGATTTCTTCTAACGAACGCTCTACGGATACCCGTTTCTAAGAGTAGGATGTTATAGACAGTTGCTCCTCCTTTTCTAAAACCATTCTGATATGGAGAAATACAATTGTTTGTCTCCAAAAAATAGACCAGACGAGTGTTGACCATCTTTTCAAAAAGTTTACAAAGGCAGCTAGTTAGAGCAATGGGGCGGTAATATATGCATAATTCTCGACATTAAAGGAACAGAATGGCAAAAGCTGTGGAGAAACAATAGCAAGGTCAATCGAATAAAAAGTCTCCTTGTTGGCTGATAAAGTAAGTACTTTCTGTGTTATTGAGGATACAGAGACAGTGGTCATGGAGTAGCTGTTCAATTTGCTTCCCTCGTGGGTTTGTGTCTTTACTACCCCACAAGGGATTGTGCCCACTGAAATCACCGATCAGAAAAAACGGAAGTGGTGGATGGGCAATTAAATCCTCTAAGTCTCCTTGATCGATGTTCTCATTAGGCGGGATGTAGATACAGCAAACAGTTGTCAGTGTCCGAATTTTCAAGTGTACTGCAACCGCTTAGAGAGGGGTATCCAAGAAGAGAGCATTTGAAGGGCAATTAATTGAGGTAAGCAAACATACGCCACCACTTGCGCTTTCACTGAATGTCTTATCCTTTCTTGTCATTAAGTATCTACGAAGCTTTGCAAAATTGCCAGGTTTGAGGAACATCTCTTGTATCGCTATAGAAACAGGTTGATGTTTATTAATAAGTTGCTTAATGCCATCAATACCCTGGTAGAAGCCCTGGCAGCTCCACGAGATGAGAGTAGCCATTAGGAATGTTTATTGCTTTGATGCTATTTCTTTGTTTTGTGAGGCAGAACATTTCTCGGGAGATCTTTGCCTCGATCTGTTTCTATCTCAGATTCAATAAAGTTAGAAAAGATCCCTTCTATAGAGCTTCTGTTTTCTGAGCTTTTCATTTTCTTTTTTGAACTCTCTGTTCCTTGTGTTTTTATTTCTGAACTTTCTACTGTCTGTTTAAGAGGAGGTAGAAGAAAAGTTTTTGCTCTGTCATTTGTTTTCGATTCAGGTGTCTTTTTCTGTGTGCTATGCGAAGTTTGTGTACTTATTGACCGATATGGCTTGAGAATAGGAGACATTTGTTCTTGGCTGACCCATGCTAAACAGTTTCTTAGCTTCAGGATAGGATATTTTACTTGTAATCTTAATATGCTGTATTCTTTCTCTTCTTTCCATTTAGGGCAGTTTCATGAATAAGCAGGATGATCAGCCTGACAGTTTACACATTCTTGACCGCTTGCAGAACAGCGAGGACATGCCAGGTTTCCCCTGTATGTAATCCCCTGAAGGGTCTTCACCTGCTATGCTTTAGCTGGGCATGTTGGAGCGGCCTTCACGCCTAAGGTGGCTCTACCCGGAGCTATTCTCCCGACGTACTTCGCCCAGTGACATTTCCCCTGCCACGTTGAGGCAGCATAGCAGGACTTGGGGGGGGGGGGTATACAGCGAAATAAAAGCTCATATTAATACACGATAAAAAAATGTACTCTTTGAAATAACTAAATGCAATTTATTTTCTATAAATTCAAATTATTTATTAAGAATATTTCAAATGGAAATCCTCTACATTTAGTCAGGTTGCTGAATATTAAATGTTAAGTCAAAAATATCATATCTAAGTCAATAATTCATATCTGTCGCACCAAAAATGTGTGGTATACTTAAAACTTGTGGCTGGATGTAGCACAGCAAACGAAATGTTGTAAATCAAGTACTAATGTTATCCTTTTTGGTTAAAACTTGTGGCTGGATGTAGCACAGCAAACGAAATGTTGTAAATCAAGTACCAATGTTATCCTTTTTGGTTTAAAACTCTAAATTTCATTAGCATTTCTGCAAAAAACTCAAAATTATTCTGTAAAGAATTTCAAATACACATTATTTACGTTGCATTTTTAAGACGTTCCAATTCGTATTTTTTTTATTTCCGTATCTTATGACTTTTTCTACCAATTTTATAATAAGCTTATAAGATATTTTCTCCCTCTTTTGCGGCAGCCTTTGTGGTGTAACTGTAAAGCACACTCGACGTGGAATGGGGAGGTCCGGATTTCAAATGCCTATGAGTGTATTGTACATTTTTAATGTTCCTGCATCGATATAACCTAATGATTCTACGAGCTACTGCATTAGAAAAGTTCTTTTATGTATTTTTCGTTTTCCATTTCCGAGACTTTTTATAGACTATTTTGTCATGAGATGTAATTAAATACATTCCAAAAAATTATTGATGTTGTTCCTCCAATAAAGACAAGAAAATTACAATGCCAAAAAAGGATAATATTCTATTACTTGCACTATTTATTATTTTCATAGATATTTATTTTGACTAAACTATCAAAAAACTTTTCTTATTTTTTTTCCAATTTAAATATATAAACATTTTGTGCATTTACTTTCTGGCTATAAAAAGCTAAGGTTAAAAATTAGTGGAAAAAATTTGGCAGTATGACTTAAACAGTTACATTTACTGAATGCAAAAGTGGAAAAGTTAAACTTGCACTGTATAAAATGGTGCACATTTCCCTCTTCCCTGAAGTTAAAAATACCTAGACACAGCTTTGATCTTAGATTCAAAAGCATCTAATTATTAAATGACAAATACCTAATAAAAATCCCTCTTGAAACTTCAAAAAATGTATTCAGAGGTTTAATATTGTTTTTTTTCTGAAATCACTCCAATCTGAAGGAAATCAAATTTTATAAAAATTATGGATTAATAATGAATCCTAAGCACATATAATGTGGAAGTTTTCAGTGATATCTTGATAATGATAGCACAATGTCTTTTCTTTGAAAGTGAGTCTACGGATTATAAACTCAAAATTTATTTTAATTAAAAAATTATTTCTGTTTAAAGCAATGAATTTGCGTAAAACTATATTTAACTTAATCCTTTAATGACAATTATAATAATTTAAGATTACTTTGATTATGGCAAAGTACATGAAAGCTATCTGCTTGAGAGGAGGGATGCTTTCATGGAGGACTTCCCAAGGGAAATGGATCATATTCACAGAATGGATGCAGAAAATCATAAAAAAGCCCATACAGCCAGCTAATTTGCCTGGAATCAAACCTAGTTTGAACTACCAGTGTTCAATGACTTTACCAGTTGTCCCCTGGTAAGCTTTTAGATTTTTATGAGTGGAAGGGAAAATTTCCCAGATTATTATGTAGACTGAAGGATTTAAAAAGCACTCAAGCTTCCAGTTGCAAGCATCAACTATTCTAAGGTGAAATTCCCACCTCCACCTAAATTTTCTTTCTCTTTAAAATAAAAATTTAGAGCAAAATATATTTTTAGCACATTTTTTTTTCTTTTTTAACTCTTGTTTTTATTAGTTGATAACAATTTCTATATTTTGTTTCTAAAACTATTTTCTTAGTGGAAACAGAATGCAACATTTAGGGTCTGTGATACTGATGATTATTATTTTTTTTACCTTAAATAATTACTTTGATTTCAGCATTATTTTTTTATAAATGATCTTCTGAGTATTCAAATAGCTTGCATGCTGAAGATGATCCATTTAACTTTTACTAGGCTGGAAAAGATCCAATTAATTTAAAATTAACACAATCTTCATACTGAATATTGAAGGTAATTAACAGACATTTTACATGAGAAAATATATTAAACATTAACACCTCCCCCCCCAAAAAAAGGATGCTGAAAGAGAAAGACATTAGTTATACATAACGAAATATTTTGTAAATTAAATATTACAGAAAATATTTTATATAAAGGTAAAAGCATCCTTTATTTACAGGCTTTTCTTTACAGCTTCCAATATACAGAGACTGACAGAAAAATATAAGTATAAAAATAGAAATATTACTTATAACATCACAGAAATTAATTTTTCTCTGTTCTGCCCCCCTCCAGTTGTGATAAAAACCATATATATTTGATTATATATATATATATTATGTGTAACAATATGAGGAAATTTATTACACACATATATAATCAAATATAAAATCTTCATAACATGATCTATTTCTTTTAAAATTTGAAGATTTACACAATGTATGTCTAAATCATTCATTAAACCATATTTATATTTTATTAATAGCAATATTAATTACTCTTTTGATTAGATGATGCAACTGAAATATTATGCAATAAAGAGAAGCAACTCATGACTAGTGAATGCAAGAATTCTAAAAAAATTATGTTATTCACATGAAAAGTGCTTTTTAACAATGTAATAAGTAATGTTTTTAAATTGGCACATTCATTTTCTAGATACAACAAAAGAAAATTTTTAATTTACACAAAAACTAAAGACATTTAATAAAAATTATAAATTTAAGTGGAAGATTTTAAAAGCTGCATAAATGTAAAGGGTACATTAAAACAATACACAAAATAAAACTGTTACAGCAAACAACATCAATAAAATCCATTAAAAGAATTATCTGATTCTTTTTCTTAGAATCCATTAAAAGAATAAAATTAATAAAATCCATTAAAAGAATTATCTGATTCTTTTATCTTGATTTTTCTATTTAACAATAGAAAAATTGCAGCCATATAATTCTAAATCAATCAATTTTATATGTATATAATAAAAACTGGCAGATTAATTTTATATAAGTTAACCATTAATTTAGTGCAAATTTAAACAAAGATATTTCACACTCAATAATAGCTGAAGATTAATAATTCTGCAATATTAAACATAGCAAAACTCAAAGTTTTTGTATTAAATTTCACAGTATTAAATGTTGATAACCAAAGGGACACATTAAGTGGCCTACTTTAATGATTAATAAATATTACATACAATTTGAAATCTTTTATGAAATTCATTTCATATTAGTGCTGAAGATAATAATGAAACAAATTGCAAAAAATAAATATTTCAAAAATGAACGAACAAAAAAATCAACAACATTGATTTGAAAACATAACTGTACTTTTTAACAACATAGGTTTCAAAAATAAAGTTTTGTATAAGAATACACAGAGTAATGTTAATATTCAAAGACACTCATCAATGAAATTTTAAATAAAAAAAGACGCATTTGATCTGGTCCCATAAATGATCTAAAATCTTAAACCTTTCTAATTTTACTATAAAATGAAAATAGTTAAATATACGGATCTCGTAGTCTTAATTCATAAAGCTTTAGAATTTGCATAAGGCACAACATAGTTAAGCTAATACCTATTCATAAGATGTAAAATAATTTTTTAAATAAATATAATCATTTAAAGTGTATAAACTTTAGCAGAACATTTCATTGATCCATATTTGGAGAATCCATATTTTAGAATATATATATATCCATATCCATATTTTGATACAGGAAGTTGTTCCACTGAAATGTATTTTTGCAAAAAGTCGATGATTTTTCTTTTATACATAATAAATATAAAAATGTGTGTTAACTCCATACATCTGCTGAATATCTTCGCTGAGACTCCATTTTTTTAATGAATGCTTCAGCTTCAGCCTTTGATTTTTCTCCAAATTCTTGAACAACTTCTAAAATAATATTATGGACATCTTTGGCCATATTTCGAGCATCTCTGCAATTAAAAAATGATACAAATTAATTTATTATAAAATCCAATTCATTACATAATGTAGCATTTTCAGTACAGCAGCCTAAAAAAATTTATGAAGCATATATTTTAAAATAATAATGAAAAAATGCAAGGCCCTTTATGTCATTTTAAAATATCTTTCTTGTGTGCTGCTAAAACTCTTAAATGCAAAGCAAGTTTGGACTATTTCTGGTAAACACGATCACATAAAATATGAACAGGAGAATTTATAATGTTACAGTAAAATAAATAGGCATGCAAGCACTCACATCCGTTCAAAAAACAAATTCAGTCATGGCAAACATTTTGGAAAAGTCCCGCAGGTAGTTAGCAGAGATAAGAAAACATTCCCAAGATTCAACAAAAGCAGCAACTTTTGATCTTTTTTCTAAGGCAATATTTTAAAATACCTTTTGCTCATTTATTTTTAAGAATGAAATGACAAACATCATCATCTTTTGGATGATGTTTGTTTCCTTCTTTAGCCAAAAAAGGTTGGCTCTCTCATTACCAGGGCCTACAAAGTGAGCAAGAATCTACTGCAGTACTATACCTTCAGTAGTCTCCCTGAGAAGTTAAGCACATAGCATCACTTTTTCGTGATCTCTAAGCGAATCTGATAATAATGTTTGGATGTAAGTTTAGGATCAGGTAATATAAGAGCACTTTTATAGCCCTTTTCTACTTCTTATTTTCAAATAACGGAATTACATTATAAACTAACCCCTTTAATACTTTTGAGTTAGAATATTTAACCACCATTTTCTTAGGTTAGGCTTCTAAAGTTCTGAATGATAAAAAATGCATGAAGATCTAGATTTTCTAATTTTTAAATAAATAAATAATATATATGTGATGATTCAAAATGTATGATGAGAGAATTTAGTGGAGAAGACGCAAATTTACTTTTGTTGACAGCCGAAAACTGCAGGTTACAGCGAAACTGAACTGTCAATGGTAGCATAGATGCAACTTGGACATGTTTACTGCAAAAATTAAATGATGGACTTGAAAACAGACATTGCCAAATTCTACATAATTTTATTATTGGATAAAGCAATTCTGGAGACTCAATGTTACTTTCATACTTACACATATTATGGGTGCAGTAAGCACCTCACAATTTCCTATACACAGTTACATTTTACACAACAGGGAATGTGAGTAAAAGACATGGGTTACTCAACACACAGCAAGATTCAAAGCAGAATGCACAAAATGCCGCCAAAGTATTCACAGCTCAGAAAGATCTTTAAGTTCTGGATAGTGAAAGGACAAGAGTTTTCACAATGCAGAATATTATAGGGA
>KK112699.1:256529-272564 GCA_000611955.2 Stegodyphus mimosarum | reverse complement strand
AAAAAAAAAAAAAAAAAAAAATATTTCTACAAACAAGATTTATGAGACAGATACACAAGTACCTCTTCTAATTTAAATGATTACTCATTGTTTTAAAATAGATTTATAGATGATTATTTCATTGTTTACAAACAATGAATAGAGAATCAACATACTAGTTTGGGAATCACAGTACTGTAGAAAGCATCAAAATGTATTCTCAGATAGTTAATTAATAATCTTGTTAAAGTATTTGTATTACAAGTATTTGTACTCATAATTCATCTTGCATAAAATGGAGCAAAAATTACACATTGATAAAAAGTAATATAGTTCAGTAAATGAATTTTCTGAATAATACTTCCTCCCCTCTAGTTTTAAGAAAATACAATTTAAATTAATTAGATACAAATTCTGTGTTGATTGAGTATGTACATTAGTGGTAATACTTCAAAATCCACAGCTGGCCTTTATAAGTTTAAATTTTTGGGTAGTCATACAGGCACATTTTCAGTAGTGTAGGATAACTTTTAACCCTCACATTATTCAAACTGTATTCATGAAAAGGAACTTTTTACATCAATAAATAAAATAAAAACATAATAAATTTTTTGTTAAAACCTGTATTTTTGTTGTTCAGATTTTTTTAAGCTATGATTACATAATATGCAAAAAAGATTGCAAGATGACAGTAAGTTTCGCTTTTTCTGAACAATAACAGTAACAAATTCCAAATAACAATAAGATAAGAAATTTGATACTAAGTTTCCCTTTTTTACTGAATATGTACTTCTAATTTCTAAATAAAAATAAGATAAGAAATTTTAGCAAAACAGCTTAGCACTGTAGGTGAGATCATTCTGTAAATATAAAAATCTAACTTTTTGCAATTCTGAACAGAACTAGGTTCTAATTAGTAAAACGTTAAATATTTTTAAGTGAAAATTTTGAAAAACTAATGCACAATTAATTATTTTAATGAGGCTTTACAAATTTAATGATGAGAGCTATTTTATCTCGTACAGAACTATAAATTGCCAAAATGAGACATTTTTGCTTTGCATTTGCTATCTACACAAGATAAAAAATTATTGAATTTTGATTGGCTATATACACTGAAAAACAATTTCATCAGTTAATTCATTTTAAAGTTTTGTACCATTGCAAATAATATAAAATTAACTGTGAATGTTATAATTAATAGGAAACTGAAATTATTATGGGAAGAGGTACTGATTCTATCATTTAGTTTTATAACAAAAATTTATATTCAATTAAATAAGAAGTTATTGGATCAATGGTATAAACTAGCATATACAAAAAGAATAAAATAAATGCATAATATCGATCACAGTTTTTAATGCTAAGATGCATATAAAAATGCACTAACCTTTGGAGAAGATGAAATAGAATAATAACGAGCTTGAAGTCTTGGTAACAATTCCAGTACATGATCTAGTGGAGGTTTCAGTGACGGTAAATCTTCTAGAATGTGTATTATACTGCGGCAATTTTTGACAACCCAAGTCAAATACATATGCTATTAAAGAAAAAATAAAATTAATTTATTCTTTACGATAACATGCTTTTGGTATCAAACTTTATAAGACACTAAATTCTCAACTGCTAATAATAGAAATAAAAAAGTATTAATTCACTTTTTATAAGGAAATAAGACTAAATTCAAACTATATGATATGATACTAATGCGACTAATTTTTTTACAATGAAAAGGAGGAAAAAGGAGAACAACTATATCTAGTATTTTCTTTTGAAGTAAATCTTGTAATTTTACATAGACATTATTTACTCCTTTGTGTCTTCGCCCACCAAAATTTGTGTTTGTATTATCCACTGTTAGTGCAACAACTTTATATTTCAAATTGTTTTAATTTATTATTCTGTATAGGTGGTTCGTTCACCAAAATTTCAGCAGTTTCGCCCTCAATAGACTCTAAATTAAAAATTTTTATGTGAATGCCCTTGTTAACATTATATCTTAATAGTATTGGATACAATACTAGTAAGAAAATTTAGTTAAATTTTAAATTTTTTTATACTTGTGTTAAAAACAGAGTTGTATAATAAAATTATATAAATGAACAAATAAAATGTGAATTCTACTTAGTAAGGTAAGTAAATAATTATACAGTGAAAGAAAGAAATTCGTATTTGCATCAGATGTAAATGTGAACTATAATATTATAGACACATTAAAATAAACAAAGTTTGCAAAAGTGTGATGGTGTGAGACAAGTGTGGCTGCATGAAGTTTTGGTATGCTCAGAATGTGCTGTCTATGCACTTTATAATCATGTTTTTTCGAACTACACCATCACATGACGTTGACGGGTAACATTTTGACACAGAATCTTTAAATAATACAGAGATAAACAGATTAGTTGTAAAATATTGAAAAGAAGGACAGTTGGGAAGACACTTCTTGAGGAAGGACACAACCTACTAAAGGGGGATGATTAGTCACCTTAATAATACTGATGAAAATTTTATATATATCTCCACAGTAGTATTGTTAAAATTTCAACCCATTTCCAGTCTTATAAAACTACAAGCTCCTTAATGCTATGAATATTTTAAAATTTAACTGCATGAAGTGTTGTTATATTTTAAAAATAAATATTCATTCAATAAACAGGCTAACCTCACTTAAAGAAAGAGCAAAACAAAATGTAACAAAAAAGACTTCATTAATGAGCAGTGTTTTACAGAATGAGTGACTCGGAGGTAAGATGATATCATCTGCAGAATTCTGCATGCATCTTGGCTATCATTTAGCACTCGTTCAGCTAGCATCTTACTGTCACTTGTGAAAGTTGTATTTAGACATATTATTGTGTGTATTTTTATGGCAAAGCTTAAGCATGCTTACACATTTGTCCCCAAAGAAAATTCCATAAAAAGACAGGGGTAAGAGGGAGAAAAAATTGCCAGAGAAGTTAAATGCCATATCATTCAGAAGTGAGCAAAGCTGACCTAGTATGCACACATAATCAGTCTACATCTATAATTTAAACTATCCTTAAAAAAAAAAAAAAAAGATGATGATAAGATTAAGGAGATTGATGCTTAAAAGTGTCACAATTTCCATGCAACAGCCACTATTCTCGATAATGTAGCTAGATTGTTTCTCTTATGGATGAACGAGAAGCAAATGCAAGGTGACACTATTAACAAAAACATAATTTGTAAGAAGGCAAAACTAATTTTTGCTGTGTTTATTAAGAAGACAACAAGATAATCAACAAAGGAGGAAGAATTCATAGCAAGCTATGGATGTCTTGACATCTACAAGGTGGCAATTTGAAAATTAATCTACTGCTTATTTACCATTTAGACTATCCATGAACCTCCAAGAAGTATAAAATCCATTCGATTATCGTGAATGCCATCTGGAGATCCAACAACAAGGTTAGGGTCACACTTATCCTTTTGCAAATTGGATCAATGAAGTGTTTGGTCTGTCGGCCAAAAAAAAAATCTGCATCAGATGAACTCGCCACTTTGTGCCTCACTTGTTATGGGCAATGTTCTTACACATCCTCTAGGTCTAGAAAATGACCTTCTTGAAGAATTAAAATTCATCAAGATCGAGTTCTTGCTTTTTAACACCACTTCTTTACTGCAGCCCATGGACCAGCAGGTCATTTTAAATTTTAAAAAGCCCTAACTAATATTTTAAAGAGCACTCTTTGACCACTGTTTTGAGGTAATTGAAAAAAAATCAGTCTCACTTTCAGAGTTTTTTAAAGACCATTTTCATAGTTTTTTAAAGACCACTTTCACACTATAACCTGCCCTAAGATAATTGACAAAGAGGAGGCACAGAGAGAACCCTTATTTCTGCATGGAAGCAGCTTTGGGCGAACAGCATTGTTGAATGCGATTCCGAGGCATTTGAATGCGATTCCGAGGCATTTGAACAAGTGCCTGTGGAGCCTGCAGTTGATGACACTGTGTCACTGGCCAAGATTATGGGGACAGAATTTGCAATCGCTAAGCAGGTGGAAAAGCACAGTCAGGAGCTGATCACTGAATAGCTTATGGAACTGCATTCTGTGTTACAGCAAGAAATTCTAGAGAAGGAGATAAAAACCTAAGCAAAGTAAAAGCCTTCCAGAGAAAAAGTATATCTTCCATTCCACTGGAATAATTTTTTTCACTGTGAAACTGTTGCATTGTACATTGATAAGCATCTCCCTATGCACAATACAAATTTATTTAACAATACTGTTGAGTCTTTTTGTCAAATTTTGAAACACAGACACAAGCAATTGTTTTTAGACAACTTTCTAAAAGTGGATGAATTTTAGATAAAAAATTACATTGTTACAAATTTGCTCAACAATTTTTTTTTTCTAAATGGAATACATTACCCTATTTTACATTGATTCCTATGGAAGAAACTGTTTTGGTAAACAAGTGTTTTGCATTTCAAAATTCAGAATAAATAATGCTTGTTAAGTGAGGTTCCACTGTACATCTCTAACAAAATATACACTGGTGTGCAAAAATTAAGGACGAAGTCAAAAAATTAGCATATCAGCTGAACGAAGAGGCAGAGCGGACAGAAAGACCAATCAGGAGATTAAGTAAGGTGATGTACGGTAGCACATGCGCAGATATACAGGTAGACGTAATGGGGGAGTGTTTGAGTAGTATAAAGCATGTTGTCGGTGTACGATCAGTATTTCTGGCAAAGAGATTGCACGCCGTATAGCAGTTAAAATCACACCGAGTTGCTGCCTCAGCGAGAAATGGCGAATAATCAATCTGTTAGACGACATCTGGATGCTTTTACCCGAGGTCGAATCATTGGGAAGTTGGAGGAAGGCCGCAGTGTGACAAGTGTGGCTGCAGAGTTCGGAATTGCTCACAGCATCGTTTCACGACTTTGGAGACAATTTCAAACTACAGGAACAGCTATCCGGGGGTTTAGTAGTGGTCGTCCACGAGGAACCACACCCGCAGATGACCGGTATATTGCCTTACAGGCCAGAAGAAACAGGCGGCAGACAGCGGGAGAAATCGCTAGACACACGACACAGGCGACTGGACGACCGATATCGCGTTTTACCGTGGCCAGAAGACTGCACGGTGGTGGTCTGTTTGCACGACGCCCTGTACGGTGTGTACCTCTAACGCCTGCCCATCGGAGAAGGCGTTCTCTGTGGTGCCGGGAACACCGGAATTGGAGAGACAATGAATGGGGACGAGTACTCTTTACAGATGAGAGCAGATTTAGTCTGAGTTGCGATTCTAGACACATACACATCTGGACAGAGCGGGGAACACGCAATAACCCCTTCAACATCATCAAAAGGGACTGTTTTGGAGGTCGCGGAGTTCTCGTTCGAGCAGACATAATGCTTGGTAGCCGGACCGACCTTCATATCTCCCAAGGAGGTTCGTCACCTGGGACTGCTATTGTAACGAGGTTCTTCTTCCTTACATGCGTCTTTTCACAAGGGCTATGGGTCCTCAGTTCCTCTTCATGGACGACAACGCTCCACCTCATCGCACAGTTACTGTCGAAGAGCTGTTGGAGAGTGAAGATATTGAACACATGGATTGGTCGGCAAGGTCTCTGGATCTAAATCCCGTCAAGCATGTACGGAACTTACTAGGGAGACCCGTGGCAGCACGTAACTTATCGCCAGTAACGATTCCGAAACTGCGATTGGTGCTACAAGAGGAACGAGCAGCAGTGTCTCAACAGCTCATTAACAACCACATATCCAGCATGCACAAATGATGTGAAACCTGCCTAGCAGTCAGGGGAGATCATATCCCCTATTAAAGACCGGATGTTTCTTGCTGGACCCCCATCACAGGGATGTTTCGGCCTTCAGTCGCATTGCGCTCCATGCTACTTTTTCAATAAAGCTTCTTTTTATCCCTCTGATTTCTCTTTTAGTAAGTGTTGCTTACATTATTCATGTCCTTACGGATTGGGGATCTTACGGTGTTAAATGTGTTGATTTGGAAAGCTTTTGTACAAAGTTATATTGAAAAAACAGTCTCGTCCTTAATTTTTGCACACCAGTGTATATGAATTAAATATGCAAAATTTCTGACCTTTCCTTCCTCTGAAGATGTAGCCATCATTTTGAGCATATTTTTATCCTCTTCTTTTTCAGCATACTCTGCTATTTCTTTAAGAACATGAGTGCGAGGAATGCTCGTAATATCAACATAATGTAGTAAGGCAGTACGATAAGTTGTTGGACATGGAAATGGATGCTTTTTAGTGCTATCCTCTAAAAATATTTATAAAATATATAAAATTATTAAAAGCAATGTAATAAAAAAGGACATAAAAAGTAACTTTTTTAAAATAACAATTTTTTAAATATCTTCTTTCAAAAGTAAATAATAACAGTCATCAAGCAGCAGGCTCCACAATTATGTTTAGTACATATTTAAGAATATATTCTGGAATAATAAACCCTTTTCTAAGGTCCTTGTTATTTTAATTCAGAATAATATTTAAATGAAAACAGTCTTAAGATGGTTAAAAGTATGACAACATATACAAATTTTAAAATTCTATAAATAATAATAAATCTTGTTAATTTAGTTGCATGCCACAGAAAAAGCCCTCTGCAATACTGTATGTGGCTGGCAAGCTATCAGTTAGTCATCACTGTTTTAAAATATTACAATTTAAATAAAGGGGATAAAAATCAACCTGAACTTGGCAAACAAAAATACATTTAGATAGTAAATACTTTAATGCACTCATAAGAATTTTATAGAAGAATACAGAATAATAAAATATGTAATAAAATTTAATATATTACTAATGATCTATTCTCCTCGCCTTAAAAAAGTTATAAGTAAGGCCATGACCATGTATAATAGATGGTACAAAAGGGCACACTGCTTATTCAAGCTTTCATCCATATTTTAGGTTTTTGCCCTAAGATGTTGGCAATAATCAAAATTTAAATGAGTGAAGTAGGCCATAGATGAGGTGGATGAATATAGTTCAAGTTTTGACATTTGACACTATCTAGCGACATAAAAGGAAACTCTCCGAATCCATCACTTGGGAAGTTCCTAAGGAGGTAAAACGTTTCACTGATCCTGGGTTCAGAATCAGTGACCTCTGATTTCTCATGAAAATCCATGTGCGGTACCACTGCAACAATTCATTTGGGGTGTAAAGGAGGAAATATTGTTTCATCTGGTATTCTTTTTTGGGAGTTTATTCACTTATGAAGTGATTAAAACTTGCAAAGTGAGATAATCTACATTAAGATGTCTAATGTAATAGATTGTTTTGATCTTAGCATAAGTGTATGTCATAGGTAAAATGGATTTATTCAACACTTTTTCAGATACCTGTATTTACACCCCTTGATCCAATTCTAACATCACAGTCCAACTTCGTAGAAATATTCAACGTAAGCACCAGGTCTGGGAAAAAGTTCATGGCACTTTTTTCGATAGATGGCTTCAATGGCAAATAATTCAGGAAGCAACACTACTAAATGCTCGTTGGAAAGATGATCTTCGAGCGTTACTGTGAAAGTATAAATATTGAATGTGACCACTGTGGGTGCACAGCTGTGTGCGTTTGACAAGGGAGAAAAGTAAGGCAAAATTGCATTATACTTTCCAATATTATTATGACAAAGGGAAAAACGCTGTGTAAGCTTGTGAAAAAATTTTTTCTGTATACGGTGAAAGTACCTTATCAAAACCTTGTGCGCGGAAATGGTTCATTCACTTTGTAATGGTAACTTTGACTAAAAAAAAGTTGAGCTCTGATCATCTAACTGCTAAAAAAGCTGAAGAAATTCCTGCAGAAGTCCAGCAAGATAAGCATATCAGCAGTATCAGCATTGGTGTAGAGCTGGATGCTGACCACAAATTTGTTTTGAGCCATTTACACTAAGCTGGCTATAAAAAAAAAGCTTGATGTCTGGGTTCTGCATGAAATGAGCACGGAAAACATGCTTGACCGAATTAACATCTGCGATGGGCTGCTGAAACACAATGAATTTGAGCTATTTCTCAAATGTGTCATAACCAAGGATGAAAAATGGATCACATATGACAATCGAAAGCATAAAAGACCATGGATAAATGATGGAGAGCCATCACAAGCTGTTGCGAAGCTGGGATTGACATTGAACAAGATACTGCTGTGTGTGTGGTGGGACTGGAAGGGAATTGTCCTCCATGAGCTACTTCCAGTTGGTGAGATGATTAATTCTCAACTTTATTAAGAACAGCTACAGAGATTATGCCAGGCAATTGAAAGAAAATGGCCCGATTTGAATAATAGGAAAAGTAATTCCATCATGTCAACGCCCGACAATACATGACGACCCATCAAAAATTGTGCGAGCTTGGTTGGGAAGTTATGATGCATCCACTGTATAGTCCAGACATAGCCCCATTGAACTATCACCAGTTTGATCTCTGCAGAACTCTCTCAATAGAATAAGGTTGGTTTCAAAAGCAGCCTGTGAAAACCATTTGATTCAGTTTTTAACCAGAAACCACATAAGTTCTTCATCGATGTCATCATGGCTCTACATGAAAGATAGCGACACATTGTCAATAATAATGGAGCATATTTGATTTAAATAAATTTTGTTTCATATTATAAGAAAACCAGGTGAATTTTACTCAAGAAATGCCATGAACTTTTTCCAGACCCAATATTTAATATTTTCAAAAGACTGCAAACACATTTAGTTGAGTTTAAATGCAATGCTTAATTGGGTTTCCATGCTATTTAGTGCATGACTCACAACTTCCTTTCAAGTATATCTGTAATCAAACTATGCTGTCTTTGGATATTCTTATGTTATAATAAAAAAATGGAAGAATGTCTCTCTACTGCATCAAAAGTTTTCCATTTATTTTGCTATTCCATGGATTACACACAGTTCAACATGAACATGGGATAAAGGCAAATGAAAATTTTTCAGCTTTGTAATTTTTTTCCAGAACTTTTTTCTCTTTGATACTAAGAGAATGGCTTTCCTAGTTCCTTTTTTTCACCAGATAAGAAGTGGTCAATTTCAGCATTCAGATCTGTGTTTCTACCACAAGAGTTCTCGATTCAAATGCCTTTATTATCGGGAAAATCTACAGCTATTATGAAGTAATAGCTTGTTGTAGTAAGGTTGCAGTGAATGACTTATGCTGATACAAACGGTCATATTTATATTGAAAAGCCAGCTGCAGCTCAGTGGCATTGTGTTTATAATTCTGATTAAGCAGTCAGTAATAAATAATTATGACGTTCGTCTTTTCTTCTACCACACATTTGGAATTAATTCCACCATCTGTAAGTGATACTGTAGCATATGCAATGGCCTACTAAAATTGATAAACTTACAAACTTGCCTGCCTACTTAATGCTCCTGAGATATACTTGAACATTTCCTGCCTGGAGAACTAACTCTTCTCCAATAGTAATAATACTCAGCACTAAAAAAGATAATTTTTACTTACTGTGATTAAGGTAACAATTTTATCACAGAGAAAATTCCTGCAGTTACCCTCACAAATTTTATGAAATTTTCTAAGAATACCAAATTTTTCCCAAAAAACTGAATACATTATTTCATAACTTCTATTATAATTGTTACATTATTTTTTCCACTTAAGAAACTTTAAATGTTACTTATCTATTAGAATTTAAGAATAAAATGTATCACCATCCAAAACAAAATTTTTTATCTTTAATTACACCTTAAGATGCTAGATTTCTGGAATATAAACAAAAGTGACTTCCCCCCCAACTTAAGGAAAACCGAAATGTTTAGTTAACAGTGACATAGAATTAATGCTGAATAATTTGAAGACTTTCAATTTTAAAAGTGTACAATATAATGATTATTTAGTTATATGCACTAGACATATCAATTACTGCTTTTCATACATAGTAGTTTATTTTTTGAGATGGCCCACCAGCGGCCGAGCGGTAAAGACGCTGAACACTGGTAGTTCGGTCCGAGGTTCGAATCCCGCGAATGGGCTGGCTGCATGGGTGTTTTCGTGGTTTTCCCCATGTGTAACGTGTATACGAACCAGTTTCCCTTAGAAAGTCCTCCACGAAGGCATCCCTCCCTTTAGGCAGATAGCCCTCGTGTGCTTTGCCATAATTGAATAACCTAACCTATTTTTTGAGATATTAGGGTACACCTTAAATCACAAAACTTTCAAAATATATTCAGAAATTAATTTCCTCAGAAATTGTTTTAAAACCTAAAATATTGCATTTTCTTCAACTCTAAAAAATCAAATATTACTTTTCCCTCCCAAAAAATTCCAATATTTCGTTTTATTCCTCTCTCTTTTAAAGCCAAAGGTATTTTAATTACCTAAGATTTTAAAACTCTCCAAATGGAAAATTATATACCTTCCACAAATGTGAAACCCTTCTGTGCAAAATTAATAAAATACTAACAGAAAATTTAAATATTGAAAGTTATGTTTTTAATGGGATCCAAAAGGATCTCTGTGAGGCGCACACACAAAAGGCTGGTATCCTCTTAATTACCAACCTCTGTACCATCGGAAAGGTGACAAATGCTTGAGTCACATTGTTGTAGTTGATGGAACATGGATATGTGATACAGTTCCAGAACTAAAATGTCAATCCATAAATTGCGCACACTCAGTATTTCCCTAATTAAAAATTCAGGCAAAACCATGTGACCTGTGTGTTTGGATTAACATAAAATTTTGCTCAGCTCATGGAATTTTGCTCTAAAGTACAACAATAAGGCTGGAATTTACAGTAACACTGAAATATTACATGGATCATTCCTAGAAGGAGAAAAAGCACAGAATGCTGAATTAAGGTCACTAAATTATGTTGCTTGAAACAAATGTATCATTTCTTTACAACCCAAATCTGACATCAAATGCATCACTGTTTGCTGCCCTTGAAAATATTGTTCTATAATTCACTGACAAAGAAATAAAGTGAAACTGAATAAACTGACATCACATGTATATGTGTGTGTGTGTGTATATATATATATATATGTAAGATAAAAGAACGTGAAAGTTGTTGCTTTATGATAAATAACTTAAAAATGGTGGAAATTATGCAGAAAAATAATTTAAAGATCTGAAGATAACAATAATAAGTATTTTTTTTAAATATTATTTTATTTTCCTTTGTAGCTAAACAGTTATCTGCTTAACAGATTGTTTAAATCCCCTATATTCAATGAAACAACACAAAAGCAGTAATTTTCGAAAATAAATTCCTATGATAAAAGCCTTCAAACAATGAAAATCAGCACAGTTTTAAGAAAAATGGAAATACATACAAGATAATGTTGCCTTAAATGCAATTTAAAAAACAAAAGCAGAAAACAGAAAACTTACCATCTAGGTTGTTAAGGCTGAAAACTGTATCTAAATCAACATTTAACAATTTTCCAATCTTCTCAACGAGTTCTGGATTATTTGTTGGGTAAACAGCAACATGATCTCCAGCATCATACCTAAAATTTTATTTGAAAAATATAGATAAAACACTTAAAAATAAATTTTTGAAGCATGTAGAAATTGAAATTATATGCTTAGAAAATATACCTTATTTTTGCTGAACTTATGTCAAGTTCTATATGCATACATGATCGGTCTCCTTTATACAATTCTCTGTTTACAAGAATATTACTCAAGTATGGATTCTTTAAGTCAAAAGGCCTAAAATAAACCAAAAAAATGTAATATTTTATGAATAAATAAATAATCAAAGTAAATAATTAAAGTTATGAATATTGTCTTCAAAGGTAATGCAAAACTATTAAATATGTATATTTGTACTAATATTCAATACATACGGTCGCTGATTCTTATAGGAATTCAAACGTGCTATTTCGCCAGTAAAAATTTTTTCAGGAGATATATCATCATGAATAACAAGTTGGTACTGTCGCAAATTGATATCTTCACCCAGTGATTCAATATGGAAATGTTCACATACAGCACCCCAAAATCTTTCTTTCCACGTAATGAAATCCTCTTCAATACTATTAAAAAAAGAATATAAATGCATAATGCACAAGATTCTAGACTATATTATGCATGTCCAATAAAAAGATATAAGTAAATTTAAGAGTTAACTAATGCATTCAAAGATGTACATGTTATTAAACTTATATCTTATCAAACTCTTACTTTGCATCATCATCACCAAGACCTAATTCAAAAACTCGTACAGCACCCAGTTCTTCAAGGCGACTGTCAACATATTTACCCATCGAGTTATAATGTTCATATGTTTTATTGCCAAGGCCGAAAACCTTAAAATAAATTTTGAAAATATTAAGAAATATTTAAATTACACTAGATATTAAAAAAATAGATTGCAATTTTTTTCTGTCTGAAATTTAAAAAATAAAAAAGACGGTAGGCTCTCTATTTTAATTTAAAGAACCACTGGTGTTTAATGCACAAGATTACTAATGGAAATGTGAGGACGTTATAGAACAAATAAAACAAACAAAAGATTTTACACACACACATATATTTTTTATTTATTACATTTTTCATTCAAAATGACCCTATGTAAAACTGGTCAATGATTTGAGAAAAGTAAGATACATAATTTAAGATGTCTGCAGTTATATTCCTAGTAAATGTTAAATCTATAAATGAGTTACTGGGTGTAGTGAATAGATACTTAGCACCATATTGAGATTAAAATGATGTTCCATGAAATCAGATGCCTTTCCATTTCATAAGACATCTACATTGAAATCTCCCATCATAATAACAATAAACATCTGTATCTACAATAAACTCTTCATCGATCAATACAGTATAGAACAGGTATCAAAATGCTTCATCAATGCACTATGCAAGAACAGCTTTAGATCTCCTGAATGAACAGTTGGATTAATATACATAGATACTAAAATGAATTTTGACTGTCCATTAACAATTACATCAACCATACAAATATTGTCTGCTTCTGGATCATGTATTCTCTTGTGCTGCTTAACAGTAAATTCTGTTGGTACACAATCTTCTACACTCTTCAAATTTCTACAAATTGCATCACCAATAGGTTGATGAAATAAAATTAAACACATCAAACACCACCTGAACACACAGACTGTCTACCAGACGACCTTGCCGCTTGCATGTGGTCATGCATGAGCATGAACTTCGTGTTTTATTTTTATTCGAAAATTTTGCTATGCCTATACCCTTTGTCCAATCAAAAAATTGTGTTTTCTAATGTGCTATTCCATCTATTAATGATGTATTTAGATTGATTGTAACATTTGTAGTTTCGAATATATAAGCATTCATGCACACTTCAAATAATATCTTAATTTTTGCTTTCCCATCAGATTATTATTGAGGAATGCAATCCTACGTTAAAAAAAAGTGCATGGACTATATCTTTGCTACTAATGCAAGCGGTTTTAGTTTTACAGAATAAAAAAGAGCTATAACTTCAGTAGAATCAACATCATTTTTATTTAGTATTAATATTAAACTTAAAAAAATTCTTAAATATATAAGAAAGAGGATAAAATTCTAATGGCAAAAAGGTAAAAAAAAAATCTGCATTTAAATAAACACTCTTGATTATAAAATACTTGGTTATAAATGATGCTAAAAAACCATTCTGAAATTGCAATAAACTAGATGATTGCTAAAGAAGGAATAGACATAGAACAATTTACCAATATAGCAAGAGAAAATTTCCAAAACTTCAAATTTCTTTGCTTGGGCCTAGTAACTAAAACAGCAAACAGAATTACAAAGATTAATGCATTCAAGCAGATCTAATTACCTCTTCACTATGGATGAGATTATTTATCATGAAAAAAAGCTTTTGAAAACTATCTGCTTAAAAGACAATATCTTCATGAAAGACTTCTTAAGAAAACCAGGATCATATTGATGTTAAACATAGAGAAAAACATGAAAAATCTGCATGAATTAATCCAGGATGAACCGGCAATGCAATCCACTTGGAAACTGGTACAAATAGACAGGAAACCATACTATGACATATGGAAAATACATGGGTACTCACACACCATCCTGTCAACTGTGGAGCTGTCACTAAGCAATGCGATTCATGATATAATAACACATTTATAACATCTGAACTTTTGTTTGATGTAACCACGATTAAGTCTAAACAAGCCACTTGTTTTTATGAACAAAGTTATAATCTAACTGTTATTGCTGTTATTTTTTCTGCGCATTGGACTATTTTCCCTTATGAGATTTTACCATAAAAAAAGTGTACTAAAATATGATCAGCTGAAAACTGCAGACAAAATAGTAATATGTTGGAACAATTACCTGCAAGATGTTTGTACACATAGCGTTCTAAACAGAGCTTGTGATAAAATTAGGAGGCCTAACAAAACAATAGAAAAAATTAAAGTCTTTTTACAAAGCTCAAAAACAAAGCATACTGAATATTAATTATTGTTTATTAAATTACGAGGTGTCAGTTCTTCAGAATTTCGCAAGAACAGTTGGTGTAACTATGAGATCCACACCAACTTTCATGGTTTGAAAGCAGCCAACTTTCACAGTTGCCAAGATAATACACAAGTACCATACGTGCTTATGACAGTAAAGATAACACAAAAATACACTCACTTCCAAAATTTAAGCACAGAGAGGGAAATGCTAATTTCCGGAAGCCAATCAGAATTGAAGAGGATGCAATTCGCTGCAGAGGTAGCTGGAAGTATGCAAATACGTTAGATAACAGCCAATCGCGATTTCATGTCAAGCAATATGCAAAGAAGGCAGTTTTATAAGAAGCCAGCTTTATGAAGGGTTACAGAAGTTGATTGTAAGTACTGATAGAAGGGGTTTAAAACTTTCGTACAATTTGTTTTCAAGACATACGTGTTTCTATGACTTCCAGAAGATGAATGGAAGATTTTGAGCGCTGGCGAGCTGTGGGGCGCATTGAACAGAACAGTCGATCGCAGATGTTGCTCTTTTCTTCGGCGTTCATCATTCTGTAATTTCACATTTATGGAAACAATTCCAAACCACACAGACAGTTGTCCGAAGGCCCGTAGCCGATCGCTCATGGGTTACAACCCCCATGGAAGAACGTTATATTGCTGTTGTAGCCAAGCGGAATCGCAGCGCGGCCTCCACGCGTGTGACATCTGTGGTTACAGCATCCATTGGTAAGGGATCATTGGTAAGGCGATATCTGCAGCTACTGTATGTCGAAGATTACATATGAGTGGACTGTATGCCCAGGTACCTCGAGTTTGTGTTCCTCTATCCGTCCAATCAAGAGGGTCACAATTACAGTGGTGCCGGGAACATATCAATTGGAATGTGTCTGACTGGGGCAATGTCATGTTTACTGATGAGTCAAGATTTGCTCTGGAGCCAGATGACAAACGTATAAGGATATGGCGTAAACAACGAACACACAATCAGTCCCAAAACATCACCGAACATTACACATTCCGAGGCGGAAGCATTATGGTGGAGGCAGGGATTTCATAAGGATAACGCACCGACCTGCACATCTTTAAGCAGGGTTCTTTGACGGCTATCTGCTTTTGAGGTGAAGTGCTAGAACGAGATTGTACGTTGCAGCAGTTGGCCCTGCTTTTGTTTTAATGGGCGATAACACACGTCCGCATAGAGTTGACATCGTCAATGACTACCTGGAGTGTGAAAGGATTGCGCGTATGGTGCGGCCAGCATAATCGCCCGACCTTAATCCCATTGAAAATCTTTGGGATACTCTCGGCCATGCTGTATCTTCACATTTCCCACCTCCAGCCACTCTTGTTGAGCTGGAAACTGCTCTACAAGAAGGATGGCGATTGCTTAATTCTGCAGTGGTTGACCACCTAATTGAAAGCATGGTCACAAGGTGTAAACTTTGTACACAGATGAGGGGGGATCACATATCCTATTAATGTCCTTTTTTTTTTCATTTTATGCTGTTTATTTTCACTTTATACATAATTCTGTTTAAGTCTCCAGTATGTCATTATCTGATAACTTACAAAAATTTAATATTGTTTTCATTTC
>KK112699.1:240921-256514 GCA_000611955.2 Stegodyphus mimosarum | reverse complement strand
TGCATAAATATATATGCTACTTTCCTGCTGAATTTTGTGTCAATCAAAGCAGTATTTGCTGATTTTTTTGCATTTTAAATCTTCGTGCTTAACTTTTGGAAGTGAGCGTATATCAACATAGATAACATAGACATAGTATTAAAATTATTTATAGACTGGAAGCTAGGCATTGATTAATTAAATTCTACCACAAATTAGAATACATTATCTTTGAAACTTTTATTAACACTATTCCATTAAACATTGATCTGCTCTTAATCAATGCTCAGTTTTAAAATTATTCTGATCTTTTGGTCAAAATGTGCAAAAAGTCACGAGTACTTACAGCATAATTTAATCCACTCAGATCAGCATCTCCAGTCTGAAGCCACTGATAAAATTCTTGGGCATTATCAGTTGGATCACCTTCTCCATATGTTGCAACACAAAATATTGCAAGAGAGTTTTCTATTTCAGGTACTTTAGCCAGATCTTCCTGAAATAACCAAAACAAAACAGATACTTGAAAGAAATGTATTCATAAATTAACCAACAATTTTCAATTTCAAATCCTAAGGATTTTCCTTACTTTCTATTTTACAATACATATTAGTTGATTAATAAATTAAATCTGATATCTCTTAATTTCAAAGAGTTGTGATATAATGTTAACCAAGATTTTTTTGAATTTATTTTTTAATTATTATTTATCACACACTCTGCATATTTTGTTGTAAATACACACAGATATATTAATTTTTGCAGTGTTTTGACTTTATAAAAAAGCTTAAATTTTATTTCCTGCCCATGTCTGTTGTTCGTGAGGCATTAGCAAACACTGTTTTTCCCACCCATTAGCAATTTTTTTTTTTTTTTTTAAGTCAGAAGTTAAATCTAACATTGTTCTTAAAACCACATACTGATTTCAGGTGCTACACAACCAACAGAGTACCTAGACACGGGCATATTACATTTATCACACTGTTTTAAAACATTTTACAAATACAGATTTTTTATTTATTTTTTAATATAAGTTACAGGTTTACGGAGACAGATGGCACTATTCTGTCAAACATGTTTTATTACTTTGGGTGACTGTTATTTTCTGATAACTCTTATCATCTCTCAAAGTGTTATCACTCTAGATTGCTATTATACTGACATTGGGCCAAACAACAGCCTTAACAAAGACTTTTTTGTGTGTTCAGTAATAATACTGCATTTATCACTTAATTCTTCAATAGCTGAATAAATTTTCCTATAAACAAAACTGCCATTCAGATCTTTCTTTTACTTTAAAACTTTGCAATAATTTAATAAATTTCATACAAATCACAATGTAAACTGTTCAACATTTTCACTAACATTATACTACTAGAACTGCTAAAGCCAAAAATTCAAGTGAACCCTTTTATTGAGATGGAAACAGAAGCAGATGAGCAGAGTTTACAATTATTATTCCCCCCCCTCTTTGAATATAAGATTACACACAATGTCTGAAAGAAGTGAATGGGCTAGTAAATATATTTTAAGATTTAAAAAAAAAAAAAACTTTTCAAAAGAAAACTGCAAAATTCACTTGAAAAGCTTTAAACGAAATCCTAAATATGAACACATACTTTTGTTCTAGATTGTACATCTATGATATAAAATAAGATTTATAAAATTAGCTTCTAAAATTCTCTTAATCTAACTTATATTTATTTATTTTTTCTACACAAAATAAAGTGAACAGCATTTCAGAATATGAAATCCCAGTTCTATTTATGTTCCAATTTTTTAAGTGGCCAGATTTTTTTGAAGCTATTCATGCAGAGCTCAGTTTATCAGCTACATTTCCATAATTAATTTGTGTAATCTTTGTTTTCACACTTACCTGTTCATTATGATGACAATTAGATAATTAAACGAAAGTAAATTATTTTAAATGATAAAGTAACATATATAAAGTGGCAAAAAATCTCATGACAGGATAAAAGCAATCAAATGCTCAAAGGATTACGCACACACAAAAATATTCTTTATAAAGTTTTTAATATATGATAATTTTATATCAATTTTATATATTTCAGGCCAGATTAATGAAAACATTATCAAATTGATGATAACAGTAAATCAGAATTGGACTGTATTTCTTATAATTTTTTAAAAATTATCATACTTTATAGCTTTGTGCTAATGATTTAAGTACATCAAAACTAACACATTCAACTGACCATATCATATTCTTCTGGATCAGCAACCATTGCTTTCATTCCATAACGACTAGCTTCTTTAGCCAATCGTGCTGCAAATTCTTCAGCAGTGCCAGTTTGAGAGCCATAAAATACAACAATATTACGACCCTGGACATAAAAACATATTTAAATATTTTCAACACTGAAATATACAATAAAAATATTAAAAGAAAAAAAAACATTTTAAAAATGTTAAAAGATTTTAAAAACAAATATGTGACATTACAAAAGTCAAAATATGTAAAAGAGTATTTGAAGTTTAAAGTAAAACATTTAAAACTAATAGTGATTTACAGTATTCCTTCAAATCTAAGATGCATCTTTTCCCATACAAATACTAGAATAAACAAGAAACTCATTAGAAATAAGCATACTGGCATCTTGGAAATGCAGATTTTTTTAAAATTTCTATTATTCCAAAATAACAGAATTTCCCTAACATCAATTAAAAAAGAAGTGCTAATGAATTAAATTATCAAAAATATTTTCTAGATTAGTATTGATGTCATTCATCTTATTCTCTTAGAATTTGTATTTTTTATTAAGAAAACTTTAACTTAAGAGGAGAGTCTTAGAATAAAAAAAATCAGACCATCATATATTTCTGTAAACATATTTTATTTTACTATATAAAAGCAAAAAAGAATTTTAAAATCTGAAAGATTTCATATTTTATATTACGCCCAAAGGGCATTTTTTGTTAACGTTTTGTGTGTTATCTTTACTTAACAAATACCATGTTCTTTGCACTTAAACCATAAAATTCAATTTAACAGCAGCATCACAAAATAATTTAAAAAGAGCATATCTTTAGAATTTCCAATACACAGCCTCGTGCACTGGAGATAAAAATGCTTTTTTTTCTGTACAGTGTTGCTATTGCTCACTTTGAAATCATAGATTTTCCTAAAGAAAAATTTGTTTAAGTTTTACAAAATATGAAATAGATAATAAAACAAATTCCAAATTTGTTCTGCCAGATACCCATATTGGAGTGCAGGACTACGTTATTCAAAAATTTATGTCTCTAGATACCATTGTTTTTTCACAACATACAATACATACATTCGTGTTCAAACATACATACATTCATGCAGATTCTTCATTATTTAGTTTCTTTAATGGACTCTAATAGTTAGTGAACTATTTGAAAAGTAACTAAACAGGAACTAAAACAGGACTCTAATAGTTAGTGAACTATTTGAAAAGTAAAATGCTGTTTATAGTGAACCAAAGCAAAATGCCAAAACGAAATTAATAGCCCTTCTGGGCAAATTGCTTCTTTGGACTTTAAAAAAAACTCATTATGATTATAAAAATCAGAACAGGAAAAATAAGCAACTGATAATTAATTCCATTTTGAGAAAAATTGCACAGGTATCCATAAGTAATGGGAAAATCACTGTGGCATATCTAGGGTGGGGCAAGAGGGCACATCTGTCTCCGGGCACAGCATCCAGGGGGTGCCAAATTGATGGTACGAAATTTCATAATGAAATGTTTTCCATTATGGGCATACAGAAGGGGTGCAAAATCTTCAGTTTTACCCGGGCTCTGAAAACTCTAGCTACGCCTCTGAAAAATCAAGACAAAACTAGTCACACAACTGTGCCAAAACTAGTCACATTTGGCTTGTAATGATAATGATAATTCATTCAGCAAATCACAAATAAATTATTTAAAACTATATTAAGTTATATAATCAAAAAGCAGCATAAAAAGCACAAATTTGTTTTTTTTGGAGGGATGACTTACTATTTCATATTCTAAATGCAAATAAATTACAGGAGAAAACAGAAGTAACATCAAGATACCATTTACCAAAATGGATTACAGTAAGAGGCATTAGGCAAACTGAGTCAAGGCATGAACATCATGCCCCTAACCAGAGGCTGGAAGTTTTTACTTCACATTCTCTATCTTTTACTGGCCTTCATCTACTCCCTTGTTACAATGGGATGGTATGGATGTAAACAACATTTTTTATGATTAGGATAAAATAATCTGCTGCTTAGAAAGAAGCAAAGCAGTAAAAATTTAAAGTTTAAGATTTATCAGATGCATCATTTTTATACATAAAGTAACTTAATTTTTTTCCCCCATTCATACTATTTTTGCATTTCTTTATCTACTAATCATGTAAAAGAAAAATGAAGTTTTAGTCATCAAATGTTGTTTTGTATGCATTTAAATAAACAAAGAGAGCTTTTAGAAAGTGCCTAGCCTTGAATAACCAACAACTGTCACCCACTTCAAATCGTGGTGATGGATTTTCATCGTAAAAATCTGAAAGGTTATGTATGTCCTATTAAAACTGTTAGTACATAATTTGCTCGCTTTTAAATCATTTGAGTTTGTTCAGCAAAAATTCATTAAAGTTTTACAAAATATGAAATAGATACTAAAACAAATTCCAAATTAGGGCTTCCAGATGTGCATATTTGGGTGGAAAGGTACGTTATTCAAAACTGGATAGCTCTAGGTACCATTGTTTTATCACACTTGGAGAAATACACATACATTTACGCAGATTCTTCATTATTTAATTTCTTTAAATATAATACAGAGCTGCATGATTCCTTCATGGGCAAAGCCCCTTTGGACTAAAAATTAAATAATAAAAGTTGATAATTCTTTGGTTTTTGTCAGCGAGCAGCCAAGAGAATTAGCAATATAGCCACATTTCTAAATTATATCTGGGCAAAATACAAAAAATGAATAGCAAACTCACAATTAAATTGAAATTTCAATTTTTTTAAATGGAAAATGTTATAAAAAAATATTTTTTTAAAGCATTCATCAAAATATAATCTATCCTGATGCAACTCATAAAAAACATGAATTTTACATTTTATTATTAATTTACTTTTATAAATATACACGTACGATGAGAAAGCACCTGGAAAAAGTCTCAATTTCAAATCACAGTGAAGAATTCTTTTAAGAAATTTTTTTATGGAACACAAATTTATAATTCAAAGTAAAAACCAAAGCTTCATGAAAATATGTAAAAGCCAAAGTTTTGATAAAATGGGGGGCGGGGAGGAGGGGAACTTGAAAAGGATCCGATTTTAACATAACACCAGAGGGTTTGTTACAATTTTTTATGTTTCTGCTGAGCTCACATTACCAATCTTCTTTTGAACTTACTTCTGCTAATTATATTTTTTACTAAATTTTATTTATTCTGTTTTTTTTTTTTTAAATTTTATTATTAAACATTGCTTTCTTCATATTCATGCCATACAAAATAATTTTTAAAAGCAGCATGTTATTAGAATTTCCAATCAAGTGTTGCCATACTTTTTTCTATTTTTTCACTCTTTTCTCAGTTTATCATATTAATGTTCATTGTCTTAACATACATGACTTTCTTGTTTTTCCCACCTTATTATTAAATATCACTTTCTTCCCATTCACAACACATAAAATTCAAAAGAAGAAGAAAAAAGGGGAGGGGCAGTGCATGTTTAGAATTCCTGAGAGTGTTAAGTGTTACTATAAATTTTTGCTAGTCTTTTCTTAGTTCATCATATCAATGTTCAGTTTTCTTTGGTCTTTTTATTATTAATTTTTTTTTGTCTTTTTCACCTTAATTATTAAAAATCACTTTCTTCATATCTATGGCACATAAAATTCAACAGTAAAGTCATAATTGAAAGAGTGTTATTATATGTTGCCATACACTTTTTCTATTATTTCTTTACTATATTATTCCTTTAAAAAAGGTAAGTTAATGACCAATATACATGTAAAAAGAAAGTGGCAAATGGTAAGTAACTATATCGAGTGCTAAGTACTGATACAGCATATCCAATAGTGAAACCCACAGTAAAATGCAAAAAACAAGATGTATAAAAAGTAACCCAGTAATTGTCAAATATATTTTTTTTGGTAAGATATGAATATGGAAAAAAAAAAGATAAAAGGAATAGTCTTATTTCACCAAGCTGGTTACAAGTTATAGGTCTATAAGTCTCCTCTCCTTGCCAGGAAAGATTTTGGAGCAACTTATTTATCCAGAATGAAATAAGGTCTTGAAATCCTGACTGATGTGCAAAATGGCTTCAGAAAGGATCAGTGACTACAAACAGATTGTACGGATTTTTCGAATTCGTCTTGGCTGCGCTGCACAACAAACTAATTGCTGCTATATTCACATTTAATGTGGGCATAGCATTTCATTTAACTGCGTTTGGCAAACTTACCACGACAAACTCCATACAGAAATGATAATGATTCTCTCCTGCTTCCATACAAATAGGATTTATGCTGTAAAATGTAGTAATAACATCTCCAACATATATCATATCAGGACACGAGTGGCACAGGGCTCTATTTTGGGTCCAATTTTGTACATAATTTATGTGAATGACTTTCCTAAGGTTAGTCAGGATCATAATGTTCTATTAGCTTGTTATGGATCAAATCTAGAAAACTTGAATATACCATCAACAGAAAGCAAAATCTCAGCTGTCAAAAAATGATGCAAGACTTGGAAGATTCATATAAATCTGGACCAATCCAGATATTGTTCATGCAAAAGTTCAAGCTAAAAAACCAAATCTCAAAGAACTTAATTCTTTTCGGAAAACCAGTCACACTTGTAAACAATGAAAGATATTTGGGAAGCCCCATCAATAGATCTTTTAAATGGCTCATACACATAAATCAAGTCAGAGGGAAAATCATGAGCCTCATGATAAAGCTTCAACCATTGCTCTTGAAAACTTCAGGACTTTATCGAGTAAGGAAGAGAAGCATCTACATTTCTATCATCAGATCAATCCTCCCATATGCCTCTCCAATCTGATAACCAAAAGATAACAATATCCAAAAACTGCAGGTTATCTAGAATAAATTTCTATGGCTCATTATCAGGAAAACAAGGTTGCATAGAGACTTGAGAACATTAAAGATCATAAAGAAATCATATATGACAAAGATCAATGACAATGCCAGTTTCCCTCAAGTTTTCAAGTATGGGAACTTTCAAAAGGATTTTCTACTCGGACCATTTGCAACACATCAGATCAGAAACTGCAATTTGCTCTACATTAATTCCTTCCTCAACATTAACAGTTAGCCAGATTTAATAAGATGCAACAGTCCACAGCTTTTATTAAAAGCTCATTTGCCACTGGATACTAATTTTAAGAAACTCCCCCTCCTGTTAATTAAGCATCATTTCTTTCCTCTGGATTTGTCCCTACAGTCACAACAGCAGCACTTTTTGAAGCTACCAGATGAAAAGACTCAAAGCCACTCACTCCCTTTATCTTTGATGTTGTCTCAAACAGCTTTTATGAACCATTCATTTGAAATTTTCTCAGCTACTCTATGCTCTCTACTCTTTCTCATCTGCCTCTCAAGTGCTGTCCTAAGATCCAGAGAAGCTTAATTCAGGAATTTTTTGTTTCAAGGCCCCTCCCTGAGATTATTTCATTATTTCAGCGTGATTACAGGAATCAGTTGCTATATGTCTGCATATACAGTACATACTGAGTTATTGCCTCATTTCGGTGTCCTGATGGAGTAGAATAAGAAAATTCTAAAAATGAAAATAAATATTCTAAACTTAAGGACATAACTAATAAATTTTAACTAACAAGTTTTCTTTTCATGTTCCTATTTTAGAAAAATTTATTTCATAATTACTTGGTTGTTTTTCAGGCATTTACCTTTTACATTTTTTTTTTTTTTTACTTTGGTTTTATCCATTGTACTTTCTTTGTAAGAACTTACCTCTGATTTAATTACTTATAAATTTGCCACTTTTTTTTTTAACATTGATCACTGGTTTTTCTGACTTCTTTTTTTAAAGAAATGATTAGGCAGTTTTATTTTTCTTGAAGCTCTTTGATTTTTCGAACTGACTTTGTACTTTAGTTTCATGCACTATTTTGTAAAATTTTATATTCCTGGTATTCCAAAGTTACTTTTAAATTCTGATTTAAAATTTGTATTCTGTAAAAATGAAAAAGGTATTAAAAAAAATTTCTTAAAAGAAACTTTTATTTTGATCCAAATTAAACTGAAATCATGCAGATTTTTGCAATTTATTTACAAACTGCAATTAACTGTAAAATACACATTTGCTAAGTCTTGCCAAAGTAGATTACATTTTAGTATTTTTTAAAACTTTCTTTAATTTTCTATTAATTTTTAATTAAAAAAATTTTATTTCAATTTAACTGTGTGCTTATAATTTTTTTTTTTTTTTAAATTCCTCCACAGATTATTCAGAAACATGCTTCTGTTGACTATTCTAATGAATGCTGCTCACATAAAGACCAAAGAATTATCAAATTTTGTTATTTTAATTGCTTTTTTACTTCGTTGTACAAAGTAAAGGAAGTATTGTAATTGCAAAAATTTTCAGGCATCATATTTCTACAAATCAATCAATTTTGGCCGCTATTGAATGCAATTTAACGATATTTTTAAGTGAAATATAGACAGACACAAGACAAGACACAATTCATATAGACAGAATACAAGACTCTCTTTCACAAAACGGGCTGTAAAAAGGACTTAAAATGGATTCAGAAGAGATTTTTTTCACGATGTCTGTATGTATGCATTTATGTATCTTGCATAACTAAAAAATGAGCAACCTCAGACCATTCAAATTTCGTATATAGGGCTGCTGTAACATTTAGATGTGCACCCCCTATTTTGGTTGCAATTGGCCACACCAAAAGTATATAAATATACGTATGTATATATATATATATATATATCCCCTCTTATAAGTTTGTAAATTGTGAATTTTTTGCTTCCAAAATGATTGAATTATGTTGTTCTTATCTTCCATTTAATGTTTTTATACCTTTAATTAATCTGCATGCAATAGTTGTAGAATTATCAACAATTCAAAAGCTGTTTAAGTGCAGCTAAGCCTAATTTTTGTAACCATAGCAGCCATATTTGCTTACATATGAAATTTAGTAGAACAGTGAATTAATTCTTTTTGCACCTTCAGTGCCTTTTTGCCGAGTGGGACCAAAAGTAAACTTTCAGTTTTGTGCACCGAAAAATTTGCCTTCTTGCGCACTGGCCGAATTGCTTGTTTCTGCGTAGAAACTCTAATTTCAATTGTAAAAATTGCTTTTTAATTGTTTTAATTGTATTTGGTGGTTTATATTTTTAAATTTTTAATAAAGATATTTTGAGGTTTTATGTATTTTTGCCTTGTCACAAAGTGAGAACTGAATTAATTGAATGAGAAATATATCTGTAATGAAATTTGAGGAAATAAGTTTAAATGAAATGCAAGAAAAAATGCACATAATTTAATATTCCATATAAGGAAGTAGTGGTGTATACATGAGGCTTTTTTGGGGGGTGGATCTAAATTTGCATTATGATTCCAGACTGATCTCCAGGTTATGTTTCATGTTTTTTACTTTCTTCATATTAGGTAAGTTTCTCACTTTTAAAAGATTTATATTCTATTTTCCCTCTAAAAATATATAAATAAATAACTGAGTGTTGCTATAATTAAATGATTTTCAAGAGCCTTCTTTCAGAATTCTAAAACTTAATTATTAGCTGTTCACATAAAGCAATTTATGCAGACAAATCATGTGAATTAAATTATAACTCCTATCATACTCATATCATACAGAGAAAGGAAACTTACAGTAGCTTTCATTTTGTTTATAAAACTTGAATCTGACACAGCAAATGTGTTGGGTCTATCACAAAAGAAAAACAAAATACACTAATTAATAAATATGAAAAAAATTATATGTCTTTCAAATTTAAAAGCAGTCTATTATCACAAAGATTAAAATTTTATATAATCTAAAGAACTAAATATAAATAATACAAGTTTCTTCATTTTCCCAGTAGTTTCTTCTTTTTAAACAAAATGATAGCTTAACCATTATTTGCTTTCAGATATTGTTTATAGGGAAAAAAATAAAATAAAAATAAAGTCGGGTACTTTGCATCATAAAAAAAATGTACATGATCTTGGTATTCCCTTGGTAACAGCTGAACTTTTAAATCTAATGATACATACTTGAATAAAAATATCAAAATTTCAAGTGATCCTTTTATTTATTTTTTATTGCAAAAATACATGAACTACACCTCATATATTTCATATATGCAGCAAAAACTTTCATAGTGACCAGAGTTTCTTACAAAAGCATTTCTAAATCTGTGGACCACAAAAGGTCCTCAAAGCCTAGTGGTCCTAAAGATCAAATTAATTGCATACAACCACATAAACTAAAATATATACAGCCAAAAATCTATAAACCACATACAATTAAAATTTCAGAGCATGGAAATAGCACATGGTAATCATCTATCCCCTTATTTCCCCAGACTGACATTTTGCAAAATTTATTACGTTAGAGACTTAGCATTCTAGTAATAAAAGAGGGAGTTGAAGCATTATGACAGTGGCACTTTTCACTGTCTTTCATTCCAGGTCATCAGTACCAAATCTTTTTTTGAGGTGCTTATGACTTTCTTAATAATTTTGAAGATGCAGAGGTATATCACATACACCAATAAACTGCATATTTACTAATTGAAAATAGAGAATGTTTCTGTATTAAATTTTTATTAGTATTGTTTATAAGGCTTATTACTGCGGCCCCTGTTTTATAAATGTGAAGCTGCTGCCAGAATTATTGCTAAGCTCATGTTTGCTTCTTACATACACTTTGTAGTTTCTGTGTTTCCACAACTGCGCTTGATATGGCATAAGACACACTTTTTCGTCTGAAGGGATTTCATTATATGAACTCCACAAGGTAAGATTCAAGATCATTGTGAACTACATTTCTTTCATGTTTTATTAATGACGCTCGGTGGAGTGCGACGGTTGAAATTTATAATTCACAGTATAATGCCTTTAACTTGCTTTTTATAGGTCCATTGTTTTATATATTTACCAAAACTTTGAACATATCATGAAAACCTCTTGTACACAGTTAACAATTTTTGCCATGAGTATGGTTGCCTCTCTGTTCGGAACCTCAGCAAGAAAGAATTCACCAGCTTCCCAGCATAACCCACCAAATATCCAGTATTATTAGTAAATAACAATAAAGGGTAGCACTGATTTTCACAAGAGTTCCTTTCATTTACAGAAAATTGAAAAGTGTTATCTTCTTTCTTAAGGCAATTAACAAGCTTGATTGCACATATTTCTGAATTACAATAAAGCAGAACTTGTAAGGATAAATTTTTAACTCATTAGAGTGATATTATCATTTTATGCTGCCCTAAAAAATTATATTATCGTAATATATTTGCAACTTCATTTTCTGACAAGATATAGAAATAAGTCTTAATTATGAAATAAAAAGTTCTTGGAAAGCATAGTAATATTCCTTTCCTGCCCTCAGATCAGATTTTATTAAATATATAAGAAACAGAACAGAAAAAATAATAATAAATAAAATTTTAAAAAATAACAACGATGCTCACAATAGTGAAAGAGCAACATATTTAAAAAAAACAGAGATCAAAATGAAAGAAATTTTTATCATAAAAGATATGATCTAACACTTCATATTACAGTTTATCATCATTCCTATGCTCATATAAAAAGTTTGTATATTTTGCATTAATTTTTATAACTCAAATTATGTAATGGTAATAATTTCTGAATCATTACAAAAAAAAAGTCAAATATTTTTTACAAGGGCACAGAATGTAAACTTCACAACATGACCATCTGCAATACCAGATAACTCTGATCTTTTTTCACCAGATGAATGAACGTTTCACTGAACATATATAGCAGATATGCTCAATATTGTTATTAAATTTTGTTCTAAGAAATATTGGTTTAATATTATTTCAAAAGTTGATGTCTTGTGAAGGTGATCATCTTCAGAGTTTCACTATAATTCAGGACAAGACTGAAATAGTCATGCCATCAAAATGTTAAACTGCTTCTTGATATTAAAATGTATTTGGTACTATTTGATTTTAAGGCCAGGATAATTGGTGCAAATCTAAATTTGCTAAATAAGTTTAGGGGCTGCTATAACAAAGAAATACCTAATTTTCCTTAAAAGTTGTAGAGTTTCAAGAACAGGATATAAACCAATCACCCAATACCAAACAATTAAGAACAGTCGTATGTGTCCATAACACATACTACACTGGTTATCATAAATTAACGAAAAATCAGAAAAAGAGTGATAACTCCCTCAAAAATAAGCCAAACCATGTAAAATTTGAATACGTTGCCAAGTAAGAGTAGCTGAGTAAAACTGCAATATGCAAATTAGTGGCACAGCACTCGGAATATGTCATCTGTGAGGAGCATAAAAGTCCATGTTTGAGAGCAAGCCCACATATTTCACTGTGACAGTGACATCAGAAATCTGTGATAGCCAATTCGCAACAATGACCTTCAGGCATAATTTGCCTGCAGAACTACGATGGAGAGCCATTGGGAGACTAGAGGCAGGATAAAGTCAAACAGAAGTGGCCAGATGGCTAAATGTGAGTCTTTCTGTGGTTCATAGACTTTGGAGGCAATTTCAAACCACAGATTCGACATCTAGGAGGTTCAACCAAGGACAGTTACTGCTACGACGACTGATGTTTGACATTATGTGATACAGCAATAGGACTGCTACTCTGACTCATCTTAGATCCTCTCTTGTTGCAGCCACTGGAAGGTTGGTGTCAATGTCAACTATGAGTAGAAGGCTTCATGAAAGTGATCTGTATGCAGGCGACCAGCCATTTGCATGCCGCTCACGTCACGCCATAGGAGGGACTGTCTGCAGTGGGCATAACAACATGTCCAATGGACGCCTGATCAATGGAGGGCTGTTCTCTTTATGAATGAGTCCAGGTTTAGTCTAGAAAGCGATAGTAGGCATTATTTGATATGGAGAAAAACTGGAATCCGTTATCATCTGTCAAACATCTGTGAAAGAGATAAATATGGAAGAGGCAGTGTATGTGTTTGGGGTGGCATCTCTTTGGGTGGATGCATGGACCTCCACTTCTTTCCAAGGGGAACTGTGAATGCTAAGGTTTATACAAATGACAATGTGCGCCCATATGCTGGGGCAATAGGTGATGCTTTCCTGTTACATTCTTTTGTTCTGTATTTATTTTAGAGAGACGTTTAGCTGCTCTCAATCCACCTCCTCACATCCTTGCCACGCTTGCAACTGCTTTGCAAGAGCAATGGCTCTCGCTTCCTATGGAACTGATGGACCACATAATTGAAAGCATCACACATCGCTGTATTGCTTCTAGAGGCGATCATATTACATATTGAAGGTACTTTTCTCATAGCAAACAAATCATGCAAACTGATTTGTTCATGTTATACATGTGCTAATTTCTATACTACCTTAATTGTCTGACAACTTCTTATGTTATTGGATACCTTACTATGTATTGTATATTGTGGGTTCGTTTCATAAAATTCTACATGTACTTTTTCAGTAATCGTGGTTTTTGCTTAATTTATGATAACCAGTGCATTATGGGAAATGAGCCCTAGTTTTTAAAACTCAATTACAGAGACATCAAGATTTAAAATTCAAGCGATAAACAGCGATGTTACCAATAGAAAATTTTGGGTAATTCAGTTCCAAAGATTTAAGTAAATAAGTCTGAATAAAGAAATAAAATAATGAAAGGTTAATAAGTCTCTAGAAGAATTTTAAAAGATGAAGCTTTTCTGATGAACTCTCTCTTGTTTTTTTAATATGTTATTTCACAGACTGCTAAATCTGTCTCCATGTTTTCAAGTTAGCTCTATCAAGAGCAACAATTCTCAATCTTTTGACTAACACATACCATCTAAACAAAAACTGAAAGACCTTAGTACCACCATTACATTTTACAATGCTTAGTTTTCAATTTCTCAATAGAAATATTAAAAAGAAAAAGTATATTTTGCTATTTGCACAGCCTTTATGCTATTTGCATTAAATATGCACACATAAAAAACAATTGATTAAAAATTGGTTTTTAATTACCAAAATTTAAGTTTTAACACTTTATTTCTAAAATTTAGTGCAGATTTTGGGCCTGTTTAAAAGAGAGATCAATTTCTTTATGTCTGGTCTTTTTTCACTTAGTTTTAACCATAAATTAAATCACTTTTAATTTTGTTCTGTATTTATTTTTCAAACATAACATGGAAGAATATCTTTGTTCACACAAATAGGTTCTGCAAAAAGGAATAAAAATTTAATAGCTTTATTTGAATTAAATGCATTTAAACTTTTTGTTTCAGTTCAACCAAAAGTTAACAATTGTGCTATTTATGAAACCTTCAGTCAGAGTTCAATCACAGAAAATTTCTATCAACAGTTCTTTTTCTTCACGAGATAAAATTTCAGGTACATTTGAACAAAATTAATTTCTAATCCAATTTTGTTTTTAATAATTCTCAGGAAAATATACGTTGAAATTATTCATCCACGAAAAACAATGATTTTTAATGTCGGATGCTAATTCTTCTTTTATTTTCAAACTTAATGAAAAACTTAAACAGGATTTGGGGTATTTTTGTTTCTTTGCATGCCACCTATTTTCCTCTTGCACACCACCACTGATCTAGAATAAAGTTCATATAATTAAACTGGGGAAAAAATTTTGAAATTCCCTGCAATAATTCACTCTTTAAAAAACTAAACCTGTAGCAAAATTACAATTAACTAAATGGTTTTATATCCTTTACAATTAATGGGAAAGTAAAAATCAACTAGATAATAAATTAATAAATGTGATAAACATACTCAATTGAAAAAGATTTTATTGGATCAGCTTTCTCCTTCTTCCTGAGAAATATCCAATATACTGCAAGTGCAAATAATGCACTAAGAATGATGACATCAACTATTCCAAACATCTGTTCAGCCACAATACTTTCTGATGTTGCTGGCATTTCTGTGGTTTCAGGTTGAACAGTCATTTTTAAGCTATAAAAGGTAAAATTTAACATTCATTTTACAATTATTACAGCAAGAAGTTAAATCCTTACATATACAGTTGTGAACTGATTTAAGACTGAAAAATGATAAAATTTACATAAATTCCACAATCATTAAAGCAAGAAATTAAATCCTTATACACACAGAATCAAATGGTTTCCAACAGAATGTTACGCATATTATTAATGACACAAGTAGATATATTCATTCTTATGGCATAACACGTTTTATAAATATAACAGAACTTCACTAGTCTTAATGCTTTTCAATCTTAGAAAACCACTGAAAAAATAGTCGTGTCTCAAGGAAATATTACATATGATTTGTCATGCATTTTTATATAATTAACCTAGTAGAATATTGCATAAATTCTTGCAACTTCCATCAGAATCTCTATATAACTAAATGAAAAAAAAATATTTCCTGTAGTGAT
>KK112699.1:222985-236304 GCA_000611955.2 Stegodyphus mimosarum | reverse complement strand
CAAATGCTTTGCTCTGTCTCTTTGTTTTTCCTTATCAGATATAAATAAAATTAAAAAAATATTTATGATGTCGAGTTCTAAATTTACTAGTATTACTATTTAAATTATTATCGAATACGTGATCTTCGTTTAAAGAAAAATGAGCTGTCATTTTAATCGAATAAAGATGTGGAGTTCTTAAAGTGAAATTCCTCTGTCGTCAGTCTGCAGCCTTTCCATTCGCTACAAAAACATCCGGACTCTCGACTGAAAATATCACACATATATATATATATATGCATATATTTCTTAATCAGGTCCCACATACATTTCTGAATCGGGCCCCAATAGCAAAAAGAGCACCCTATATTATTTATGTACAATTAATGGTACTGTTTTGCTATCAGGACCAGATTCAGATATCCTAAAAAGATGATGATTTGGCAAAAAATTCGAAGCATAAAAATAATTGCCAAAATATTTATGATATGGTTAGTTGAAGAAAAATCCAAGAGAAATAATTACACAGCATATTCGTAAAATTAGAAATTTTTAGTCTAAATTAAACAACTTCCCAAAGAAATTAAGAGGGAAAAAATTCCAAGATTACAGCAGAGGCATGAAACTGCAGATGATATTTAAAATGACGACAAATTTAAGACATTTCTGGTTAGAGCCATTGCTGTGCTGACATTTATTTTGCTGCTTTGCACTGCCCGATAACCTTTCAATAGTTTGTATATGACAACCAGCACTGGGACCGATAAATTTATATTTACGGTTAATGCAAAAATTTTCAAATCTGTCCTCTATTAATTTTTTGGTGTTATACACATTCCAATAATCTCGGTATATTATAGTGCCACCTATAACATTTTCTGAAAAAACTTTAAGCATAGCTCTTGCAGAGCAACAAACAACTTTGATGTTTTTGATGGTAAAAAAAATGCTTTTAAGTCTTTAATAATTCAGACTGGATCAAATTTTAAGTAAACAGAGAGCGTTATTCCCACACAACTTTTATTCACGAACACCAAAGACGTACTCATTAGTTATTACATCACAGTTTGATTTACAAATACTTATTTAACTACCGCCATCTATTGGCAGTCTAAAGAAACATTATTACAAAAACATATTTAACACTCCCCCCATGCATCCGCAAATGGATGCATCAATTTACTGTACTTCAAGATTATAAAGTCTTTCAATTGGTCTTTTAACAAAACCCTTATCCAATTGAATCTCACAAGATCTAATTCTACCGTCTCTTCCAGGAAATAATTCTTTAATATTCTTTATAAAACCTTTTCCAAAAATGCTCCAATAATAATTGCTGATGTTTCCATCTTGTAATCAAATGAGATCTTGTGGATTCTAATTTAGATTCAGGTGAAGGTAAAACAGTCAATCTAGATCCAGTTATAAAATGAGATGGAGAGAGAGGATCAGGTTCATTTGGTTCATTGTATACATAGGTTATGGGTCTAGAATTGATAACAGCTTCAACTTCAACTAAAACAGTATATAATTCTTCATAAGATAAAGAAGCTTTACCTAAGATACGTTTTAAACAAGTTTTTACGGATCTTAGCAAACGTTCCCAAAAGCCGCCCCACCAAGGAGCACCTTCTACAATAAATTTCCATTCAAACTCATTTTTTACCAAGAAACTTTGAATCTTTTCATCCTTACACAGTTTATATAAATACTTTAATTCACGATCGGCAGTTTTAAAGGTCTTAGCATTATCAGAATAAATAACTCTACAAATACCTCTACGTGCAAAAAATCTACGCAATGCTTGAATAAAACACTCAGTACTTAAATTTGATAATAATTCTAAATGGACTCCTCGAGTCACTGCACAAGTAAACAATGCAATATACACTTTTGAGCCATCTTTTAAATACAAAGGTCCAGCGAAATCTATTCCACTTACCTCAAACGGTTGAGCTTTCTCCACTCGGTCAGCAGGAAGAGGAGCAGATACCTCATGTCCAGCTCTAGCATTATATTTTTTACAAAATCTACAATCATATAACACAGATTTTACCAAACTTCTAGCTTTTAAAATCCAAAATTTCCCTCTTACTTGTATTAGAGTTTCATTTACACCACTATGAAGTACCTTTTCATGACAGTTTAAACTAATTAAACGAGAAAAATAATTATTTGGCAATATTATAGGTTGAATTTCATTGACATCTAAGGATGATTTACTAATCTACTTCCAACTCTTAAACAACTATTTTCATCAGTTATTGGTTTTAACCCAAACAATTTGGAATTTTGATGCAATGGTTTTACATTTAACATCATTCATTTCTGCAAAAAAATACTCACCTTGTGATAACTTAATCCAATAACACATTGCATTACATATTTCAATTTTGGTCACAGGACCAATCACTCTATTTTTTAACTTTAAATTGTTTATGAATCTGAATATGTATGATGTTACTCTCAAAAGTTTACCCAAGTCACCAAAGTTCTCTATCTTTAACACAGGTTGCAAAGATTGAACACTATTTGTAACTTGAGTCACAACTTTCTCTTCAGTAGTGTCTACTATATCACAATACTCGTTCATTCTAGGCCAATTTATTTCATCTTGATGCAGCCATGGAGGTCCATGCCACCACACTCGATCTCCTACAAGCTCACTCACTGTAATACCACGCGTGATTTTGTCAGCCGGATTGTCTGATCCTGGACAATGTTTCCACATACCTGGTGATGTTTTATCTTGAATTTCCGACACACGATTTTGCACGAATGTTTTCCATCGCCGTGGTGAATTCTTTATCCAGTGAAGCACAATGAGAGAATCGGTCCACAAATAGATCTTTGCCTGAGGAAAATGCACACGAATTGTTGTTATAAGTCTTGCACCTAACACTGCTGCCATGAGCTCAAGTCTTGGTAAAGATAATGTTTTGAGAGGAGCCACTCTGCTCTTAGCTATCACTAAACTTGCTCCAGAACATTTAAAGTAACGGAATTTCACGTACACTGCTGCTCCGTAAGCACTTTGAGATGAATCACAAAAGCAATGTAGTTCCAACACTTCAGGCGTTTCATTAACATCACGAAAATACCAACGAGGTATTTGGATATTCGGTAAATCACGTAATTGTCTATACCATTTGTTCCACTTGTGTTGCAGTTCTGGTGGGATAATTTCATCCCAGTCAATACCTTTAAGCCATAAATCTTGAAATAGAACTTTTGCTTGAATCACATATGGAGCAAGAAACCCAACAGGATCGAAGATCTTCGAAGCAGCTTTCAAAACACAACGCTTTGTTTGATCATGTGACAGTATGAAATCAATAATGTCTTGAGCATTAAAGCAGAAGATATCCTTATTAGTATCCCAATGAAGTCCAAGAATCTTTGAGGGGGAATCACAATCGGGTAATTTAATGCTGACGAAGTTGATATTTGAATTATACTCTTTCTTTAAAGTATCCGAATTGGAATTCCATTTGGTCAGAGTCATTGATGCCTTTTTCATTATATCACTAGCTTCATGATATATCTGTACAGCTTCCTCCTCTGTATCTGTTCCACAAATAAAATCGTCAACATACATGAAGTTTTCTAACATTTCTACAGTTCTGGGATAGATGTTTTTAAATTTCTGTAAATGATACTTAATGCAAGCGCTCAGCAAAAATGGACTTGATTTCGCTCCAAAAATTACACGACACATCCGATACACTTGAAATCTCGGATTGGCCAAACTTGAATTCTCGTTAATCCACAAAAATCGCATTGAATCCCGATCTTCAGGAGCAACAGAAATTTGCAAAAACGCCTTCTGAATGTCTGACGTAAATGCAATTCGATGAAGTCGAAAATTTAATAAAACTTTCAAAAGTTCAGGAAGAAGATTTGGTCCCTGAAGTAAATTATCATTTAGAGATTCATGATTTTTTTCTTTTGAAGAAGCATCATAAACAATGCGAAGTTTTGTCGAATTATGATCTTCACGGATGACAGCACGGTGAGGAATATAATACGTTCGTTTCCCAGATGGAATACCAGGATCGACCTTTTCTATTATTTCTTCTTTAAGTTGACTGTCTATCACTTCTTTATATTGAGCATAAAAGTTCAAGTTTGACTTAAATTGTCCAATCAAATTTAAAAATCGTCTTTCAGCATTCTTAAAATTGTCACTTAAAGTCACATTTTCATCTTTCCATGGAAGCCTAACTTCGTATCTATCACCCTTTTGAGTGATCGAATTTTCAAACATTTGTAAAGCCAGTTCATTTTGTTCTTGATCAGAAATGTTTTTTATTCCTATAGATTCAATGTCCCAAAACGATTCAACACTTTTTAAAAGCTTCTCTTCTATGCTTAGGTTTAAACAGGTATCGTGCATTTGAAAATCCGAAGAAGAAAATCTGCCTTGTACACACCAACCGAACAAGGTTTTCATCGCTACGGCATTACTGTTTATCCTTTTTATTTCTTCACTTGCTATTTTCCATATAATATCCGCGCCGATTAAAACGGAAATCTCATGACTCATTCTGTCGGCGCCGCTGAGGTCTATCAGAGTGATGCCGAATGTTTGGAGTTTGGACTTGATTTCAACATCTGGTATCCGTATGTCCGCGCTTGTTATGACTGGTACTTCGATGAGTTCAAGATTTATGTACTTTTCAGGGTCATTAGTATTTCGCAGAGTAAGTTCAACTTTCTTTCGACGCCACTGTTTTCCCTTCTTTTCGCCGAAAGTATGCAGATTTAAAATAGTTTCTCCTTTCACTGGTAATTTTAATTTTCTTGATAAATCTTCTCGAATTGCAGAGATTTGGCTACCTCCGTCAAGAAGACACCTCACAATACAATTGTTATTATTTCTACCTTCAGCCACAGCATACACCGTTTGAAGCATAATATTGGATCCTATTTTAGCCGAAGAATTTTGAACAATTTCCGTCGATGTTTCGGTTTCCTTATTTTTTACACTGGAGACAGCTGCTGCAGGATTAACACACACACTTTCATGATGTTTACCGCGGCAATTTCTGCAGGAAAATTGTTTGTTCTTACAATTGATTGCTAAATGTTTACATCCAAAACACAGGAAACACCTTCCAGTACGTCTCAAAAAATTGCGTTTCTCTTCGGAATTCACTTCAGTACATTTGTATTTCGTATGATCTTCTTTACCACAAAATATGCATTTGTATCCGATCGTTGACAAAGCCGAAGTAGTCGGAACTTTCGATTTATAATTTGGATAAGCTATCGAGCGTTGTTCATGTTGACGAACGTACTGTTTCTGATTATTTTTCGCACAGTTCATTAAACTTGCAGCTTCTCGGCAATTAACTTCCTTTTTTAAAAATTCTATAAGTTCCTTTATATCAAATCCTGCTTCCATTTTTCGATTTCGATTAAATTCTAAATTTAATTCCTCTGGAAATTTTTGCAAAATTATAGGACACAGAATATTTCCATAACTTCCAGAAGTAACGTTCAACGATTCTAAACTTCTGATGTTGACTTCGCATTCATCATACAGTTTACGCAGTGCTTTAACATTTGAAATGTTTCCCACTGGTTCAAGCGATAATAATTTATTCATATGCGAAGTGATCACTACATCTTGTCTTCCAAACCGCTGTTTCAGTATTTCTATTGCTGAATCATAATTCTGATCACTTAAAGCGAAACCGGAAATGGCAGCTAAAGCGTTACCGCTAAGTAAAGATTTTAGATATGCAAATTTTTCAGTTTTTCGTAGTCCACTGTTATTGTGAATTGTATTCTCGAACTGGTTCCAAAAATCCAACCTTTTGCACGTATCTCCGAAATATGTTCCGATTTGCAAACGTGGCAACTTCACTACTTTGGTTTCTTCTGCAACAGTCGCCGCTGCATTCTGAAGTACCACTGTTCTAGAACACTGCGAATTCGTTTTCAAAAATCGCTGCATTCTTCCTTACCATATAACAGCTTTATCTCGGTATTCTTGACTTAGCGTAACTTCATTTTCAATTTCCTCCGAAGTTATTTTCGTCTCAACTTCTAAATCCAAGCTTTTCAGTTCGTTGATTTTCTCAATCAGCTGTTCGTACAAATCTTCGATTATTTCAGTTTTTTCTTCTAGAGGAGTATCATTTGTTAAATTTGTTTCGACTTTGGTTAACAGTTTAGTCATTAACTGCCTTACAACAGATCGCTTCTTCTTCAAATGTTCAAGAACGCTCTCCATTTTCGAAATGTTCAGTCTGTCGATTATTCTGGTTCGTAATACTAGTCCCGGGATGGAGGCACCATAAAAAATACTTTTAAAGGTCTTTAATAATTCAGACTGGATCAAATTTTAAGTAAACAGAGAGCGTTATTCTGACACAACTTTTATTCACGAACACCAAAGACGCACTCATACATAAAACAGTTATTACATCACAGTTTGATTTACAAATACTTATTTAACTACCGCCATCTATTGGCAGTCTAAAGAAACATTATTACAAAAACATATTTAACAGATGGAAAAACAAGACTTTTGTCAACTTTGACAATATAATCAGTGCCACCTATTTTATCTAGCGATCTGATATAATCTTAATGCATATGATCTTAAGCCATGGCCAGAGACTTTCATTACATAACTGTTCCAATCAACAACAGTGTAATGATACAAATCAAGATAAATAATGTAATGATTCAAAATAATGACCAAATTCAATGGAAGTTAATTCTAAACACCATGCATAAATGAAAGAAATTGCCATTAAGAAACTTATTCTCAATCTTTAAAACCAATTTTGAAATTCTGAGGAAGTAATCCTTTTTTTCCTCAGTGCGTCATATCTTCACATCCCCATTTCAGTTTTCCTACGAACTGAAGTACAGCTTCATTTTATGATTTTTCATGCAATTTCTTTCACAGTAAATAATTCCTCATTCCTGATGAAACTGAATGGAAGATATATCATTATTATGCCAGTGCCAAATTTTCATATCCATGATAATACAACAGTAATAAAAACCCAAGTTACTATTATGTCTTTAAAACTTGTATTCTGATTGCCAATTTTGAAAAGGCATTTTTTTACTTTTTTTTTTTAGAGAACACTGTAACAAATTTAAAAATAAATACTGGTGACTTCTTGTGAATAATCTTTTGGCAAGTTTAGCAAAAGATACACCAATGAGTATTGTCCTCATCACAGAAAAGGACTCAATTTTCTGAATTAGATTTATAAAATACAACAAATTTGGTTGTTAGTTGGTTGACTGGTGACTAAGGAATAGAATAGATAGTTCTAATAATAGTATTATTTGCCTTCACATTCACTCGAAGGGTGAAGTACAATAGTGATGCTATAAAACTATAAAATGCACGCTCGATAAAAAACATTTCTAGTGTTTCATTATTACAGCCAGTTTAGTTTATCCAATATCAAATTGCTTGTAGACACATTTCTTTATACATTATCTGATAAACAGCAGTACTTTTACCTTAATTTGGAATACAAGGAAAATGGCTGTCCCAATAAGCTTGTAATTCAGTAAACTTACAAGAGAATGATAGGTTTGGGAAGACTGAAAGAAGTAAAATTCCTACAAAATATTTGACATCACCAACACCATCAATGAAAATGAATCAGTAAATAAATCAACTTAACAAAGGCATATCAGCAGAAAAGACTCAAACAGCAATAAAGCATGCTTCTTCCACATGACAACACTTGGCTTCATACTGCAAATCAAGCCAATACTGCTACGTAAAAACTCAGTTCAGAAGTTTACTACACCTAGTCATTTCTCTTAATCAAATACTTTCAGAATAGTATTACTTTTTTTTGGTTGTTACCTGATAGTCTGTAAAATATTTTATTCAACAATGATGTGAAGCTGTATTACAAAAACGATTAAAATTACTGCTTGGCTGCTGACAAGCCCCAGATGGTGACTTCAAGATACGAGTAGTATAGTTCGACCGCCTTATCCACGACCATGAGCACAAACACGCATGTGCCATTAGGACCGAATTATTCTCAAAATAGGGTGGAAGGATGGAGACTTTCTTCCCTTCCAGCATATCTCTTTCCAAACAAAAGACTTTCACGTCCCAGAAAGTAATAACACCCCTTTTGAACGAGTCTATGTGTTTGGGCAGAATGCCAGCCAGGGTTGTATTTGAGACGGTCAAACTATAATAGAACAATAAATTATGGGGTACTGAATTCCTCTAAGAGTAAAAAACTTATAATATGCTATCTAGATATGGCAATCCATGTTCTGATTTTTTAGTCATGTGAAGGTATTGCATAATATAAAGAGTAGGTGACAGCTTCAATCGTCTATAAGCATTACATATGTTTACAGACAACTGAAATTATCAGGTACTCTTCATATTACCTGACAACTTCAACTGTCTAAGCATTACATATACTCATGTGTTAATGCAGCATTTGTTAATAGACACATTTGAATTGTATTATGTTAACATTACTGTGAAAATATGTGGTGGATTACGTTATTCAAAATTTGATGGCTCTAAGTACCGTTGCTTTATCACAATGCAAGAAACATATACACATTTTTGGAGATTCTTCATTATTTAATTTCTTCAAATATAATACACGGCTCTAACATATGGTGGCAACAATTTGAAAAGTGATATGCTGTTTACACTGATTTGACACAAAATGGCAAAACGAAATTAATAGCCCTTCTGGGCTAATGTCCTTTGGGATAGCAATTAAAAAAAAACTCTCTTTTCATAAAACAAATAACTAATTTCATTTAAAATTAATTTTTTCATATACTTTAGATACATATAGATTTGGCTATATTTAGCAATTTAGTTCTTTTATACTGCTAATGGAAAAATACCTAGGTTTTTCTAGATATGAGTGGATTCGTATCTATGCCAACCACCATCATTTAGCTGTTGAAAAAGTTAAAAAATTCTTGGCTTACACACGGAAATATACAGTACACTGTGGCTTCAAATATACTGCATAATAAATGACAAGGATACAAAATTACATGCTTTCTATCTGTATCCCCACTAAAAAATATGGCAAAAGTATCAAGGAAGCAATGCACGATGTCGCTAAATTAAAGGCATCAAGCACCTCTTTTTAAGATTTCTGTGCCGAGCCTGTGCGATTCTCTGATTTTTTAAACAGATGGTTTGGTTTATTTAATTACGGCAAAACACTCGAAGGCTACCTGTTTAAGAGGAAGGATGCCTTAATGGAGGACTTTCTAATGGAAACTAGCTCATATACACACTACACATGGGGAGAAAAAAACAAGAACACTCATGGAGCCAGCACATTTGCCAGGATTCGAAATCCGGATCGAACTACCAGTGTTCAGCGATTTTACTACTTGGCCACTGGTGGTCTTTTCTAAGTAGAAACAGATGGTTGTGTGTATGAAGAGAGCAAAGTGCAAGAAAGTGACAAATGTGCCTGCCTTGTAAGGGAAAAAAATATATGGCACTCGATGCATCTTTCAAATATATCTAAAGATCATCAAAGTCAAGAACAGGTGTGCAATTTTTCAGCGGGAGAATGGATTAATTTAATTTGGTAATATACCTTAAGGGAAAAAAGAACGAATAAACTCAAAAGTACTAAAAATAAAAATAAGCTCAATAGTATCACAAACTGCCCATATCCATTCAAAACAAAAATGAATTTGGCCAACATTCACAAATAATTTAATTTGCATTCACAAATAATTTAATTCACATGGAATTGATCTCCTTTTCACATACTAAGTATCTGCCATTAACATTTAATTTTGATAAAAGTAAACTTCAGAGAATTATATTTTCATAACATTCCCTAACAATCCAAGAAACTTCAAAATGAGAAACACTCTTCTGGAACGAAAATTTATTTCTTCATATAGTAACTCCGAAACACAGAATGAAATGTTTAGAAGTGAAAATAAAGTCCAGTAAAACTTCTCTAAGAAGATCACCTATGATTTCTGAGGTGACAATCATCTACGAAAAGTTACAATAACTACTCATTTTCACAGATACTAGATTGAAAGAACTGTTTTTAAAAAGCAGTTTTGGAGATCGCCATGAATGTTTTCATTACATTCAGTACCTCACAAAATACTGAAAAAGTTAAATAGCAAATAAAATATTACAAAGTACAGCAATTTTTTTCATTAATTTTTATAATCTATAACATTTGCGATATAAACATCCCCATATCTGAAAAATGTATAATATATTACCACACCCTTTTTATTCCTAATTTTTAGAGACTACTACATTGTTTTGTTAAATAACTAACTTTTTACACAAGATAATCCAAGTATTAAATAAGTAAGGTCATTAGATAATTAAAGTATTTGCTACTCATTTTTCTGCTGCTATAAAAATATATCAAGGTTTTCTGGTAATCAAATTACAGATGTTTTTTATGGCAGCGAATATATTTTTTAAAATTATGATATATGACATTTAAACTACAAAATTCTGCAAAATGAAAATTGCAAATATGCATGAAATAACCAACCAAAGAAATTATAAATCATAAAATTAATTTTATGGAAAATGTATGATCATCTTTCTTTTCTTTATTTTTTTAATACTATTTAAGGACATTAATTTAAGTTTAGTAAAAGACACGATGGAATTGACAAGGAAAAAAAAAAACCTTCAAGCAACTGACACTTTCTACTCTCAGACAGTAGACAGTAATGGAAAAATCTGGCATTTACAGCAGTTAATAACAGTTTCAAAGGGATGACATGGAACAAATTTTAATTAAAGATACCATTTTTAACCACATTGTCACACTTCAATGTATATAAAGAAGAGAACATGTTACTGTGTTCAATATGTAAAGAACAGAATTAAATGCGTAAAGACTTTGATATAGGATTTATAAATCACTCGAAATCACAGCAATCTGTTTTTGCCATTATAGTTATTTAAATTTTAGTTTTTTGAAAAATCCTATATCTTGTAAATGACGCATTTAACAAATATACACACGTCAAGAACAGTTCTTCCTACCAAAGCGATCAGTTTCAATGGGAATAAAAATACGATAAATCAGCTTATAAGATGTACAAAAAAATGCATTATAATATCCAATGTTTACAAAATTTTATTATCAAAAGTTTTTTTTATATAAACATGGCTTTCAGTAGCATAAAAAAAAATATTACTTACTAGATATTCTATGCTGATTATACAATTCCTATGTCTCAAATAATACACAACAGAAAGTACTTTTAAGCACAAAATACACCAAACATTTCATAAATATAAAATGAAACGGAATTTAAAGATACGAATCTACACCTTAAAATAACACAACCACCTTAGTCGGTGGCAAAATCACAAGAGGTCTCATGTAGCTAAAAGTAACTCAATCAAATGATAAAGCCGCTTGCAGCGACATCTCTGTTTAAAGCAATAAATTGCGTCATATATTTGCAAGGAAAGCTGTGTCGACGTCATGGTTCCTGCATGGAGCCGCAGAGCACACGTGAACGAAAATCTTTAATTTCTGATTAAATTCTCAAATAGTACGCCATTAATTAGCAAAATTTAATTCATTTCTAACTATGCTTCATCAGTGAAAGATATATGGCTTATAAGATAGCAGCAAGGTAATCTCTTCTGTTTTTACCAACATCACAGTTTCAACAAGTGACTCTTCTCTACGACTGTTTCTGTAGACTTAATTCTGAAAAACATTTGTAATTATACCATTAACCTTCAGATTAAGCAGCGAGCTGCACACCAAGGGGGGTGTTAACTTCGGCCCAAGGCGTTGACTTCCGGAGTACCTTTGCAATTAAATGCAATTACCTCCACAACATAATTAAGAGAGACTGAGATAATTAAGAGTAAACAATAGCAAAGTAAAGTAGACAGAAGAGTTAAAGATTAAAAGAGGCAGGAAATAGATAAGAGGTCCAGCAATGGACAGGGAAATCTTCGAACTTCTTTCACTGAGTGAAAAGAAGGGTGAAGAGGAGTTGATAAGGATCCTTCAATTTTCCAAACTTTCATAGAACGTAGGAAGATCGAGGAGAAGAATAGGAGGATTCCTGAAAGCATTGTGCTGAAGGAATGAAAGGAAAGTGGTTACGGCCGGGAAGCTGGATAGCCCCAGGGCTCGGGAAAGGTCGTTAAGGTATCGCTGAAAGTCGCAGAGATTGCTAATGCCTTGGGGATGGGCGGTGGGGGGGAAAGCAGGTCTTGCAACCTAAATGCTTGCAACTTGTGGGGGAAAGACTGGAATGTGTGTGGGGGGTGTTCGAGCTTCGACTTGTGGCGGGAGAAACGTGCCTTATCAGCGAAATCATGTTATTTTAGGAATGGGCTATTGTTAGGGCGTCCAAGATCCGTGTTTTCGAAAGGACTTGGAATGAAACTGTTTTCTAAGTGTAAAAGAGAGTTTAAATTTGTTGAAAAGTAATATACTTTTAAAAATTAATTACGATAAGGCTAATTGAGATAATTAGAATCTGAAAACGGAGTCTCGCGGAGAAAAATTTACACTTTACAATGATATGGATATTACATTAGATTGCGGATAAGTTATTTAAATATATACAAATTTAATGACTATTTACATGGTACGTGGTTATAAGGAGGCAGAGGTCTTGGTTGTTGGGGGGCAAAAATTTTCTGAAGGGGTAGCACGGATAATGTTCCCGGGTAAACAAGGCCGGATTAGGTCTGGCGGGAAACTAGAAATAATTAAGATCGCCGGGTTAGGCCCATGAAGTGCCTTAATGAATAATTTGGAATAAAGATAGAATCCCTAGTCAAGTATACACCTCCGCTTCGGCTTTCTAGGGAAGATGTTAAAAGTACGATCAAGTACACTCCTAGGCCGTTTGGCAGAACTGGGTTCTGCCGGATTATAAGCTGGAAGTGAATGCAAGACTGGGTTTTCTATCTGCAATAATCGATTAAAAAACTTAGCCGAATTTTGCCGGAAAAAGGCATCTAAGGGCAGAATTTTGAGATCATTATGAAGCACTTCATTTCGGACGAAATAATGAGCATTAGTTAGGATGCGTAGCGTCAGTACCTTATTACTAAGAGAGAGGCTGCTGGTACGGCTGATCAGAGACATCAGTTGAGTCCTGGTAGTTCGTGCTTTTGAAATTATATAGTTAATATGAGTATTCCAGAGCAGCTTCGCATCCAGATGTACTCCCAGATATTTGTAGGAATCCACCCAGGGTATATTTTCATCAAATAACCTGAGTGGTGGGATTTGGCTATGGACGTTCCTCTTTCTGGAAAAGAAAACTGTGGCGGCACTTTTGGCGACGTTAATTTTGATTCCAGGTAA
>KK112699.1:154392-204573 GCA_000611955.2 Stegodyphus mimosarum | reverse complement strand
AGGGAAAGCTTTTTTGTACATAACATGAAATGCGTATTACAAATATTCTTTATATTCTTTAAAAAATCTACTAATATTTTGTTTGATATACATACAGTGGCTGCCAAAAGTGTAGGAAGAATTTTAAGAGAACCTTTAAAGCACTTTTAGAATTTGTGGAAAATTCGAATTTATCCACTCAAAATTTGGGTATTGGAAACAACTTTATCAGGATAACGATTCTAAGCACAGGGCCCTCACGGTTCGCCTTTGGTGTGTCTATAATTGTCCATAAATTCTAAAAACATCACCCCAGTCACTAGGTTAGAATCCAATGCAACCCATTTGGAGAGAATTAGAGTCAGAGTATGAAGCCACAACAGCAAAACGTAAGCCGAACTAAAAACAGGAATGATGGGAGAATGGGGGGACATTGCCGCAGATGTTATGAAAAAAAAAATCTGAAAGGTTTCAGATTTTAAATGACGTCCAAAGGGGCGTTTTTTTAACATTTTGTGTGTTACCTTTATTTATTAAACATCCTGTTCTTCGCAGTTAAACCATAAAATTCTGTTCAAGAGCAATATCTCAAAATAATTTTAAAATAAGCATATCTTTAGAAGAATTTCAGCTACAGAGTCTCGCGTGATGGTGATAAAAATATTTTTTCTGAAGAACGTTGCCATCGCTCGCTTTGAAATCCTCGTGTTTGTCAATCAAAATTTCGTTTTACAAAAGTTTTACAAAATAGGAAATTGACAATAAAAACACATTCCAAATTTCAAATTTGGGCTTCCAGGTGCCCATATTCGGATGGAAACGTTAAATATTTAAAATTGGATGGCTCTAAATACCGTTTTGTTTTACCACAATGCGAGAAACATGTACATTTATATACATGTACATATATACACTTATGCAGATTCTTCATCATTTAATTTTTTTAAATATAATACAGGGTGATAATAATTGGTGGCAACAATTTGAAAAGTGAAACGACACTTTTAGTGAATCGAAGCAAAATGGCAAAACGAAATTAATAGTCCTTCTGGGCAAATTGCCCCTTTGGACTAAGAATAGGGAAAGCTTTTTTGTACATAACATGAAATGCGTATTACAAATATTCTTTATATTCTTTAAAAAATCTACTAATATTTTGTTTGATATACATACAGTGGCTGCCAAAAGTGTAGGAAGAATTTTAAGAGAACCTTTAAAGCACTTTTAGAATTTGTGGAAAATTCGAATTTATCCACTCAAAATTTGGGTATTGGAAACAACTTTATCAGGATAACGATTCTAAGCACAGGGCCCTCACGGTTCGCCTTTGGTGTGTCTATAATTGTCCATAAATTCTAAAAACATCACCCCAGTCACTAGGTTAGAATCCAATGCAACCCATTTGGAGAGAATTAGAGTCAGAGTATGAAGCCACAACAGCAAAACGTAAGCCGAACTAAAAACAGGAATGATGGGAGAATGGGGGGACATTGCCGCAGATGTTATGAAAAAAAAAATCTGAAAGGTTTCAGATTTTAAATGACGTCCAAAGGGGCGTTTTTTTAACATTTTGTGTGTTACCTTTATTTATTAAACATCCTGTTCTTCGCAGTTAAACCATAAAATTCTGTTCAAGAGCAATATCTCAAAATAATTTTAAAATAAGCATATCTTTAGAAGAATTTCAGCTACAGAGTCTCGCGTGATGGTGATAAAAATATTTTTTCTGAAGAACGTTGCCATCGCTCGCTTTGAAATCCTCGTGTTTGTCAATCAAAATTTCGTTTTACAAAAGTTTTACAAAATAGGAAATTGACAATAAAAACACATTCCAAATTTCAAATTTGGGCTTCCAGGTGCCCATATTCGGATGGAAACGTTAAATATTTAAAATTGGATGGCTCTAAATACCGTTTTGTTTTACCACAATGCGAGAAACATGTACATTTATATACATGTACATATATACACTTATGCAGATTCTTCATCATTTAATTTTTTTAAATATAATACAGGGTGATAATAATTGGTGGCAACAATTTGAAAAGTGAAACGACACTTTTAGTGAATCGAAGCAAAATGGCAAAACGAAATTAATAGTCCTTCTGGGCAAATTGCCCCTTTGGACTAAGAAAAAACTGAATGAACTCTATGGCCAGACTTTTGAAAGCTGTCATAAGTGCTGCAGGATATCCTACAATACGGTAACTAACAGAAATACTATAATGTTTACTAATATGTGCAGATTTCTTTAAAGTGTATGAGGACTTTTGTGGGGTAACTTTTCTGCCAGTTTTTGATTAATGATTTTTTTCCACAAAAAAGTTTTATTATGTTCATAAAATAATTTATGTATTTTTGCTAAGAAAAATTTATAGATATTATTAAGGGGTGTTGAACCCCCTATACCGACAATGTCAAACTGGCCATTTTCGATTTACCTTTTCTCAAAATCTGCTGTAGATTTAGTCTTGAAATTTTTTGCGTAATTAACGTACACCTATCTGATTATACTGAAATGAGCTTTTGAAACATTTTGAATTTTAGACTAATTTATAGACTATTTTATTAGGCATAGTAAAATTTAGCACTTTTCTCACTCAAAAAAATTTGTGAAATTTTTTTATCTTAATTTATCACTAAAAGCTCATTTCAGTAAATATTAGAAAATATAATAAATAAGCCATAAAAATTTTAGGTTTAGGTACCTGGGAAAAAAGGTACATCGAGTATAAAAAAATCACGTTTGGAGAAAAACGCGTTTCTATGTAAAATTCCTCATTTATCAAAGCATTAGATAATAAAATAAAACTAGATTTTTTAAAGTTCTAATTTTCATATAGATTAAAGTATAGCATTTTTAGAAAGCTAAAAGTGTAGAGAATTTGAAAATGCAAAAATCCCAAATCAATATTTTTTGAAGATTTTTTACTTCCAACACCCCTTAAAAAATTATCATTCTCAAATATTCATTTTTACTAATGAATATATATATATTCAATTTGCAATATTTCGCTGAAACTCGTAAGTGTAGGAACTCTTTGGGGAGCCACTGTACCAAGAATTTCTAATTTTTAGCAGCTGATACGAAGAAGACAGTATAAATCTGATCGTACGATAAGATTTCATTGTGCAAAGTCATTTTCCTGGTTCGAAGATAAGAATTTCATTCATGATGACGTTGCTAGATTGATAAAAATGTTTACAAAAACCTTGCACCTAACATGGTAACGAAATAGCATTAACAAAATCAAAAGAATCGAAGAATTCAAACATTTTTGACATTAAGAATAAGTTTCATCAATATCAGTTTTCAGATCGTAGCATGTAGTTTTAGAAGATTTGAGTATTTCTATAATCAAGAAATAATCACTAAAATTTTGTGTTTGTAAATTTTTAAGCTTTTGATTAGTTTATTTTATAAGCTACTAAATATCATTGTTTAATTCGCGAATATTTGCTTTTTCGAGAAATTAATAAATAAAACTGTTAAATTTCGGGATATCTTGTATCATATTAAGACACAGAATAATATCCTTCCTATTCAGTTTGATTTTTGGGTGGTCAGGTACAGCAAAACATACGAGAGATATCCACTGTATTCAACTAGAAATCATTCGATACTATACACTTTTTCTTAAAATGAAAACTTAGAGAGTTTTTATTTTGCAAGTTCGAACTTTCTAATGATAAATATTGTTTCGAATTTTTATTTAGGTAGATATTTTTAGTTCAATTATAATTAAAATTGTTTTATTTACCCCATGCAATGCAGCGCGAGACATATTTTAAGAGAAAGCTACGCCGGAATGAGTTTCTGTGCTTTTAAGAATTTATATTCCTTTTTAAGAGTCGCGAATATGGCTAGGGAAAAGATCTGAGCATTCGAGAGACTCTAAACGATGAAGTCCAAATTGAGAATATATTTCGAATTTTTCGCGCATTCATCTCAGAGGAAAGAAACCAATATTCGAAACTCATTGATCAATTTGGTACAAGGCTTCAAACACCCTTGATAAGTTCTGTTTGAAGCTTTGAACTTGGGAGATCAATATTATCTTTTAAATTTTTAAAAATTTTTATAATTATATTTTTATTTCTTTTAAAGTTTAACATATTGCCCAATGTTTACTTGTACTACGTTAGGGTGCGACTTTATTCGAGATTCTAAATGATTAGGACCTTCACAGGAAAAATTAACTGTAAACATGCATATTATACTTCCCTTTTAGCCTTTTAAAAAAACCTTTTGCTTAAAAATATTTTCACATTTTACGAACCTGCAGCATTTGCGCATTTCGTCTTAGTTTTTAAACTTTGTTTTCATGATCCTTTAGGAAATTTCTTCTAATATTGAATAAAAGTTTATCTCAGTAATTTATATTTAATTTGAATAAATGTAATTGACTACTATGTTAGCTGTAACCGTAATTCAACTCTTCTGCTTTCCAGAAATCTCGAGAAGCAGAAATTAATGGAATCTCACTCGAACGATTTAAAGCTTTAAAAATCCAGACCTCTCATCTCAGTTGTTTAGTTAGCTGCTGTTGTTATTGTTGATCGGATTAGCTTTCTCTTTGCATTGCGTTGTATTCTAACGTTTTCAGTAGTTTAAAGGATAACTGCTGATTATTACTGCTTGATATTGTAAACGCTTTCACGAATATCTCTGAGGAAAATTCCAGCGTTCTGTTTTATTTACTTTGATAAGAATAAGTTGTATTAACCTTTTATCGGACTTGGGCTGCAACATATTTTGCAGTTTTTTTTATCGAATTAACAGATGAACTTCTTAGTAAATCATAAACTCTATTCTCAATTCACGAAATTAGACAATTTAAATACAGTTCTATCTGTTACAGTTTCACACTCCAACTTATTATTATGGTTTCTTCCTCGATGAATTTTTCTACATCTACTACTGGTAAAACTTTCAGAACAATCATTTTTGAACATTTCTATCGTTGCTTAGCAACGGTTAGACGAAAAAATATGGCGTTGCCACTCCAATATCAAGGATAATAAATATAATTATTTGTTAAATAATAAAATATTATAGTGCATTCAGTCTATTACGAGCCCGTACGCACACAACAATATATTCCAACAACAAATGAGAAGTCGTTGCTTTGGAATCTAAAACTGAACAAATAACTAAACCGATGTACGCAGTAATTCAGGCATTTATAAGTAACTCGCAGTAGAACAAAATCAAAGCTAGGTTTATTTTGGAGCAAGAAATATGAAAAATAAATAATGCCTTTACGGGATTCGAATTCCAGACTTCTTGACGTTAGCCAGACGTGGTTTCAGTTGCACCACGAAGGCTTGAAGGAAGGGAAAAAGGTTCCTTAAACTTCATCCATACTGTGGTTTAACAGTCATAACAGGTTTAAGCGAAGCTTGGTTGCAAAACAATCAGACTTTGCTACGCCATAAAAATTGGCTTAAGGATTTTGAATAACAGTTCTAACTTTTTAACTTGAGACCAAGTTGGTACAAGAACCACTCATCGCAGCGAAACAAACATTGGTGAATGGTTCTGTTGAGTCTGCTAAACATTTACGCATGCGCATCTTTCCCTTCCATGACTGGCTATGGCTTAAACCCTGATAAACAAGTGTGAGTGGACTTAATGACTTTTAAAGCTTTGAACCACAAAGCTTTCTGACAGCTAAACCATCGCCTGAACGAAGCCTTACATTCTGTGCCCCTTAAAAGGCCACTGGGGAGGCGGGAATCCAGGCGTCATATTCGTGTGGTAATGAATTATCGTCCACAATATTTTAGTTGGAGAGCCAATGGTAAAGATTTTTAGAATTTTTTGGAGCAGAAAATGTGAATTTTGGAATATTGCTGTTGAATTTTGAAGCAGAAAAACGAAATGCGTCTTCCTCCGCCAGGCTTCAAATTTCAGACATTCCGGCTGCTAGCTAGATGTGCTTTCAATTACACTACGTAGGCACGTGGTAAGGAGGGAGAAAATACTTTACAAGCTTGAACTCCTCTACCAGTTTCGCCAATTAAAATGCCTTAATTTTTATTAATTTGATCATAAGTATTAATTTCGGATTTATTGGCTCATGCTTTAGAACGAGGTTCAGTACGCTGTATTATATACTATTAGGATGTGGATTATTACTATAATTTCAGCATAGCGGCCATGAATTATCTGTCGAAGAGAATTATCTTCATTGATACCTTCATTGAGAACTTTCTAAAAGAAATTGACTCGTATTCACATTTCACCTGGGAAAAATTACGAAAACTCCATAAAGACAGCACGTTCGCCAGTATTTGAATCTGGATCAAACTACCATTGTTCTGCTGTCTTATCGCTTGGCCTTTAGTAGGCAGTTATATACTATTGATGGTGTACAGAAAGGAACACTAACGCTTTCGAATATATGTGTCAGCACTAACTGTAATTTGCATTGAATGAAACCTGAATCAGCATCAAATCTAATCTTTACCTTTTGGACATCATTAGTTTAATATTTTTACAGTTTTAGTTTGTCATTGGATAGATTTCTTGCCTAGAACTTAATTCAAAGGCGCTAGTTTTAATCATGCTTATTGTAACTGCTCAAGATAAATGAAATTAATAATGGTTAACACCTACCGAATACACACGAAAATAACTGCACATATTTTGTTGTACAATCTATTATTCCACAAAGAAGAGGTTAATGAAGCAAGTATGTGACGCTGACACTAAAACATTTGGATGGTTTTCCGACTCTAAACTAACTGTTCACAAAAAATCTCGCTTTTAATTTAGCAGTAAAATATTAAGAACTTTGAAATTTAAACGCTGCTTATAACGAAAAACAATTTTAAAAGTGATGGCAATAATAGTTCCACGATACACAAAACATTTAACAGCATACATAAAAGCATACATTTAACATAAAAAAAACTGATGTGGATACCATATGACTTCCTTGTATGGCCTATTAAATTTTACACATTTTTTGCTGAGTTTCATTTAAGCTTGTTTAGTCGAATTTCATTAGAGATATTGTTACGAAATGTCCAGGTGAGGTAAGATAGCCTCCCCGCAAAGCAGGTTTAGGGTTGCCATAAAATGGTAAGGAAAGGCAGGGTTGCCACATTTGGCGAGAAATCGTCCATTTGGAGACAAAATTGGCGATATGCTATAGACGCATGGAATCAGGTTTAGGGTTGCCAGAAAATGGCAAAGGAAGGCAGGGTTGCCACATTTGGCGAGAAATCGCCTATTTTGGCGGTTTTGGGCGACAAAATTGGCGATATGATATAGACACATAGAGAACCTTCTAGAACGAATTCTTCCTGGTTTAGCCCAGAACGTTCTCGAACGCAAACCAAAAGCTATATAAACCCTGCTGGTAGGCGGAGAGGGAGTCAGTTGAATCGATGCGAGTTAGTTGGGTTAGTGTGACGTTAGTTAAGAGTCAGTGCGCAGTCTAGTGCTGATGCGTGGAGAGTCAGTCTCGAGAGTACGTGGAGTTCCGAGAACGACTGAGCAGAGTCGGGAGCCGTACTCTGTGCTTTGCCGTGAAGCTGTCTGCACCGTTACAGCCTGAAGCTGTGTCGCTGATTGTCTCAGCGTGTTTATAGTAGTTCTTCGACGACTGTAAGCGTGATTTTGGAGCTGTCTTGTAAAATACTGGCCAATAAAGTGTGTTTTGATACTTCATCAAGTGTCGCCGTCGTTATTCATTCCAAATCCACGAACCTTGAAGAAAAAAAACGTAACAATATATTTCTCATTCAATTAATTCAGTTCTCACTTCGCGGCAAGGCAAAATACATAAAAACTCTAAACATCGTCATTAAAAATTGAAAAATGTAGAAAAACAAAAAACGCGAAATACAGTTAAAATGGTTAATTTAAAAAAAAAATAAATAAAATCAGAGTTTCTACGCAAAAAAGGCAATTCGGCCAGAGGGTAAGAAGGCATATTTGTCGGTGACAAAACTGAAAGTTTACTTTTGGTTCCACTCGGCAAAAAGACACTGAAGGGGCAGAAACTGACTTAATTCACGATTACGCTAAGTTCCATATGTAAATAAATGACTACTCTGTTAGGCTTAGTTGCACGTATATGTCCCGCTAAACGTTAAAAAATTACTGCTGGGTTAAAAAGTACTTAGAAACTTACTGTAACGTATTCCAGTTGTAGAATAAACCAGTTGTGCATGTTTCATCTTTTTTTGCGCAGTCGGCGCTAAATATTTCCCAGCCAAATGCCACTAATTTTTTTTAAATTTATAATCAAAGGGTTAAGGTAATTCTTACAGCTATTGCATGCAGATTAACTTAGGGCATAAAAGGTTTAATCGGAGCATAAGAACAACATAATTCATAATTCAATAACATTTAAAGCAAAAAACGCACAGTTTACCAACATATAAGAATAAAAAAACTGAGCTCACCGAACCGAGTAACAGAGTGGGTATATACTGTTACGAATTTCACATTTATTTGGCTATTTATTTAGAATTGTAATTAGATTTGCTTCATGTTGCCTTAGCAACGCAGACGATTTTTGAAGAGAAAGCTACGCCAAAAAAAAATAGCAATAAAAATAAAAGAGCGCGTGCATTTAATGCTTAATAAATAAATATCTCGTAATTACTGTTGCCATCCAGAAAAATCTAGAAACATCGTGATTGTTCTACTGATAATTAAAAAGCTTATAAAAGCCGAGGTGAAACACCTCATCTCAGTTAGTGAGTTAGTTGTTGTTGTTGCTGTTATACTTGTAGCTGTAAAAAGCGAACTGCTGTTTGTTTACTTAATGCTGTATTGATTGTAGTGATTTCGCTGTGAGATAGAACTATTTTATCTGTTTTGAACTGAGTTTTTGCTAAACGTTTGAGATATTGTGATATTGTGCGAAGATTTGTGAAGAAATATTTCAGCATTTTAATTTATTTATTGTGAAAAAAATAAATTTTTGTTAACCTTTTACGACTTGTGCATTCAATATATTACGAACCCGTACGCACGTAACAATTTTTGGTGTCAGAAGTGGGATTTTTGAATGCCATTAACTAGAGCAATGGAAGAACAATTAAGGCAATTCATGGCAGCCTTTGCTGCATTTAAAGAAGAAATTAAAGCTGGCCAAGATTCCGTGAAAGAGGAGATGAAAGCTGTTCAAGAATCTGTTAAAGATGAAATGAATTCTGTTCAAGAAAAGATGGAGAAATCTGTTAAGGAAGAAATGAAAGCTGTTCAAGAATCTGTTAAAGATGAAATGAATTCTGTTCAAGAAAAGATGGAGAAATCTGTTAAGGAAGAAATGAAGGCTGTTCAGGAATCTGTTAAAGATCAGATGAAAACGGTTCAAGAGTTGAAATTGGGTCAAGAATCCGTTAAGGAAGAGATGAGAGCCGTTAAAGCAAGTCAAGAAGAGATGAAAAAGGAAATTACTTGCATAATAGAAAATAAATTTGAGACTATGGAAGGCAGAATAGATGCGGTTGAAAATAAAGTTTCTTCTGTCAAAGAACAAATAGAAGAGAGAGTTTCTGCCGTAGAACAACAAATCGATTACAGAGTTTCTGCTGTGAAAGAACAAATTCAAGAAAGAGTTTCTGCAGTGGAACAACAAATTGATGACAAAGTTTCCGCAGTTGCCAAAGAAGTTGATACTTTAAAGAAATTCGTAGCGACGGCAGGAAGCAATTCGGATACTTTTAAATTCCTAGCCATGCCTGCGCATCCTTCTCTGAAGCTATCGACATATGATGGGAAGACCTCCTGGCAAGTGTATAAGACACAATTTTCTATAGTTGCGGAAGCAAATGGATGGGATTCCCAAGCTAAGGCCTGTCACCTTGCGGCTTCTCTGAGAGCAGACGCAGCGGACATCCTTCAAACTCTTCCCGAAAACAAAAGGCTAGATTTCGAAGCTCTGTCCGGTGCTTTAGAGCTGCGTTTTGGAGAGAAGTGTTTAAAAGATTACAGCAGGCTGCAGTTAAAATCCCGTCAACAGAAGCCTACGGAAACACTCCAGGAGCTCGCCACGGATGTTGAAAGGCTGTCCCACCTCGCCTTTTCGGAGTGCCCGACAGAAACAAGAGAAATCCTGTCCCTGCAATACTTCATCGACGGCATCCGGGATCCTGAAATACAGAAAGCACTGCGAATGGCTGATGTGAAGGACTTAAAAAGTGCTCTGGTGTATGCCATGAAATTCGAGGCAGCACAGCAAGCCACTCGTAGAGACCGCCACCCAATCAGAGCTGCTCACATACAAGAACCAGTGGATCCAATGACTGCTCGCCTAGACGATTTAACCAGAAAGGTGAATGCTTTGACACGGAATACTGGTGACAAGAAACCGTTCGTAAAGTGCTGGAACTGCGGTGCTGAAGGGCACATTCGAAGAAACTGCAGAACACCCCAGGGCACGGATGTTAAGACCGCGCCTCTCAAGAAGGAGGGAAACTAATTCGTGGCCATCTCGCGGGGCGGAGGTTGCCAGATAATGAAAAGCCCCAGTTTAAAGCGCTTCAGATTTCTGCAGTGAGTGGCGGCAATAACGGAATTTTCATCATGGGACAAATCAATGGAATTCCTTGTAACATGACGATCGACACGGGAGCCAATGTTACCATCATTCGAAAAGATTTGGCTCAACAACTCGAAGGTAAACTTATCTGGACGCCGCCCTGCGTTACCCTCCAGACTGTGTCCGGGGAGAAGATCGATATAGAGGGGAAATTAAACGTTAACATCACGTTTGGAAGTGCCACTTACCATCACACGGCCTATGTAGCAGAAATTACAGACCCTTGCATACTCGGATTGGACTTTTTAAGGAAACACAATTTTTCCTTGGACTTTAAAAATAACGAACTGCATTCTGCCTCTGAAGACATAACTTTATTCGAAATTAATGATGAAGGAGTGAAATCTATCCACAAAATAATAGCTCAAGACGATATCACAATACCGGCAAGAACAGAAATTTTACTTCCTGGATCCATAGCCGAAAATAGAAATTTCCGCTACGGCGTCATGGAATATCCCAAGAATTGTAATAGCCCTAAAGGAGTATTAATAGCCTCAGCACTCGTCGACCTATCAGGGACCGTTATCCCGGTGAGAGTTGCCAATGTAACTGATAAGGCGAGGGTTATTAAGAAAGGTGAAGTGGTTGCAGAATGTACCCCAGTAACCAGCGTTGAAAGAAAAAGTAACATCTCAAAACCCGTGTCTTCCGACAACATTATATCGGAGTTACTGCAGAATGCGCAATTAAACGATGAAGAAAAGAATGCTGCCGAGCGTGTTATTAAAGATCTTCAAGATGTTTTCTCCCGTTCGTCTTCTGACGTTGGTCGAACCAGTTTGACTCAACATAGAATCGATACTGGTGATCATCCACCAATCAAGCAACATCCAAGACGTCTGCCGATTGCGAAACAGGAAGAGGTACGAGCACTTTTAAAGGACATGCAAGAAAGCAATGTCATCGAGCCTTCAGCAAGTCCCTGGGCATCTCCCATCGTCCTGGTGAGGAAGAAAGACGGATCAACCAGATTTTGCGTTGACTATCGCCGGTTGAACGAGGTTACGAAGAAAGACAGTTACCCTCTTCCTAGAATTGACGATATTCTGGATACTCTTTCTGGAAGCAAGTGGTTCTCGACACTTGATTTAAAGAGTGGATATTGGCAGGTAGAAATACATCCTGATGACCGAGAAAAGACGGCATTTACTACAGGACAAGGACTTTGGCAGTTCAAGGTGATGCCGTTTGGGCTATGTAATGCGCCGGCTACATTCGAACGTCTAATGGAGACTGTTTTAAAAGGTCTTTCATACGAAGCCTGTCTGATATACCTGGATGACATCATCATCGTCGGGAATAGTTTCGAAGAACATTTGGAAAATCTTAGAAAGGTGCTTCAGAAACTGAAAGAAGCCAATCTGAAGTTGAGTCCCGCTAAATGCAAATTATTCAGACAGGAAGTCACTTATCTCGGACATGTCATCTCTGCTGAAGGTGTGCGCACGGATTCTGAAAAAGTGTCAGCAGTTAAAGACTGGAGACGTCCCGAAAATGTCCACCAGCTGAGAAGCTTTCTAGGACTTTGCACCTACTATAGGAGATTCGTGAAGGATTTTTCTTCCATCGCAAGACCCCTTCACAAGCTGACAGAGAGCAAGCAAAAGTTCGTGTGGACAAAAGAATGTGAGAATGCATTTAAGAACCTGAAGGAAGCCTTAACATCTGCTCCAATCCTGACGTATCCTCAGCTCGACAGACCATTTATTCTCGACACGGATGCGAGTAATGAAAGTGTCGGCGCTGTTCTGTCCCAAGAAATAGAGGGCCAAGAACGTGTAGTAGCTTACTGGAGCAAGTGCCTATCTAAACCGGAGAGGAATTACTGTGTCACCAGGAAAGAGTTGCTCGCCATAGTCAAAGCCGTAGAACATTTCCATCATTATCTATACGGCAGAAAATTCCTGCTCCGCACAGATCATGCATCATTGGCCTGGCTTTTAAATTTCAAGAATCCTGAGGGTCAGATAGCTAGGTGGATACAGAGACTCCAGGAATATGACATCATTATCCGTCATCGCAAGGGACAGTCGCACGGAAACGCTGACGCCTTGTCTAGAAGACCTTGCCCAGAAAACTGCCGATATTGTTCCAGGGTCGAAGCTAAATACCAACTGGTTAATCCAGTCGCACGGCAAATTACAGCATCAACATCGGCTGATCCAGACCCATGGAGTGACAAGGAAATCAGGAAAGACCAGCTGGAAGACCGTGATATTAAACCCATAATTGAGTTAATGGAGACCTCAAACAGAAAACCTACCTGGCAGGATATTTCGAGCTATAGTCCCACGACAAAACAATATTGGGCTCTCTGGGACTCACTCCATATTCGAAACGGCGTCTTGTACCGAAAATTCGAATCGGATGATGGAAAAACATTCCGATGGCAGCTGGTACTCCCAAGATCCCGAATCCCGGACGTCCTTAAAGAACTACATAGCAGCCCTGCAGGAGGTCACTTCGGAATAATGAAGACCTTGCAGAGAGTTCGGGAGCGTTTCTACTGGAATAATGCAAAGGATGACGTGCAAAAGTGGTGCCGAACTTGCGATGCCTGTGCAAGTCGGAAAGGACCGAAGAAACGCAGCCGGGGGAAGCTGCAACGTTACAATGTAGGAGCACCTTTTGAACGTATCGCCTTTGACATCTTAGGACCTCTGCCACGAACTGCTGATGGCAACAAATACATCCTCGTTGCCATTGATTACTTCACCAAGTGGCCTGAAGCGTATCCTATTCCTGATCAAGAGGCTGTCACAGTAGCAGAGATGATGATACAGCACTGGATTTCCAGATTCGGAGTGCCTCTTCAGTTACATTCCGATCAGGGAAGGAATTTTACCTCGGCTGTAGTCAAGGAACTCTGCAAGCTACTCGGCATTGACAAAACCCAAACGACGCCTTTACATCCCCAGTCGGACGGTATGGTAGAGAGGTTTAATCGAACCATCCTCAATAACCTCTCATTAGTGGTTTCCAGAAACCAACAGGACTGGGACAAGAAGTTGCCACTATTTTTACTGGCTTACCGCAGTGCTGTCCACGAGACTACCGGCTATTCCCCATCTCAGATGCTCTTCGGTCGTGACCTTCGTCTGCCATGTGATCTTTTGTTTGGTCGCCCTCCGGATGCGCCTTCATCGCCTGAGGAATACATTCAAGACCTCCAGGCCCGGTTTGAAGTGATGCACAACTTTGCACGAGAGCGAGTCAACTTGGCGACGGAGAAGATGAAGACCCGCTACGACACGAGAGCTACTGGACATCGTTTCAACGAAGGAGACAAGGTGTGGTTATGGAATCCGACTCGTCGAAAAGGACTTTCTCCGAAACTACAATCACCTTGGGATGGTCCTTACACAGTCCTAAACAGGCTGAACGACGTCGTGGTTCGGATCCGTAAGTCATCGAACTCTAAACCTAAAGTCGTTCATTACGACAGGTTAGTTCATTACTATGGCCATAGTACGTAGTGTATATAATTGTAAATAGTAATGTACATAGTATAAGACCATGGTCCTATTTGTATTTAGTATTTGATTTGTATTTGTTAAGTAGTAGTATTTGATAAGTATTTGTGTTTAATAGCATTTGTATTTGATAGTATTTGTACTTAGTATTTGAATTGTATTTCGCGTTGGATAGAATTTAATTTGCTGAAAGTCACTTATTTTAATTATTGTTTATTTTGTTATTATAAAGTAATGTTTATTATAGCACTGATGCTTTAGTTGTAAGTTTGGCTTCCTGTCCAGGGATTGTACTGCCCGGGACGTGCAGTCCTTGGGAAGGGGATAATGTTACGAATTTCACATTTATTTGGCTATTTATTTAGAATTGTAATTAGATTTGCTTCATGTTGCCTTAGCAACGCAGACGATTTTTGAAGAGAAAGCTACCCCAAAAAAAAAATAGCAATAAAAATAAAAGAGCGCGTGCATTTAATGCTTAATAAATAAATATCTCGTAATTACTGTTGCCATCCAGAAAAATCTAGAAACATCGTGATTGTTCTACTGATAATTAAAAAGCTTATAAAAGCCGAGGTGAAACACCTCATCTCAGTTAGTTAGTGAGTTAGTTGTTGTTGTTGCTGTTATACTTGTAGCTGTAAAAAGCGAACTGCTGTTTGTTTACTTAATGCTGTATTGATTGTAGTGATTTCGCTGTGAGATAGAACTATTTTATCTGTTTTGAACTGGGTTTTTGCTAAACGTTTGAGATATTGTGATATTGTGCGAAGATTTGTGAAGAAATATTTCAGCATTTTAATTTATTTCTTGTGGAACGAATAAATTTTTGTTAACCTTTTACGACTTGTGCATTCAATATATTACGAACCCGTACGCACGTAACAATACGCACATTTGGTGTGGCCGATTGCAACTAAAACGCCGACGACAACTACATGTTATAGCAGTACAATATATAAAATTTCAACGCTTTAAAGCTACTCGTTTTTGCGAGATACATACATACGTACGTACTGACGTCACGAAAAAATCTCCTCTGAATATATTTCAAATGTATTTTTTTAATCCACTTTGGGAAAAAGAGACTTTTATTCTATCCAAAACGTCAAGCAAAAACGTCGTTCAGCTAGATTCGAGAGCGGTCAAATTGGATATTTTCATTGAAATACTATACCCGAAATTTTTCGTGATTACTTCTTACAAGGAAGTAAAAAGCTATCGAATTATCAGGAATATAGAATAAAAACATTGATTTGGTATCTGAAAAATTAAATAAAATGTTTAATAAACTTCAAATTAATTTTAAATTGTCGTGAAAAGGAAAAAAAAAAGAAAATTTGAAAGGTTTCAGATTTTAAATTACGTCCAAAGGGACGTTTCTTAAACATTTTTTATGTTGCTTTTATTTATTGAATATCATGTTCTTCGCATTTAAACCATAAAATTCAGTTAAAGAACAATATCCCAAAATAATTTTAAACTGAGCCTATCTTTAGAATTTCCTACACACAGTCTCACGCGCTGCAGATAAAAATGTTTTTTTTCTGTACAAAGTTGCCATTGCCCGATTTGAAACCCTGGAGTTTGTGAATCAAATATTCGTTAAAGTTTTACAAAATATGAAATCGTTAATAAAACAAATTCGAAATTTCAAATTTGGTCTTCCAGATGCCTATATTCGCGGCAGGATAACGGCATTCAAAATTCGATGGCTTTAGGTACCGTCGTTTGATCACAATGCGAGAAACATACATACATATATGCACATTCTTCATTATTTAATTTCTTTAAATATAATACAGGGCTGCAATATTTTGTGGCAACAGTTTGAAAAGTGATACAAACTTTTAATGTTTCCGACGCAAAATCGCAAAACGAAAACAATAGTCCTTCAGGAACAAAGCCCCTTTGAACTAATAAAAACTTCACGAAGGCCCGTTCTTGCTTTATTTTTTTTTTATTTGCACAAATTTATATAAAAAAAAAGGTTTTGTTTTTAAATCTTGATGAAAATTAAGCATAGAAACTGCTAAACTGTCACATCTGATGCAAATCTCGAGTTCGAAATTAAATTCTGCACACGTTAAAAGATCACTGTATCAGATCTTTATCACTGAAAAATGTGCTAGTATATTTTGTACGTTAAATGCCTTCGCATTTCTTTTTGAGTTCTTGAACGGCGTTTAAAATGCTCTAAATTAGAGATAGGCAAATTACGGTTCTTGAGTCAGCTCCGAGCCTCCGCAAATTAAAAAAAAATATATTCATGCAATATATGTACAATATTTCTATACAATATGTAATACTATACATTAAATATTACTATATTAGTATACAATATACTTCGTGCTAAAACAGAAAGCCATGTTAGGTGATTAGCACATAAAACTAGTTCTCGTAGAAGTCTGTTATTTCATTTCGTTGACATTTACACAGCGCACTTTAAGCTCCGCCTTTCTACTGTGGCACGAACACGGACAATTATGAAGAACAGAACAAATGAAGACAAAAATTATGAAGATGGCCTGAGAAAATGAAACGTACTTTATTCGAACAATCGTGTTCAACTGCTTTCGAACATTTTTCTTAACTGCTGGTTTCTTCGATGTTGGTGATACAGCTGAAAAGAGTTTTTCAGTTTCGTATACCTTGCACGCACGCACACACGCACAAGGCACGCACGCGCGCACGCACGCACGCACAAAAAAAAAAAACTGAAAGGTTTTAAACTACGTCCAAAGAGGCGTTTTGTAACGTTTTGTGTGCTTCCTTTATTTATTAAATGTCATGTTCTTCGCACTTAAACCATAAAATTCAGTTCAACAGCAATACCGCAAAATAATTTTAAAATGAGTATATCTTTAGAATTCCCAATACACAGTTCTGCTCGCTTTAGATAAAAAAGTTTTTTTTTCCCCGTACAGTGTTGAAATTGCTCGCTTTTAAATTGTTTGAGTTTGTTCATCAAAAATTCGTTACAGTTTTACAAAATATGAAATAGATAATAAAACAAATTCCGAATTCGGGCTTCCAGATGCGCATATATGGATGGAAACGTACGTTATTCAAAACTGGATGGCTATAGGTACCGATGTTTTATCCCATTTGGAGAAATATACATACATTTATGCAGATCCTTCATTACTTAATTTCTTTAAATATAATACAGCGCTGCAAGATTTGGTGGCAAAAGTTTGAAAAGTGATTCAGACTTTTAATGTTTCCAAGGCAAAACCGCAGAACGAAAACAATAGTCCTTCAGGGACAAAGCCCATTTGGACTAAAGAAAAAAGGGGAGGGGACAGTTCTATATCTCCCGTTCTACTGAACCGATTGTCGAAATTTAACTAGCGGTTTTTATGTCTCGAAAGCGCACCTTAGGATATATATTAGATGTATATGTAGCATTGTTCTAACAAAGGTAGTTTGTCATAAAATCGGAACATACCAATTTTTTCCACATTTCGGTTATACTACCCAAATTAACCGGAAGTGCCAAGTTTTGTAAAAATAGCACGAGTAGTTTTAAAAAATTAGCTGTCAAAGTTTTAGCTTCTCCATGTAAATTAAATTTGGCATACATTTATTAATATCTCTTTGTTTATTAATTTTATTTAATTCTTCCTTTCACATTTCGAAATTTAGGTTCATTCCAAATAAAATTTGCCAATTTTTAATGATTTATTTTGAAATAATTTTTATAATTTTTTCGAAAATAATATTGAATTATAACGTGTAAAATTTTAAACATAACCTTAAAGTAGATGTACATTTCTAAGCATACCTGCAAAAAATTCTTGGACCAAACTGAAAAAAATGAACAAGATAAATTTTTAAATTTCTCCATAAATTTCTCACCAAAAAGTACAAAATCTAATATATAGGCGTAATTTGAGTCGTAGAATCGAAATATGGAAAAAAATTGGTATGTTATTTCAGAAAACGTCCGATTTTATGTGAAAATATCCATGTTAGAACAATGCTATATATATAAATTTAATATTATCCTGAGTCGCGCTTTAGAGACATGGAAAACGCAGGCTAAATTTCGACAATGGGTCCAGTAGAACGGAAGATATAGAACAGTCTTTTTTTCTGTGCAAGATATACTTGTAAATATGTCTGACTGGTTACTTAGATTGTACAGAACCATTCATTAATAAGATCTTATTATAAATTATGGTTTCATGAAGCAGCGTTTCTAAGTATACTTTAGTACGTCAATTTACCAATTGTGCATGGACTAGTTAGATTTTGGCTGTTTATGTCTTTTTCTGTTTCTTTTTATGAATTCTTTAGGTCATCAAAAAATCGCATCTTGAATAAATAACACGTTTTTATCACCAAAATTCTAACAAAAAAAAAAAAAATCTGAAAGGTTGCAGATTTTAAATTACGTCCAAAGGGGCGTTTTTTAAACATTTTGTACGTTACTTTTATTTATTGAATATCATGTTCTTCGCATTTAAACCATAAAATTCAGTTAAAGAACAATATCCCAAAATAATTTTAAACTGAGCCTATCTTTAGAATTTCCTACACACAGTCTCACGCGCTGCAGATAAAAATGTTTTTTTTCTGTACAAAGTTGCCATTGCCCGATTTGAAACCCTGGAGTTTGTGAATCAAATATTCGTTAAAGTTTTACAAAATATGAAATCGTTAATAAAACAAATTCGAAATTTCAAATTTGGTCTTCCAGATGCCTATATTCGCGGCAGGATAACGGCATTCAAAATTCGATGGCTTTAGGTACCGTCGTTTTATCCCAATGCGAGAAACATACATACATTTATGCACATTCTTCATTATTTATTTCTTTAAATATAATACAGGGCTGCAATATTTTGTGGTAACAGTTTGAAAAGTGATACAGACTTTTAATATTTCCGACGGAAAATCGCAAAACGAAAACAATAGTCCTTCAGGGACAAAGCCTCTTTGGACTAATAAGCACAGATTTTAATAGGCACAGATTTTAAGTTCTTTAAAAGAAAAATTCCCTGATGTCGTTTGACATACCATTTGATTTTGATTTGAGCAAATTAATATAAATCGAATTGATGTCTTGATGTCTAAATAATAGCATGACAAACAAAGATATTTCTATATGCGTCACCGAATTCTGAAAAGAATGGCAGATTAATTCTTTACTCCGGCTACTTTCTATTGTTAATGATTATCGGCAAATCTATTTTTAGCCAGTTCGTTAATTGGCTATACTTTTAACGTCATTAAACTGACATCACAGTTTACACATCCCTCAAAAATAATGTCTACTTCCAGAAGATTCAACTCATTTTTCCCATCTCAGTTTCAACTACACTTTTGCTTTTAATCCCCTTACCTGATTCCTGATTTAAAAACCCTCCTTTGATGCAATAATTTTACTTGTAATTCCTTCTGAATTTGTTTTAGGCTAAAGCAAACAGATTAAGCACTTTTTCTTTCTACAGGTGTTTTCTGCAGTAGCATTCTGATAGGCTATTTCATTTAAATTTTCATAGAAAGAACATTTTCAATTTCGTCACTACTTATAGAATTTAAGACTGTAGTTGCATTGTTAAGTATGGTGGTAATGATGGGAAGAACGTTTATGCTTTTCCAAATGTTCAACCGTTGCAAATGGGAGTCACATGTTCATGGAAATTAAAATTTTTGCAGTTTTTGCAGTTGATTTGTCCTTATTCTTCAGTCATTCTGTAAACATGTCCCCAGTCATGCTCACCACTCTTTTTATATTTGTTCGATACCATAATAATAAAGTTTTGCTTGTTTGAAATACTATTTTACTATCTGTGACTTTTCTTTAATTTGGCGTACCCTGTTTTGTGTTCCATCAGCACTGAGAAAAAGTAAAACAGTGAGACGCAGTTTTCTTTTTCTTGATTTCGTTACGCCTTTAAAGGCTAGAACTCTTGCAGGCAAGAAAGAAAAGATCAGTTTCGTCAACGTTAAATATGTCATTTAGCATTTAGTATTCATCCATTTCATAAGATACATCTATAATGTTCATCAGCACTTTGCTAAAATGTAGGTCCACCAGCGGCCGAGCGGTAAAGACGCTGAACACTGGTAGTTCGGTTCGAGGTTCGAATTCCGCGAACGGGCTGGCTGCATGGGCGTTTTCGTGGTTTTCCCCATGTGTAACGTGTATACGAGCCAGTTTCCCTTAGAAAGTCCTCCACGAAGGCATCCCTCCCTTTAGGCAGATAGCCCTTGTGTGCTTTGCCATAATTGAATAACCTTGCTAAAATGTAGAGGAACTTAGTAAACTAAGTGATGACTGACCACTAAGTATTTAACTACAGAGTGTGGAGAAGGGTTAAAATACCCTTTTATTCAATCAAAGAAATAAAACAGATGGCCCCTTCTCGGGCTTACAGGAAAGCCACCACTCGGGCTTTAAAATCAGGATAAGAAAATAAGAAACTAATCTAATACTAAACTAAACAGACTTAGCAGGAGTTAGACAGAAATACCTAACGTAGCTGGCCCTTAATTTTATCTAGCCGGCGATTATCAACAGGCCTGTGTAAATTAAATTTGGTATACATTTATTAATATCTCTTTTTTTTATTAAACCTATTTAATTCTTCCTTTCACATTTCGAAATTTAGGTTCATTCGAAATAAAAGCCGAGCCGAGGGTAATTAGATTTAAGAAAGAAGTAGCCAAACCGCAGACACGCGGTACTGAGGACTCCCAAGTACAACTCTCTCTCCAAGTAAGTTGAACTTTCCTTAAATACTCCTTCTAACTCATTTGCATAAAACATGATACTAAAAACTCATTCTGGTAGGGAATAATAAATTAGAGACGAGAATAGACAGTAAAGCATGTTTAAACTTAAAAAGCATGTAAAAACTTAAATAAATTTAAAGTAACCTCTAAAAATCTTAAAACAGTCACTAGATTTAGATTTAGATGGGGCATATTTAGTTTGTCAGCTTATGACGTGCCGTTAAATTTCGTGCCCCAATTTAAATTTATGCAGAGAAGTAGTTGAAAAACAAAGTATCCATTTGATTAAAGAGAGTAAAAGTTGAGATTGAGTAAAACATTTCAGAAAAGTTTTTCTGATTAACGAGAAAACTTCGCCTTGGGCTTTCAACCTTTTCAAAGCCGATTGTCTACAAATTCCTTGTCTTTCTTTTTTCCTCCCTGTAACTAATACCTATTACTAATATTTTTTCGGTATAACTGTTTTGAGCTATAAAAAAAAAAAAAAAAAAAAAAAAAACTCGATGAATAGCTCAGGGAAAGACAGCGTGAAACTAAACGTAAACATCCTGTAACTATTTAACTATTAATATGAATAGGAGCGAATTGGGATAGAGGAAGGATTAAAAAAGCGGATTAAATGAGAAGCATATAAACCACTGCATAGGAAAAAGCGAAAAAAAGAGGACATTTTCCAGGTCAATCTAGTAGTCAAGTACAGCGGTCAATCGTAGAAATACCTCAGTCAGCAAGAGAAAAGAATCCAATAAATATGTACAAATAACATAAATAATATGCTTCGCAAAAAGTTTCCGAGTACCAGAAGAAAAAAATCTGATGTGTACACCCCGTCCTTCTACGGAATATTACATTATACCCATTTTTTCTTGCATTTCATTTAAGCTTATTGGATTGAATTAAATCTACTTCATCAATAGCGCATAAACCACAATAGAATAAATACACTCTTTAATATTCACTATATTTGTTTACCATAGCGACACTCTGGCGCTAGGTTCACTTAACAGCGTTAGAACTCATTCATTTTAGAACTCAGAATGCACAAAAATTATGTACATCATCTGAAGAATTATCTAATCGTTGCCATATGTTCTATTCAAATACTGTAATGAATCTAAAACGATGTATAAAAGAAATTAAACGAACAAACAAACAAGCAAAGAAGAAAAAGTTTTTCACAGACGATTCAGTATTTCTCATTCAGTTAATTCAGTTCTCACTTCGCGACAAGGCAAAAATACATAAAATCTCGAAATATCTATATTAAAAATTACGAAGAATTTTAATATAGATTTGCGGAATCTATTCGAGTAAATTACACTTATTTACTCGAATAAATTCCGCAATGGATTAAGGATGATTTAATTCGCAATAATAAAAGAACGCGTTATCTTTGTTGTTGCGAAGTTTAGTTTCTCTAGATTGGCAACAAATCCACAATTCTGCTAAGCTTCAAATGTAAAATATGGCGCCTTTCGTACACATAATTAGGCTTAGCCGCACTTAAACAACTTTTTAATTGTTGATAATTTTACAAATATCGCATGCACATTTACTAGAGGCATAAAAACCTTAACTGGAAGATAAGAACAATATAATTCAATCATTTTTAAAGAAAAAAAAATCACAATTTAGGCACATAGAAGAAGAAAAAAAAACTAAGCTCACGGAGCTGAGTAACATAGTGCGTATGTATATATATATATATATATACAAAATTTCAACATTCTGAGGTTACTCGTTTTTGAGTTAAGCGAGACACATACGTACGTACGTACGTACGCAAAGACGCCACGAAAAAAATCCCTTCTGAATCCATTTAAATCAGTTTTATAATTGCTTGGGGGAAAAAGGTTTTCTATTTTCTCTTTCAGCACAGATGCCTTCGTTAAAAACATCGTTAAATTGCATTCGATAGCGGTCAAAATGGATATTTTAGTTGAAATATGATACCCGAAATTTTTCGCGATTACAATACTACCTTTTTACTTCGTACAAGGAAGTAAAAAAGCATTATTTAGCAAATAGCATAAGTACTTTCCAGTTAGCAAAGACCTCCAAGATAAGTTGATTCTAAAACGTTTAGGTGGATCGACAGGGCTTGAAAAAGACAGTTTAGAGGAGGGATGGACAAAAACCGGCTCACGGGCCGAATGTGGTTCTGTGAAACGGCATTTTCCTTCTGTCTCTTGTTTCCTATCTAATCTGTAATAGAAATAAAAATATATGCAAAGCTATAAATACTTGATTAGTTAAAATTGCCTTTTTTTTGCTCCATAATACTTGAAATTTACGCTTCTACATTTTATTTCAATGGCTGACTGGTCTCCATATTTCCTGTCAAGGGGTTTTTCAAAGTAAAAAAAATCTGATTTGCACACCAAACGACTTCCTTGTACGACCTATGAAATTTCACACGTTTTTTGCTGTATTTCATTTAAACTTATTTCCTCGAATTTAATTGGAGATATATTTCTCGTTCGATTAATTCAATTCTTACTTCTCGGCAAGGCACAAATACATAAAAATCCAAATATCTTCATTAAAAATTAAAAATATGGAAAAACATAAAACTCCAAGCCTTGTACGAAACATTAAATTATAGTCATTTTTTTCCTGCATTTCATTTAAATTTATTTCTTCGAATTTCATTAGAGATATATTTCTCATTCAATTAATTCAGGTATCACTTCGCGACGAGACAAAAATACATTAAGTTTCAAAATATCTTTGTTAAAAATTTAAAAATATAGAAAAATATAAAACACCAACTGCAGTTAAAACAATTAAAGAAACAATTTTCACAATTAAAATTAGAGTTTCTACGCAAAAACAAGCAATTCGGCAAAATTAGGCTTAGCCGCACTTACAGAACTTTTAATTTGTTGATTATTCGATTACTATAGCATGCAGACTAGTTAAAGGCATAAAAACCTTAAATGGAAAAGAAGAACAACATAACTCAATCATTAAAATTTTAAAAAAAAAAAAAAAAAAAAAAAAAAAAAAACTCAATCTACCAACATATAAGAATAAAAACACTTAGCTCACGGAGCCGAGTAACAGAGTGGGTATATTTATTGCAAATTTAAATAATTTTGGTGCAGCCGATTGCAGCCTACATGTTATAGCAGTCCTGTATACAAAATTTCGTATAGAGATCACAAAAATATATATTCTGAACCCATTTTAAATCCTTTTTTGCAACCCGTTTTGGGAAAAGAGTCCTCTGTTCTGTCCTTACGTACAGATATCACGCAAAAACATCGTTAAATTGAATTCGATAGCAATTAAACCGGATATTTTCATCGAAATAGGATACGCGAAAATTTTAGCGATTACAATACCTCTTTTATTTCATGAAAGGAATTAAAAATTAGGCTTAGCCGCACTTAAACAACTTTTAAATTGTCGACAAATCCACAACTATTGCATGCAGATTAACTAAAGGCATAAATACCTTAACCGGAAGAAAATAGTAACATAACTGAATCGTTTTTAAAGCAAAACATGCACGATTTGGCAACATATAGGAATAAAAAAACTTAGCTCACGGAGTGGAGTACAGATTTTGTATATATGTATATATATAGGTTAGGTTAGGTTATTCAATTATGGCAAAGCACACGATAGCTATCCGCCTAAAGGGAGGGATGCCTTCGTGGAGGACTTTCTAAGGGCAACTGGCTCGTATACATGTTACACTTGGGGAAAACCATGAAAACGATCATGCAGCCAGCCTGTTCGCGGGATTCGAACCTCGGACCAAACTACCAGTGTTCAGCGTCTTTACCGCTCGGCCGCTGGTGGGCCTATATATATATATATATATATCTATAGATATATAGATATAGATATATAGATATATATATATACGCGCCCAGCGTGCTCAAAAATACACAACGAAGGCATGAGAAGAAGGTGGAAGAAACATCTTATATACTTCCTCTTTTAAAGGGCGACTGGAGTTCAGGGAACCCAATCGCGAAATCCCGGTGGTGGAGAATCATCATCCACCACCTTTTTAGTTCGCGCGCCAGTATAGGGTCATTAGGTTAATTCGGAAGCAGGAGTGATGGAAAATGAGCAACGCCTTCGCCGGGAATCGAACCACGGATCTCTCGGTTACGTGTCGAGAGTGCTGACCACTACACCACGAAGGCATGCGAAGAAGGCGGGAGAAATACCTTGTGTATTCTCCCTTTTAAACGGTGATTGGTGTTTGGGTGAGCCAGTCGCCAAATCCCGGTGGTGGAGAATCATCATCCACCAACTTTTAGTTCGGGAGCCACTTGCAGATTTATCAGGTATTTTTGAAGCAGGAGTCATGTAAAATGTGCAACGCCTTCGCCGGGACTCAAGCCACGGGCCTCTGGAATACGCGCCCAGTGTGCTGACAACTACACCACGAAGGCATGCGAAGAAGGTGGGAGAAATATCTTATAAACGTTTAAACTTATCTTTTCCTTTGTGTGCCGCCAAATTTTGAAATTGTTAAAAGTGTGCTGCGACAGCAAAAGGTTGAGAATAACTGTACCAAGGTTGAGAACTGTACCAAGGTTGAGGTTACTGTAAAGGTTGAGAATACCTATTATACCAATTACCTCTACTATTATACCAGATAATATAAATTATATCAATTACTATTTGATACTCAGATATATTTATACTGAAATTTACGCAGATAAACGTTTGTTTCGAAATCGTGAGATGATAGAAACTTTGTCAGAAACGTCCCATTATAAGTGCACTATTCAATAATTTTTAACATGAATAAAATTCCAAATGATCGTGACTCTGGACACAAATAATAAATTTCCTTCTAAAGATTATATGATTAAAGAGTAATTGAGTGGAGTTTGACGAACGAAAAGTAAGTGATATGGGATATTCAGAGAAGGAAAGTTCCTTTAAACTTTCGTCATAAAAGAATATTGACGCAGGAAATAACCATGAATCAAACTAACTGTCGTTTTCTTTATGTAGAAAACATTGCTTTTTTTTTTTCAAATATTGCGTGTATGAAAATACCTTTGAGCGTTTCAATCTTATTTAAAAGTTATGAATGTCATGGATTTTTAAATAATAGAATGGTAATCAGGTCAGTAAAATCACAAAAGTCATGTGATGCAGTAAAATTTCTTCCCCCCCTCAAACAGTCAGTACATTTCTGTACTCGCATCTTTAACCGCATGGATGACATCAAGTTCATAAGTTATTTTTGCTCATATGCGCTTCAAAATGGAATCTGCAATAAGTGCACTTGCAGAGGTTAGGAGTGTTTTCACTTTATGAGGGCTCTGGATTTTCTTTGAATAAATTTGATGTTTAGTAGTATATCCCTATAAGAAAAAGGTTAAGTGAAATGACATCCAGAAACCGTCTAGCCCAATGGATAGGACAGTCCCGTACAATCTATATTTTTTAGAAATTCTTGATTTAGTGAGTTTTGCACAGTCTTATGGAGAGGCACTGTCTTGATGACAAATAATTTTGGGATATAAATGACGAATTGGAGGTACAGCACAAATTATGAATCATGTTGTTACGGATTTTGTATTTAATTAGCTATTTATTCAAAATTGAAATTAAAATTGTTTTATTTTCCCGTGCAACGCAGACGATTTTTGAATAGAAAGCTATGTCGGAAAAGTAAAAATAAAACAGTGAGTGCATTTAATATTTAATAAATAAATATCTCGTAATTGCTGTTGCCATCCACAAAAATCGAGAAAATAGGTTTTATCAGAATGATCTAGAGAATAATTAAAAAGCTTATAAAAGCCGAATTAAAACACCTCAGCTCAGTTGTAGCTGTGTTAAGCGAACTGTTGTTTACTTAATGCTGTTATTGATTGTAGAGAATTCGCTGTGAGATAGAATTAGTTTCTCAGTTTTGAATTGAGTTCTGTTTAACGTTTGAGATATTGTGATATTGTAGGAATATCTTTGAGGAAATATTTCAGCCTTTTGTTTTATTTCTTGGAAAAAGAATAAGTTTTAAACGACTTGTGCATTCAATCCATTACGAACACTTAAGCAGCAACAATATCTAAATAAACTCCTTTGTCGCCATTTGTTCGTGGGAAAAGAAGGGCTGACCACCTGATTTGCCATTATCCTTGATATGTGTTGTGTTGTGATTTATCTTACTTGTCTGACAGCAACATCAGAACAAGCCCACGAAATTCATCGTGGCAAGGAATGCAAGACTGTACTTGTCAATGACAAGAGCCTTGAGCAGGTGACAGAACTGCTCAGTTCCGCCTCCAGTTTGGATGAAGAGCACCCCAAGGGAACCGGTCCGAGGGTCTTCCATCCCTACCACCAACCTCTGGAGAGGACTTTCAGCTCGCCGCATATTTAGAGTGTCCCCATGACACAGAAATTATACATTTACAAACATCCATGTCTTTTCCGGGATTCGAACCCAGGCCCTTCGGTAGGGCAATCAGAGTCACTAACCGCTATTCCAGTTAGGAGGGGGGGGCTCCTTGATATGTTCCACAACGTAATGCGATTTTCATTTCATAAATTCGGACATTGTGATGGTTTATTCGAAATGAAGCAGGAAATGTTTCTTCGTAGCATCTGCAAGAAGACAGTACCTTTCTCCAGATGATTTATTATTCGCATAGCGAAGGTGTAATTAGAAAGTTTGTTATCAACTTTCATACTGTACATTAATTGCACTCATTGTGTAATAAAGGGAAAGTTTTTTTTTATGAGGCTCATAATAACGATGACATTCCAGTTCTATGCCTACAGATTTCCACGGGTTACGAGAAAACACATAACGAATTCTTCCAATTCATCAATGATGTTTTAGATTTTCCAAAAGTTAAGCTTAAGTTAAAGACTAACTTATTCTTTTCTTCGTTTCCCATCATATGTATTCGCTTTGATCAGAAAGTTATACAAATTTATAGTTCTCCAAAAAGAGAGTTTAGGAAATGTTTAGATACATTAACTTATATCGTCTAATATTCTTTGCTAGTAGCATAAACTGCTATTAGATCTACTTGAAAGTCTACTTAGCGAATTATCGGTAAGACTAGAAAATGAATACAACAACGGAAGGGTATAAAAGACCGTTTTATTGAACTCAGTTACTTACAGATCGCACAATCTTTCTGCTTACAAATCCACAATCCACTTGTGGAGATAAAACTAAAGATAATTGTAAACTAAACTAAATTTAAACATCAGCTAATACTTCAAGACTACACAAATTAATTTAACCTAGCAGGTTGACTCAGAAACCTACCCCGGCGTGATAGTAAACTTCGGCGGCAAGAATGCGGAGCCGAGATTCGGAATTCAAAGAGTTGGTAGAAACAACAACGTGGGCATTCAATAGCGAAACACGCTTTGGTTAACCTTTTCGCTACTTCAGTTTAACCCTTTGAAGGCCAAAACGCTCGAGACAATATTTCATTCAAAGGACCACAGCTGCCCGCAACGACCGATGTTGCGATATTGGTTTCTTCTGGCCTTCTAAGGTATGCAGTAGCAGGTGCAGTTTCCCCAAATGCATAGCATCAATTTTTTGCTGACAGCTTATCCTAAAACGCTAATGGAAGCATCTTTGTTGGGAAGTAGAAAGGATGTTATTCGAAATCTTCACACCTCTTTGTGTGTTAATGGACGGGGATGGGCCTTGACTATTTTAGGCATACAGGTTAAGCGAAGGCTTCGGTTTTCTAAGGGTTAAATACTCCTTCGATTACCCTAAATTATTTACATCCTGGCGAGGAAACGCGAGATAAACGAGATGTGACAAAAAGGCTAACAAATCAAAATAACTGTTAGTAAAAATAATATACCTCATAAACGCATCTCTATCGAAGTATTGCCATGTGATTAGTGACTTAGTTTATAGAAAACAATCAGATGAGGTGTTTGAAAGGCAATTGGTCTTGCTAACTTGAAAAAAGTAAATCGCTTCGATTTTTTAACATATTGTCGACACATTAATTGACATTTTATCTTAATATGTGCCCTACTAGAAATGGACAAGTGAAGTATTATTCAATTTTAATTTGTCTGTGGGCGAAAGTTGATTAATAAGAGGGTGAAATGTCTCCAGCATCAAACAAAAAGCTTTGCTCGAACTGCCGTTAATTAGGCAGACTCGTAAATCGTAGTTTTTAGCTGTCTTACGAAACGCTTAATTTTCCACTGTTTTGCTGTTTTTCAACTACATTATTAGTTTTCATACCATTTTGATGTCATGATAAAATACTGTTAGAGCATACAGGATCTTTCTTAAATTTTTGGAAATACCTTTTTATCTGCGTAAACTGTCTTTTGGAAGTTTCGTTTCATAATGCAAATTGCTTTCTTTGAAGGGAAAGCCATTACAACAATGTTTAAAATATCATTTCCATCAAATAATTATCGCCATTTGTTGCAGTTTCGTATAAGCTTTCAAAACTTAAAGCTTTTTAAGTATACCAAGTCTTTTAAGTATTATGTATAAAACTGTTTAACTATACCAACTAACAAACACCGGTATTTCAATTGTCTCTCTCGTACACCATTTTTACCGTAATTTTTTAAAGTGTAGAAAGGTTTTTTATACATTTTCTATAATTAAATCAAAAACTAATGATACATAACTTAAAAAACAAGAAGAAGGAAAATAAAACTGTAAATGGGATTGTTTGCATTGTCAAAAAAGACAAAAGAAAAGAGAAAGAATAACTTAAAGATCGCATGTTTACTACAAAGTTCAGAAATTTATAGACTTCAAAATTAGTCTTATAACTTTTCTACTGGATAAAGGAAAATAATTGTTATACAGTCGTTTCTTCTTCCCTAGTAAAATTTCCTTTCCTTTTACCGGTTTATTTCTTTCCTAGTAAGCTTTTTAGTATTACTGCATAACTTTATTTCTTTCATAAAACCAAATGAGCTGCTCCAATCAACACAATAGGCTGCCTGATAGCCTATTGTTTTCATTATGAAAGCCACTTTTCTCAATTTCCTTACACAGAAATCGTAAAATATTACAATAATTTTTAAAGCATATTTTTAAAGGTTGCCTGGATTTTTAATATTGAAAATGGAAGGTAAATTAGTATTGAACAATGGCTCTGAAACGAAATAAAAGATTGGAATTAACTGATAAATTACGGAGTATTTCCTCCTTTGGGAGTTAGCGAATGAATAAGAAAAAACGACAGCTCGCCAGTATATACACAATCCAGAATAATCACCATGTGCAATGCGGACGTTAGGCCGGGAGGGACTGGAAAATGCTTATAGAGATCTGATATCGCGCTGACAACCATTCAGTTTACAGGTGCTGGAGAATGTGCAGGGGTCAATTACTCGGCAAACAGTCCTATCCAGGTGGTCTCACTAGGATTTATGTTCGGCGAGTTATCAGATGGATTTAAATAAGGGTAATTTGAAAGGCTAAAAAATATAGGAAAGCCTTTGTGCTTTTCCAACCGCTTGCATACTTTCCTAGCCTTGTGGTTTGGATTGGAGGCAGAGCACAAGTACGGATTTCATCTAAATACAGGGTGTTTATAAAGTCCCGTACCCATTTTGATGTTTAATAACTCATAAAATAATAAAGATAGATTAAAATTAATAACATCAATGGTTAGATAGACTCAAAAAGTTTCACGACCCTTGTCTATGAACTTCCACGTGTGCCCCCATCTCCGCACGGAGAATATCGAGTCCGTATTCAATTTCACGCCAGGTACCGTCAAGCACGTCGGCATCCACAGAGGCTATTGTGGTTGTCATTCTGGCTTTTAGGTCATCCATGTTCGACACTCTCCTCCTGTAAACGTTACTCCTTTAAATCCTCAAAGGAAAAAGTCCAGCGGCGTTATATCAGGTGATCTGAGTGGCCAAGGAATTGGACTTCCTCGCCCAGTCCATCTTCCTGTAAAATGGTCATTCAAAGAACTACGAACGATGGTACCCCAACGAGGTGATGCACCATCTTGTTGCAAAAAGACATGTGGCTGAAGCTCTTCTAGTTGTGGAAATACGAAGTTTTCCAACATGTCTAAATATACAACTGATGACAGACCGTCTTTTCTGTAAAAAAAAAAAGGCCCGATGACTCGGTCGTGCATTAGTCCACACCACACATTAACCTTTGGGGAATCCCTTTGTGCCTTACGGTATTCATGGGGGTTTTCAGATCCCCATATGTAGGTAACAAAAGAGAGAAAAATGCAATTAATAAGCAGATGATATTTAGAAAAGTACAGATATTTAGACTGGAAAATGAAATTATCTGAAATGAACCACACGCGCAGACGATATTTACAAAAGTAAAGATATTCAAACCTGAAAAGGAAAATATATAAGTTATTCCATCAATAAATGCCATACGTTTGTGTACATCTTCATTATTTTATGAGTTATTAAAGATCAAAATGGGTCCGGGACTTTATAAACACACTGTACACTCCTTTGTCAGCGTTTGTTCGTGCAAAAGGAAAGAACGATCACCTGATTTGCCATTAAATCACTCCATATATATTAATTTTAGAATTTCCCTTGATATTTTTCATAACGAAATGCCGTAGTTAATAATTCTGCCATAGTTCCATAATTAAATACCATAATTATTTTTTTTATTTAACTATGGCAAAGCACTCGAGGGCTATCTGCCTAAGGGAAGGGATGCCTTCGTGGAGGACATTATAAGGGAAACTAGCTCGAATACTCGTTACACATGGGGAAAGCCACGAAACTACCCACGCAGCCAGCCTGATGGCACGGATTAGAACCCCGGACCTAACCACTGTTTAGCGAGTTAACTGCTCGGCCGCTGATGGGCTCCTAGCTGTGTGAAAGATGCCAGCATTTCCACGGAGAGAAATTGCATATATGGTTGTATTTGGCCTGCAAGGATGCATGCATGCTTAACGTTATCTATAATGCCATTCACGTTGGTGAGTGAACCCATAGAATGCTACAAAAACATTCCCCCGTGCATAATGTTGCCTCCATTCGCTTGTATTCGTCCGCAAATGTGTGAAGGGTTTTGCTTTTTTAGTGTTGCTCGCCGCGTCAATGTTTATCGTCCGATAAAGTTAAAAATGCTAATCACCAGAGAAGGCAAACTTTTCCTACTTAGGGGAGGTTTTCTATTGATTTTGCTGTGCAGATTCCCGGAAATTTCTCTGACGAATCCAACTGCTGCGGAGCCTCACAGGAGAAGGAACAAAGGTCGCTGAACTGTTATTTTAGAACAACTGCGGTAGTCCCGGGCCTCGGTTCATTGGTGAAGTGAATTTTTCCTCTGCAGCGTATCGATCAGTCCGAATGCACTGACGCAGCCTCCGTTTAACACGTTGTTCTGGTAATTTTAACTTTAATTTAACTATTTTTAACTAATCAGAACAAGTCCACGAATTTTATCATGGTAAGGAGCGTAAGGTCGCTTCCATCGTTGATCAATCCTTCCATCTATTCGCCCGCTGTCCTGAACGCTGCCTCCCGTTGAAAGTTGTCCACCGACGCCACCGTTTACAGTGGTGCAGAGAGCACAAAAACTGGACAACTGAACAATGGAGTTGTGTCCTCTTTACGGATGAGAGTCGGTTCAGTACCAGAAGCGATTCTCAATGCGTTTTGATTTGGAGAGAGGTCGAGACCCAGTTTTATCCCAGTAACATCAAGGAAAGACACTTTAACGGTGGTCCTGGAGTTCTTGTCTGGGGAGGCATTATGCTGAAAGTGCGAACGGAGCTCCACGTTTTCGACAGAGGGTCTGCAACCGGGGATCGCTATTGTGAGGAGGTACTCCTTCTTCATGTGCGTATGTTCGGAGGTGTCGTTGGCCCAGACTTAATTTTTATGGATGACAATGCACTGCCACATCGGACTCTTGCTGTTGAGGAGCTACTGAAAAGTGAAGATATCACTCGAATGGATTGGCCACCGTACTCCCCAGATTTAAATCCCATCGAACATGTGTGGGATGCTTTGGGGAGACGCATTGCAGCACGCTTACATCCTCCGGAGAACACCCAACAACTCAAACAGATGCTGATTGAGGATTGGGCACTCCTACCGCAAGAAATGTTGCACCAGCTGGTTCTGAGTATGAGGAGACGGTGCGAAGCAACCATTGCAGTCAGGGGAGGGTATACCTCATATTAAGGAACATCTGCTTGTTGTTCTTCCTCTTGGATAGACAATCATGAGTCACGATACTATGTGTTCAATAAAGCTTGTTTTTGTTTGATTCCATACAGTTTGCATTGTATTCCTTTTTCAGCTCCGATGCTTTCGTCATCCTTTACGTACATAATACTCTCCTTCATTTCTGCATTTCGTGTCTCTCAGTTGACTTCTCGTCGAGTTATGGCAAAAAACCCTGCTGTTGCTTAAGTTTTGCACACCAGTGTATTACGGCTGTCTACCTAGAGGAAGACGTCATCGAATGACAACTATTGCCTACCATACCACAATAAGCTGTTTCTCCCTTTAATTACTATACTGTAATAATAAATACTAATAATAAACACTACAGATAATCCCTTAGCAAGGGAAACGTATTACGACTGTCTACCTAGAGGAAGTACGTCATCGAATGACAACCATTGCCTGTCATACCACAATAAGCTGTTTCTCCCTTTAATTACTATACTACAATAATAATTACTACAGATAATAAGTAATACTACAGATAATCCCTTAGCAAGGGAAAAGTATTACGGCTGTCTACCTAGAGGAAGTACGTCATCGAATGACAACCATTGCCTGTCATACCACAATAAGCTGTTTCTCCCTTTAATTACTATACTACAATAATAAATACTAATAATAAATAAATACTACAGATAATCCCTTAGCAAGGGAAAAGTATTACGGCTGTCTACCTAGAGGAAGTACGTCATCGAATGGCAACGATTGCCTGCCATACGACAATAAGCTGTTTCTCCCTTTTTGGCGTCAAGGCTGTTCTCTGAACAATATCAAACATTGTCACAGTAGATGCATCTTGGATATATTTAAATGATTGAAAAAAAGAGATCCATTTATTATTATCAAAGAGGAGAAAAAGTCTTTAAAACATGGTTCAGAGAATCTAAAGGAAGGTTTTTCAAAGGGATTTCTGATTGTTGCTGGTTTTTCATAAAACGGTAAATTGAAAATAAAGAAAGTGGAGAAAAATGTTAAAATCAACTCTATATATATTATCAGGATCGTATTTTACATCCAATTTTAAAATACGAAATAATTTCTCTTTACCCACTGTGCCATCAAGCAATAGAACTGCACCAAGACATAGCAAGCAGCACATGTGAAAGTCCACGCTTAATTTTCTCGCAAAAATGGAAGAAGAAACGTATATCAAACGAATATCTTCGCTCATATCCCCACTAAATCTTCTGACGTGTAATCAACGGGTTTTATTTCTTTTGGACTTTTAAAAAGCAGATTGTCCGAACGTCGATCTACAATCCTCTTTGGACTTTGGAAAGCTGTTTAAAAGGAATTTCCAAAGGCTTGGAAATTACTGTGTAGAAAGATAATGAATAATAAGAGTTATTAAACAGAACATTTAAAATACAAAAATTTTATTTAAAATATTTCTGTAAATACCGTGAAATTCGTCTAAACAATCTGCGAGCAGCCTCTCTATAACGTATTGAAAAAGAATAAAGAAAAAACAATCTGTTGATATCGGCTGCTTTCCTAACAAGGTATAACATGTCAAAATGTTTCTTGGATCATAATGTATAAATATTTGCTATTCAAAACATAACTTCTGTAAGATTTGAATCCAGTAATATTACGAGCAGTTTAGATTAAAAAGTTCAGATAAGTAGGAATCAGCAGCAACAGTTTAGATTAAGCAGCTTAGCTTAAAAAGTTCGATTAAGTAACGATTAAGCAGTTTAGATTCAATAGGAATTAGTCATGGAGCTAAAATTAAATTCACTGCGACTGTAAACTGCGGAAAAAAAAGGAAGGGGGCACAGTTCTATATCTCCCGTTCTACTGCGCCGATTGACTAAATTCAACTTGCGTTTATCATGTCTCGAAAGCGCGATTTAGGATAAATATTACATTCATATATAGCATTGTTCTAACATAGGTATTTTGATAGAAAATCAGACTTTTTCTGAAATAACATACCGATGTTTTTCATCATTTCGTTTCTATGACTCAAATTACGCCACTGTGCCAAGTTTTGTAAAAATCGCACCAGTATGTTTTAAAAAATTAGCTCTCAAAATTTTAGCTCCTCCATTTAATTCAATTTGGTATATATTTATTTATTAATATCTCTTTTTTTATTAAACTTATTCGATTCTTCCTTTCGCATTTCGAAATTTAGGCTTAATCCAATTATAACTGACCCCTTTTTTATGAATTATTTTTAAAATTTGTATTTTAAAATAATTTTTATAAATTTTTCGAAAACTTTTTGTGTTATAATCTATAACATTTTTTAACATCATCTTAAAGCAGGTATTTCTAGGCACACCTACAAAAAATTAGAGTTTTTATTCAAAAATTTCCAATATATACATGAATGTATTGGCTCGTTTTGAAATTTGGCATTTTTTTGAGTGATAATGACGCCAAATGTGGTTTATGGATTTTGTTAAAATTATTTGAGGTTATGAAAGGTGACTTTTTCCCGCTTGTGTACGATGAAGAAAGGGAAAGGAAAATAGGTTGCTATAAATTAAGAACTTCGCCAAGTGAATTATTCTTGGCACAAACTGAAAAAAATGCGCCAAGATAAATTTTGAATTTCCCCATAAATTTCGCACCAAATTTTACAAAATTTAAAATTTAGGCATCAATAGAGTCGTAGAATCGAAATATGGAAAAAAAACTGGCGTGTCATTTCAGAAAAAGCCCGATTTTGCTTCAAAATACCTTTTTTTTGCCTTCGGCTGTGTACATACTATTTTGTGTTCAAGTTACTTAGCCACAAGTGGTGTTTAAATTGTGAGCACCGAGTAAGTCCAATTTCTCTTCCATTTAATTAAAATAAAACGGTTGTTATAACCTTCGTCTGCAGTCATCTGTTATTCCAAGATTAGTGAGAATTTTCTGTTTCGTCTTTCAGTAGTGTCTACAGTTTATGCTCCCAAAACACACAACAAGATTCTAGAATTTTAAATAATAGACGTTCAGCTTTGCGATGGCTATAAAATAATTCATGAAATAAATAGCTTTATCTTTAATATTTTAATAAATAATCATATTTTAATTAATAAATTAATAGCCATAATATGAGCCATTTTCTAATTACTAAATAATCAAAATTATAATATAAAAAGGAGTTTTCGCACTTTTCATTAAAAGTGTAAGCAACATTAATATAGTATAACATTATTATAATATAGTATAAATAACATAAAAATATAGTGAGCCAAACATCGCGCCATCAACGCATTAAAATTCAGGAAAATTCAGTTCAAGAAATTTACAACTAGATTTTCTTCTTGACTAGAAAAAGAAAGAATATCTAACTGAGGCAGGAATTATATTACATACTTGTATTATACAAAAAAAAATATCTAATTGAGGCAGGAAAAAAAAGAAGGCCTTTATTTTTCCAAGCCTCAATTAAATGTGTATCTTTTTATTTTTGTACTAGATCTTAAAACTCCTTTTAAATAGAAAACACTTTCTATTGTTTCCCACTTTTCTGTCTTTATTTTAATTATCAATTAATTTCAATGAGAATGCAGTAAACACGGAAAAAGATATAATAATGTCTTTATATATTGTAAGCGTTTTTCGTCTGGGTCAAGAACAAATAAATCATTAAAAAATAGAATAAACGATTTTTCTTTAATTCGAGTCTATGCGTTCCCCTTTTGGAAAAATAAAACGATTGAGACAGGACAGGGTGCAGTGCTGATAAATTGCAATTCATGACGAAAGTTAACATTAAAAGAGTTGCAATTAATCATGACTTCTGAATAAAATAATAATAATAACAATTAAAAAAAATTGAAATCTTTCAGATTTTACATTACGCTCATAGGGTTTTTTTTTAACGTTTTGTGGGTTGCCTTTATTTGTTAAATATCATATTCTTCGCACTTAAACCAAAAAATTCAATTAAACAGCAATATCGCAAACTAATTTTAAAATGAGCATACCTTTAGAATTTTCGATACAAAGCCTCGTGCGCTGGAGATAAAAAAGCTTTTTTCTTCGTACAGTGTTGCCATTGCTGGCTTTGAAATCGTTGAGCTTGTAAATAAAAGAATCGTTAAAGTTTTACAAAATATGAAATCGATAACAAAACAAATTCCAAATTTCAAATTTCGGCTTCCAGATGCCCATATTCAGGTGGAAACGTACGTTATTCAAAATTGGATGGTTATAGATACCGTTGTTTTATCACAATGCGAGAAACATACATACATTTATGCAGATTCGTCAGGATTTAATTTCTTTAAATATAATACAGGGCTCTAATATTTGGCGCCCACAATTTGAAAAGTGAATCGATATTTATAGTGAACCAACGCAAAATGCCAAAACGAAATTAATAGTCCTTCAGGGCAAATTGCTCCTTTGGATTAATTATTATTTATTGATTTGTTAATAATTAATTTTTCATATGTCACCAAACGTGAGGACCAACGTACGACGATCACGTGTTCATCAAATCAGTTAATTATTTAGATGTTAACTGGACCATCAGAAATTTTTTTCAATGCTGGTTACACATTAATACACATTAATAGAAGCACACACATTATACACATTAATAGCAGTACACATTAATAGAAGCGTTCATTAAGATATGAGGAACATCAGCGACTAAGATTGTTAGTAATACTAATTCTTTTCTACTTCGCTACGGCGTGGGGCCCACCTGTGGCCGAGCGGTAAAGTCGTTAAACACTGGCAGTTCCGACCCGGGTCCAGGCGAACGGGCTGGCTGCATGGGCGCTTTCATGGCCTTCCCCATGCGTAATGTGTATACGAGTCAGTTTCCCTTAGAAAGTCCCTCACGAAGACCTCCCTTAGGCTAGATAGCCCTAGTGTGCTTTGCTATAATAAACTAAACCAAATCGAACTTCGCAAAAACGTACTTCCTGTAAAACATTGCATTAAATGGCGATGAAACAAAATTATTTACGTTTACTTACTGCTCCTGATGATTAGTGTATGTAGCTTAGGTTGAAAATGTTTTAAAATTATTATGGCATAATGGAATTAAAAAATAAAATTATTGACTGCTAAAACCATGAAAATTTTTTTTTTAAAAATACTTACATAATAATTTTTGCTTATTAAGGCAATCATTAAATACAAAATAACTGCTAATACTTCGTAATTATTGTTTATTGTTTATTTAAAGACAAACAGTCACAGTTTGAGTATGTCATGATTGATTTATAAGGTGAGTTTACTACATGAATGATCAAAGTGAAGATTTTAAGACCTTTTATTCGACAGATGCTAGATTTTAGAAGTACACTGCGCAAAAAAAGGGGGGAGGGGAGGAGACAGTTCTACATCTCCCGTTCTACTGGGCCGATTGACGAAATTCGAATTGCATTTTTCACGTCCCAAAAACGCGACTTAGGATATATCTTAGATTTGTTTATATAGCATTTTCCTAACGTATTTTGATACAAAATCGGACGTTTCCTGATATAACATACCAATTTTTTCCCTCATATTGCAATTCTAAGACTGAAGTTATGCCTAGGTATTAAATCTTGTCATTTTTGGTGAGCAATTTACGGAGAAATTTAAAAATTTATCTTGGCGGATTTTTTTCAGTCTGCGCCATAATAATTCACGTGCCAAACTTCTTTATTTATAGCAACCTATTTTCTTTTTCTTTTTTTCACGGCAGAAGAACGAAAAAATGCTCATTGTGTTCATACTTTCAAATAATTTTAACCAAATGCGTAAACCACATTTTCGTTATTATCGCTTATAATAAATACGCCAAATTTCAAAACGCGCCAAAATGTAAATTCACGTATATTTTAGGAAAGTTTGAATAACAAACTCTAAATTTTTGCAAGTATGCTTAGAAATACATCTACTTTAAGATGAAGGCGAAAATTTTATAGGTTATAATTCAAAATATTTTTTTGAAAAATTTATAAAATTATTGGAAAATACAAATTTTAAAAATAAGTCATAAAAAATGGGCGAATTTTATTTGGAATGAATCTAAATTTCGAAATATGAAAGAAAGAATTAAATAAGTTTAAAAAAGAGATAGTAATATACATATACCAAATTCAATCAACATTGAGAAGGTAAAATTTTGAGATCTCATTTTTTAAAAACTACCCTTGCGAGTTTTACAGAACTTAACAGTTGGGAATAATTTGAGTCGTAGACTCGAAATATGGGAAAAAATTGGCATTTCATTTCAGAAAAAGTCCGATTTTGTGTAAAATACCTATATTAGAACAATGCTATATATAAGTCTAATACATATTTTAAGTCACGCTTTCGAGACATTTTCTGTTGTTCCACCTTTAAGATTATCACCTGCCAGTACATACAGATATCACGTAAAAAATCGTTCGAATGGATTCAGGATTGGCCAAAATGGATATTTTCGTTGAAATATGATACCCGAAATTTTTGGCAATTGCAATACTTCCATTACTTAATACCAGGATGTAAAAACCTGATGACCTCTACAAGTGGTGCACGAGCAAAAAGGGGAAAACTAATGTATAAAAATGGAATAAATTTTGCACAAAAAGTACAAATATTCTTTAAAAACATTTTAGCAAAGAAAACCAGTAAAACAGGAAGATAAAAAATTTGAACCTATGCAAATAAATATGCTACCACAGCGATTCTTTATGAATTCGAGGATTCATTTTATATAATACGCGTTTTGTCCGAATCACCTACTATCATTAAATGCCATAGTTATTTTTATTACATTTTCCCAAACGAAATCAAATAACAAAATAAAATTTAAGTTTGCCAACTTCTTGCAGGTCCTTGATTACTAACTCTTGGACTGAGTACGGTCCACGAACCACAGCTTAAGAAATCTTCGTCTGCCCAACTTTGCCAATAGGCAAGCTGATTCTTCTCATTACCAAAGAATGCAACAAGCAAGAATAAAAGAATGCCGTTCATAACTGCGGTCTACATGTTATCCACAAGCGTCTTCGATTCAGCTCATTGAACAGCATATAGGTTTCTCTGAAGCTAGACAATCCCAAGCTCAAAATTTCATTCGAAGTCTAGAATGAAACGAATAAATTCAGCTTTGAATACTGAGATTTCTAATGCATAAGCGCGACTTAACTAAAAGGTCCAAGTTACACATGCAAAGATGCGAGTGATGATATACACAAGGTCTGTCCCGAAAGTAATGCGTTCATTTTTTTAAAGAAATTTATTGAACCGATTCGTACAATTACTCAATATTCTTCGAAGTACATCACTCCTGCCTTAATATGCTTGTTCCAACGCGATTTCCATGCTTTATATGCGTCCTGGAAGTCCGTCACAGAGATGTCCTTTAGTAACCCCGTCGTAGCTGCGTTGATGTTCTCGAGAATTCTCAAATGCTGTCCTTTGAGGGAATTTTAATCTTCGGGAACAAAAAGAAGTCGGGCGGGGACCAATCAGTTCTGAAGCAACGCCAAAGTCCCCGAAGGCGTTTTCCGAAGTTTGAAACAAAACTTTGCTTATCGCTGCTCTAGAGTTTTTCCATCTTGATTTCGATCGAGCACTCACACAAAGGTTCACTGAAACAGGCACTGTGACTCTTCAGAAGTTCGGAGCCGACTCGCGCTGGTCGCGCCGTGCAAGCGACAACGCTGTGCGACGGATAATCGCGGCAGAAGAAAATGGGGCTCATTACTTTCGGGACAGACCTTGCAGTTCCATTAATAAGGGTACATTAACAGGGGATGATATTTAGCTTTATTAATAAAGGTTAAAATGGTGATATTTAGGTTTATTAATAAGGGGCAAGTAAGGTATAGGCAGCTTTCTTCACAGCTTTCTGCAATAACTGATAGAAAAGTGTATAGGTAACCATGTATCAGCGCACTGTTGATGCTGATCTATGCAGGGTGATGTATGCAGGGATACATAACCTAAGCCGCGCTTTCGAGACATGAAAAACGCAAGTTGAGTTTTGTCAATCTGCCCAGTAGAACGGGAGATATAGAACTGTCCCTTCTTTTTTTTTTGCGCAGTGTACCTAATTGTCTCGAAAGACATTTTTTGTCCGTATCACTTTTGTGGCTCAATCACTTTTCAAATTGTTGCCACAAAACATTATCGCCGTGTATTTTTTTAAAGAAACTAAATAATGAAAAATCTGCATGTATGTATGTTCCTCACAATGTCAGAAAACGACGGTACCTAGAGCCACTAAATTTTGAATATATATAGTTTTCCACCCGAACATATTCTCCCAGATGCTCGAATTTTGAATTTGCTTAATTATGTATTTCGTATTTTGTAAAACTTCATCGAATGTTTTATTAAAAAACTCGACGATTTCAAAGCGAGCTGTGCTAACACTATACAGGAAAAAGCATTTTTATTTCCAGCAAGCAAGACTGTTACCATTCGAACAAATATAAGATCTTCAGCTTTCAATTTTTTCAATTTATTAGCCCGAAGCGCGTTAGTCCAGAAGGGTTAATAATTTCGTTTCGGCGTTTTGCGTTGATTCACCTTTCAAACTGTTGCCACAAAATATTACAGCCCTGTATTATGTTTAAAGAAGTTAAATAATGAAGGATCTGCATAAATGTATGTGTTTCTCGCATTGTGATAAAACAACGGTACTTAGAGCCATCCAATTTTGAATAACGTAATCTTCCACCAAATATTGTCACCTGGAAGCCCTAATTTGGAATTTGTTTTATTATCAATTTCATATTTTGTCAAACATTAAAGAATTTTTGATTAACACACTCGACGCTTTCAAAGCGAGGAATGGCAAAGTTGCACAGAAAAAAATATTTTTATCTTCAGCGCGCGAGACTGTTGATCGGAAATTCTAAAGATATGCTCATTTAAAAATTATTTTGCGTTATTGCTGTAGAATTGAATTTTGTGGTTTAAGTGCGAAGAACATGATATTTAACAAATAAAGCTAACACTTAAATCGTTATTAAAACGTCTGTTTGGGGGTAATGTAAAATATGATAGCTTTCAGATTTAAAAAAATTTTTTTTGTACTTTATTACAGGCTTCTGGGTAAGTGTCCTGTTCTGTGTAGATCAGCGCAACAATAGTTGACTGTATTGTTTCCTCTGGCTTTTTTTTTTCTAAGTTGGCATATTTGGTAGAGAAATCCTGTGTTAAAGAAAGCTAGTGCAGAACCCTTTATAGCAAATCGTGCATGTTTGACTCCTCTCAAGCGTGGCATCTGGTCAGATGAAATTTAGGAGCTTTTTGATTGGCTAGAGGTAAGAAGAGTCATAAAAGAAATACAGGCATTGGTTGGGTGAGCGGGAAGACTGTAGAGAATACCATAAAATTTTGAACAGGATAGCCTAATAAATGGGGAAAAGTGAAGGGGAATTTTTATAAGATAAATGTTAAGAAAGCGTTAAATAGAGGGGTGGAAAATGGGATAATTAAATGCATCAAAATTTTAAGATTTAATGTTTAGTTAGAGTATTCACAAATTTCTTTCGTAATTTAAAATAGGTTGTCTATTCTATTTACCGCGTCCTCATAACTCCCGAGTTTAGACATCGATTTTTCAATGGTTTGGATTATAAAAATGAGTTTGTTTTTTTCCTATCATGTCACTGATCTCTTTCAAGAAATTAAATAGTTATAGAAATTTCTGATACGTTTGTTTTAGTGTTATTAGACGTGTTCTTCAGTTTTTCTTTTTAATGCTGGGTTTAGTAGAATTGCTGTTAGCTTCTTGTGCAGAAATATTTTAATTTTCGGTGACTTTGTTAGTGGTATTCGGTTTATTTTGGGGAAATTTGGAGCATCCGCGATAGGATGCAGGGTGACAAGACTGACAGTTGCTGCATTTGGGGTTTTCTAATTTTTCTTTCCTTATGTCGGCAGTCTATTGCAAACGCAACGGGGCTGGAATTAGCAATCTTCGGAGGAATGGTTCCAACTCTGACAATTATAACACGTTGGGACTGAATATCTGATAATATATTTTTCTACACTGATTAAGAATAACAAAGGGTCTTTAAGTTCGTAGGCGTTTCTCTATATGTTCTTTCTGCAGTAATGGAATCATAAATAATGACATAAGCGCTTTTGTTTTTCTGCATTTTATTTGCAAAACTTTTGTATGATAACTTCTCTACTGGATTAGGGTTAGGGTTATTTTAATGTTATCGTGGTGAGGTTATTTTAATGTTAGGGTTATTTTAATGTTATCGTGGTCGGTGACAGAAGGAAGTCCTTTGATGACAACTTAAATTGGTGTATTGTGTTTTGCGTTAATAACATGTTGTACTCAGTGCTGTTGTGACGTAAGACTTCTATTAAGATATTTCGGACATTTGTAATATCAGGCAAAATATTAAGATTTTTAACCATTAACCTTTCCTAGGAATTTATCTGACGTGATTTGAGCTAATTTATTTATAAAATCTTCATGCGAAAGTAATCCAGGACTAACCATTATTGGAGGCATCGAAGTGTGTTCGTATTAGTTTCCTGCTGTTTCTTTGGGTTTGAGGAGTTGCAAGATTGTCTAAAATTTCAAATCTATTTACCGTGGGAATGAAAGCTGTATTGCTTTCACCCATTTTAGGGTGTTTGCACGTTTTAGGAGCTGGTAGGTGTCTATATATTAATTGTATAGTGTTTGCCTTGTCAGGACTGTGGGTTCAATGCATACTTTTGGCAAACATATTCTTGAAGTAGTTAAAGTCCTCATCTTGAACAGGGAGCTGAATGCAGCTATGTTGTGTGGTCGAATACTGTGGTTAAGTGGTAGAATAACTGCTCGTAAGAAGGATTTAAAATCCTCTTTTATTAAACCACTATTATTTACAGCCACTTCCCAACTCGGGACGGATAACAGAAAATAATGACCGCACTTGGGTCTAACTTGAACAATCAAATAATTTAAAGTTAAGTAGAAATTAAGTAGTTGTTGCTCACAGAGCTATACACGCGAGGTTGGCGCCTATGCTAAGCGATCAATGATGCATAGCAAGATTTAGCTAATACTAACGCACTTAGATTATTTCAATAAGTAATAGCGTAACAGCGCTAAGGCTTAGAATTTAAATACTAGCTAGTCAGGTGGACGTCGAACAGAGCCGCAGTGATCTAAGACTAAAAGCTCTCCCACCCCGAGAAGTTCCTAGCTAACCTTTAAATACCAAAACTTGGCTCCACTTCAAATTAGCATACAGCTGAAACGCGCGCACATTCTAAAGGGAAGTTGAAATAAGAACTTACAGGAAAGAAAAAATTAACTTAAAACTTTGTTAGTTTAAACTAAAACCTTACATCCTTTTTATGAAAACAATTTCAGACGGCTGGCTGCGCAAGCAGGTGTATTTAAAGAAATAATGTAGCTAATATTAAATAAATGTGGCAAACAGTAACGCCCTTTATTCTAAATATATGCTGTTTTTAAATATTTTGTCATTTCGCTTTTGAATTTTAGGTGACATAAGTGCGAAGAAAGTGATATTTAATAAATATTATTCAGCACACCAAATGTTAATAATAAAAAGACAAAAAAGTTTTGTAAGCAATTTTACTAAGAAAACTGAACATCGGTATGATGAGTTGAGAAAAGATTTCAAAAAATAATTTTGAAAAATCTGAAAGCTTTCAGATTTTATATTACGCCCAAAGGCGGGCGTTTATTTCATTTATACATACGTAGATGATACACGGCTTCCATTACATTCCATTACACTGGCGCCAGGTGCCCATGTTCGGGTGGAGGACTGCGCTATTCAATATTTGATGGCTCATTATTTAATTTCCTTAAATATTAGCTGCGATAAATTCAGGGTGATAATATTTGGTGGCAACAATTTGAAAAGTGGTACAGCTGTTTAAATACCGTTTCGAGACCAATAGCCCTTCTTGGATAACGCCCTTTTTGGATAAAAATAATATATATATATATGCCAACACTTAACACTGCATCGGGAATTCAAAACAGCTGCTGCTGTTAAAAATTTTGTGATTGTACTGTTGAATTGCATGTGGCGTAAGTGCGAAGTAAGCGATGCTTACAGCGATGATAACAGTGCTAAAAGACAAAAACCGCTGTGTTAGCAGGACTGGGTCCAAGAGTAATTTGATAACCTGCGATGCGCAGTGGCAGTATAAGAGATCTTAACACAAACCCACTAAAATCTTAATCCATTCAGATTTTCTTTCGTTCTTCTTACTTCTTTTTACGAAGTAAAGGAACTATTGTAATCACAAAAATTTCGGGTATTGGTGTATTTAAACGAAAATATCCACTTTCACCGCAATCGAATGCGACTTAACGATGTTTTTGAGCGACATCTGGAAGTAAGGACAGACCAAAGGACTCTTTTTTTTCCCCAACGGATTATAAAATTGATTTAAAATGGATTCAGAAGAGATTTTTTTCGTGACGTCCGTACATCCGTATGTATGCATTTATCTCGTGTTGTAGAGACATTAGGTACTTTTTTTTTGGAACAAGGGAAATGAAAAATATGCAATGCCTTCTCCGGGGATCGAACCACGGATCTCTGAAATACCGGCTCAGTGTGCTGACCATTACACCACGAAGGCACGCTAAGAACGTGGGAGATATACCTTATATACTCCCCTTTTTAAACGGCGACTAGGGTTTTAGGGGACCTAGTCGCCAAATCCTGGGTGAGAGTCATCATTCACAACCCTTTTAGTTCGGGCGCCACTGTAGAGACATTAGGTATTTTTTTTTGGAACAAGGGAAATGAAAAATATACAATGCCTTCGCCGGGGATCGAACCACGGATCTCTGAAATACCGGCTCAGTGTGCTGACCATTACACCACGAAGGCACGCTAAGAATGTGGGAGATATACCTTATAGTGTAACTCAAAAACGAGTAGCCGCATAACGTTGAAATTTTATATATAGTACTGGTATATAAGACAGATATCATATGTAGTTGTATACCTCTCTTTTTGGTTGCAATCGGCCGCACCAGAAGTATATAAATATATAATTAGTATGTATGTTTTAAAGGTATTACTAAAATAATTAGTATGTAGGACTATTTTAAAAACTATATGTTAGTAACATTATTATTAAAATGTACATGTCACTAACTATACGGCGGACTAAAGTAACAATGAACTATTAAATATAATACTTATTAATCCTCTTCTTATATTTGATTACCAAAATAATTGTGGGTTGGAGGAAAAACATATTAATATAAAATTTAATATTAAGGAAAAACCAATCTTAATTTGTCTCAGACTTTGGTTAAAACTCTATCGAGGTTATGGGCAATCACACAGAGGTTCCTTTTTTGAAAAATAAAATTTAATTTAATTAAAAAATCTTATGTGGATTCAACACGGTTTCATTTTAGGGTCTATTAAATAAAACACATTTTTCGCTGCCCTTTTATTAAACTCATTTCCTCGAATTATTCTAACTTAATCAATCGTTCCCTAAAGGCAAATAGCATCCGAAGGTGCAAATTTTGAAATTAAATAGTCTAGTCAATTTTTGCAATACGAAAGTCAAACTTCTTTCAATTTTATTTTTTCATAACCGGTATTAAACTCCATCAAATACATAAGAAGACAAAACCGAATTAAAGGTTAGATTTTTATATTTGCCCAATTTTTTTTAAAGTTACCATTGCCAAAACATGAATGAATATTTTCGTCATTTAAAACACGATAGTTGAACGTTATATACTAGAACAACTGCCAACGACTGCGAAAATAAATGCCGGGTAAGGAGGGTGAATGTTAATTTAAAATATAATTTAATTGTGACTAAAAATTTTTTTCTTTTCACAATTCATGACTTTAAATTGAATTTCTGTTCCTTGGAGATGGCATATGGAAAGTTTTCGTATTATAAATTACTATGGATTATTGGTTCATATATTTATATATATATATATATATATATATATACATAATGAAAGTAATTAAAAGTAAATTAATAAGCCAAAGACTTGCGCTATTGCGCTAAAGCTGCAAAGCAATAAAGGGCTAAACTTTCTTCACTAGAAAACTATTTATTACGACAACCCTTTTGCTTCCATCTCTTAATACGTACTTGCATTCCAGTCATTTGGTTTTTAAAATTTTAAGGCAAGTTGGTTAGTTTTTGCTTACTAGATTTTACTTGATTTTTAAATTTCTTTTTTACTACAGTTTTTAACTTTATTTTATTTTTATGGATTATTACTTTTAATCTTCTTATGATTTTTTTAAAATTTGTTCTTGAATCTACTTTTGTTTTTACTTTTGTATTTGAAATCAAGAGAGAGTGTAGGGGATATGTCTTCTAAAGTAAGCGTCTCGTTCAGATTAATTTTGTCCTTAGTGAAAAAATTTTAATCTTATTATTTGGTTCTTAACAAGATTCTTTTGGTTTAGTGACTAATATCTTTATTTTGATTGAGTATCAATAAGTGATTTGAATCTAGCAAATAATTTGATGCTTACTTGGAAGTAAGATGAAACGCTTTCTTATTTTAGTTACTGTTAATGGATGGTAGATTGGTTTAGCCCCTCGATAAGTCGGTTAATCTGCTATGAATAACAATAACTGGTTTTTCAATACTTAAAAAGTTTACTTTTGATTTTGGCATTTTTGCGATTTGTTTTTGCTTAACTGTGTTTAGAACAAGGACGACTGAAAATTCTATAATTTTTTTTTAATTCTGAAAAATACCTTTTCAATAATGATTTTTAAATTGAATTTCCGTTGCTTGGAGATGTAATATGGAGAGTTTTTTTTATAATTTATAGTGAATATATATATATATAATTTTAATTCAATTCAATTTAATTATTTTGAATTTCCGTTGCTTGGAGATGTAATATGGAGAGTTTTTTTTTTATAATTTATAGTGAATTATATATATATATATAATTTTAATTCAATTTTAAAAACATCATTGAAAAGGTATTTTTTAGAATTTAAACAAAATATAGAATTTTCAGTCCTCCTTGCTTTAAACACAGTTAAGGAAAAACTAAATCGCAAAAATGCCAAAATCAAATGTAAACTTTTTAAGTATTGAAAAACCAGTTATTGTTATTGATAGCAGATTAATCGACTTATCAAGGGGATAAACCAATCTACCATCAATTAAGAGTAACTAAAATAAGAGAGAGTGTTTCATCTTACTTCCAAGTAAGCATCAAATTATTTGCTAGATTCAAATCACTAATTAATATTCAATGAAAATAAAGACATTAGTCACTAAACCAAAAGAATCCTGTTAAAAAGCAAATAATCTTTAAGATTAAAATTTTTTACTAAGAACACAATTAATCTAAACGAGATGCTTACGTTAGAAGACATATCCCCTACACTCTCATTTCATTTCAAAAACAAAAGTAAAAACAAAAGTAGATTCAAGAACAATTTTCAAAAACTCATAAGAGGATTTGTAGAGACATCAGGTTTTTACGAAGCAGGAGACATGAAAAATATGCAATTCCTTCGCCGGGAATCGAACCACGGACCTCTGAAATACCGGCTCAGTGTGCTGACCATTACACCACGAAGGCACGTTAAGAATGTGGGAGATATACCTTATAGATTAAAAGAAATAATCCATAAATTAAAGTTAAAAACTGTATTCCAGTACTGCCACTTTTACGTAGTAAAAAAGGAAGGTGCACAACTAGATGTTATAGCAGTGCATGTACAAAATTTTAACGTTCTACCGTTAATCGTGGTTGAGTTATGCGAGATATATACGTACAGACGTCGCGACAAAATCCATTTTAAATTCAGTTTTAATCCATCTTACAATCCGATTTGGAATAAAAAGCCGTTTATTCTGTCCGTGCATACAGACGTCAAGAAAATCCATTTTAAATCCTTTTTGCAAACCGTTTTGAAAAAAAGTGTCTTTTATTTTCTCCTTACATAGAGATGTTACGCAAAAAATCCTTAAAATGCTTTCGATAGTGGTAAAAATGGTGAAAGATAATACTATAAGTAGATGTTACAGCAGTCCATATACAAAATTTTAACGTTCTACCGTTAATTTTTGTTGAGTTATGCGAGATATATACGTATGTACGTACGTATAGACGTCACGACAAAATCATTTTAAATTCAGTTTTATTCCATCTTACAATCTGTTTTGGAATAAAGAGCCGTTTATTCTGTCCTTGCATACAGACGTCAAGAAAATCCATTTTAAATCCTTTTTACAACCAATTTTGAAAAAAAGTGTCCTTTATTTTGTCCTTACATAGAGATGTCACGTAAAAATCCTTGAAATGCTTTCGGTAGAGGTCAAAATGGGTATTTCCTTTGAAATCTGAAAACCGAAATTTACGCTATTACGATACTTGTCTTTACTTTGTACAACAAAGTAAAACGGATTATGAAAAATGGAGAAGTTCCCACCACCAACTGAAGGAGAGAATACTACTCGTCTTGAAATCGACAGAGTTTTAATCAAAATCTACGCAAAATTAAGACTGCTTTTTGATCCAAAATTAAATAACACACTGTTTCTAATAATTTGTTAAAATAATTTCATATTTGATAAAAATAATGAAAATTAAATTTCAAGTGTGACAAATATATTTTATTTCCTATAGATGTTATGAAAGAAATATAATTTTGTGAAGAACGTGTTCGTTGTTTTTGATCCACCCTTTGGTGAGTTCTTTCGCTTATCATTTCCTTATGTTCTGGTTGAGTTGCGCTGACAGGAAGTCAATAACAGAAGTCGAATTGCGCTTTTAAAAGAAGAGAAGAAAGCTAAGCTGAAAGACTAACCTGTATATGCGTGCGTGTATGTACATGCATGATAATTCTCTTTCGAGAAGCTTCTCAAAATCGCAGGTTTATAATACGTCCCGCATTTGTACTAGGCTAAAATTTTTGTTTGCTACTACGCTACTAATTTTAACTGATATAAATTAACTAAATAAATTTATTAAATCAATTTAATTTAAGCTGTTCAAATTCCACATTTTCAAAGGAGAATCAGTCTAGAAAAATTATTAAATCTAAAAAATCTGATGTGGAAGTAATGTGAATACCTTGTACGGAATATTAAATTATACGCATTTGTTTCCTACATTTCATTTAAACTTGTTTTCTCAAAATGCATTAGAGATAAATTTTTCATTCGATTAATTCAACTCTCTCTTTCTACAAGGCAAAAAACCTCAAAATATCTTTATTAAAAATTGAAAAATAGAAAAATATAAGACACCAGATACTGTTAAAACAATTCAAATTAGAGTTTCTACGCAAAAAAAAAAAAAAAAAAAAAA
>KK112699.1:127291-154379 GCA_000611955.2 Stegodyphus mimosarum | reverse complement strand
AAAAAAAAAAAAAAAAAAAAAAAAAAAAAAAAAAAAAAAGACAGAAAGAAATTTGGCCAGCGGGCAAGGAGGCCAATTTTTTGGTGCACAAAACTCAATGTTTACTTCTGATCCCAGTCGGCAAAAAGCCACTGAAGGTGCAGAAACTGATGTAATGCACTATTCTGCTAAGTTTCAAATGTAAACAAATATGACTGCTATGGCAAATAAAATTAGGCTTAGCCACACTTAAACAACTTTTAAATTGTTGATAATTTTGCAACTATTGCATACAGATTAACTAAAGGCATAAAAACCTTAACTGGAAGATAAGAGCAACATAATTCAATCATTTTGAAAGCAAAAAAATGCACAATTTACCAACACATAAAAATCAGAAAAACTGAGCTCACGAAGCCGAGTAACAGAGTGGGTACGTATAGATATATTGGGTTGGCAACTAAAAATTGCGGATTTCACTCATAGATGGCTTCAGTTGAATTTTTAGGTTTGTAAACGTAGTACAAATGTAAAACACATTTTGTTATTTGATAGTTGGCAATTCAGCTGTGAATCAGTAAAAAAAGTTTTTTGATCGGTTGCGTAGTTTTCGTTTGGCGTTCGTTGAAAAATGGAAAATCAAAAGGAACATTTTCGTCCTATTTTGCTATTTTATTTCCGCAAAGGGAAAAACGCATCCCAAGCTCATAAAAAGTTATGTGCTGTTTATGGTGACGAAGTCTTAAAAGAACAGCAGTGTCAAAATTGGTTTGCCAAATTTCGTTCTGGTGATTTTTCACTCAAAGATGAAAAATGCTCTGGTCGTCCAGTTGAAGTAGATGACGACCTAATCAAAGCAATGATCGATTCGGATCGTCACAGTACAACACGTGAGATTCCAGAGAAGCTTCATGTATCACATACATGCACTGAAAGTCACTTAAAACAACTTGGCTATGTTGAAAAACTCGATACATGGGTTTCTCACGAACTGAAAGAAATGCATTTAACGCAACGCATTAACAGCTGCGATTTGCTAAAGAAACGTAATGAAAATGATCCATTTTTAAAACGACTGATAACCGGCGATGAAAAATGGGTTGTTTACAACAATATCCAGCGGAAAAGATCGTGGAGCGGGCCAGGTGAACCGACTCAAACAACATCAAAAACCGATATTCATCAAAAGAAGGTTTTGTTATCAGTTTGGTGGGATTACAAAGGAATTGTCTACTTTGAACTCTTATCACCCGACCGAACGATCAATTCTGATGTCTACATTGAACAACTAACGAAATTAAACAATGCAGTTGAAGAAAAGCGGCCCGAATCGACAAATCGAAAAAGTGCTGTATTCCATCATGGCAATGCAAGGCCACGCACATCTTTGGTCACTCGGCAAAAATTATTGGAGCTCGGTTGGGATGTTTTGCCACATCCACCGTATAGTCTTGACCTCTCACTATCTGATTACTTTTTGTTTCGATCTTTACAAAACTCCTTGAATAGTAAAAATTTCAATAATGATGATGATGTCAAATCATACCTGATTCAGTTTTTTGCTAATAAAAACCAAAAGTTTTATGAACGTGGGATTATGATGCTGTCTGAAAGATGGCAAAATGTCATTGATCAAAATATGCAATACATTACAGAATAAAGTTATTTAGTTCCACGAAAAAATTGTCTATGATTTTCTAAAAAAAATCCGCAATTACTTAGTTGCCAAGCCAATAGATATAAAAATAAACAAATTCTCTCTCATTATATCAGCAACAATGGCACGCCGTTTTTAATGTTTTTAATGATTCTAATCAAATGATCGTAAAAACTCAAGTTCCATGCAATATTTCACCTATATTCAATTTTAGTCGATTCAATGTGGCAAAACATTTGATTATAATTAATCAGAAATCAATAACGGGAACAAACAAACAAACAGGCATTCTTATATATATATATATAGAGAGAGAGAGAGAGATTTTGTAAAACTTAGAAATTTTTGATTAACAAACTTTACGATTTCAAAACTAAGCAGTAGCAACACTTTTCGGAATAAACACTTTTTATATCCAACGCGTCAGACTGGTACCACTCGGAAAACTGAGTACGAAAATTAACGCTTTCAGAGTATCCCATAAATTTTTAGAATCGGAAATAAGGTATTTAATGTTTGGCAATGCTATTTTAATTTCAATGTAAAACTTTGAAATTTTTTATTAACAAACTCTAGGATTTAAAAGCAAGTAGTGGCAACAACTTTCAAAATAAAGCAGATTTTCATCTCCAGCTTGGAGACTGTTGCCGCTCGGAGAAAGGAGGGCGAAAATGATCGTTTTTCCGAGTTTTTAATTAATATCTCCGATTTTAGCTACTTTTGTTTTGAAAAAAAAAAGTGGGATTTTTCCAGAACCCAGAAAAGAATTGTAGAAAGTTTGGTGACGACAGCTATAGTAGTGACTGAGTTATTTGCGAACAAACAAACAAGACTTTCTTCTTTGTAAGGTTTACCTTATGTTAATTAATAGTTATTTGAAGTTTTGTATCTTTCCTATCTTATTCTAATTTCAGCTCACAATTTTCTGCCAGAATGTAAATTCAGAAACGCAAGTAATGCAAATGAGAAAGAGTACTATTTAAGTCGTGACTTAACAGACTTCAAGGGACAGAGTCTAATTCCCTGACTAGCGCGCGTTTGCCTTTTGGCTACGCCTCTCTTAGCTGTTATTACGCTCGGCCATACCTTAGGCCCTTGCTTGGCTTCGCCGATTCAATTACCAACTAGTTAGATTCTGATAGCTTTGGCTATACCCTTTAATAGCTTAATTAAGCTAGCTTTAGTTTAAATTATTATTATTTTAAGTTCAAGCCCGAGTGGAGGCTTTGTGTAAAGTTCCAAGTCGGAACTGATTGTAAATATACTGAAAAATAAAGGGTTTAAAACCCTTCTTACGTCTTACGTGTTCTTTTCACACACTTAAGTGATTATTCGCTTATTAGTGTTCCTGGGGTTCTAAGTGAGAACTTTAGATTTAAATAGAAATACTTCACATCTTTATAAAGTGAACATAGCAAATACCAATTTTAAGTCTGCATATAAAATAAGTATATAAAAATCGCACCATCAAGGAGTGAGTAGACTATTATAACTCCTTTAATGTATGTGGTTTCACCCGAATATCTAGCGATATCTCGCTATCGAGAAGAGCGAACGAAGAAAGGTTCACTCCTTTTTTTTAATAAAAATAATTCTTTTTTTTTAAAATATTCATTCATGTTTTGGCAATGCTAAAACTTAAAAAAATTGGACAAATTAAGCTAAAATTTAAAATTTGTGTGAGAAGGAACCGCTTTTTACTGGAGCAAAAAGTCGCTTCTTCGAGGTTTGTGCCAATTTGGCATTAGAGGGTAATGGGATGTCACTCCTTTGGAGTCGGATACGACTCTTTCGAATTTAAAGTGTACGTATATATAGATAGATTATTCAGTAATAAGGGAATTACAAAAAGAAGAAGTAGATTTGTTGGAAAGATCTTTATTTCTTGCACTACGAAAATAAGTGATACATCATCTGACAGGGACAAGAAGACTATATATTTACAAATTCAGCTTCTTTCAGTATGTTACTTGATCGTAACTATTTTTCATCATTGTGTAGAGACATTAGGCCATTTGGAAGAAAGAAAGACATGAAAAATATGCATTGCCTTCGCCGGGGATCGAACCACGGACCTCTGAAATACCGGCTCAGTGTGCTGACCATTACACCACGAAGGCACGCTGAGAATGGGGGAGATATACCTTATATACTCCCCTTTTTAAAGGGCGACTAGGGTTTTAGGGGACCTAGTCGCCAAATCCTGGGTGTGGAGAGTCATCATCCACAACCCTTTTAGTTCGGGCGCCACTGTAGAGACATTAGGTTATTTAGTAGCAGGAGACATGAAAAATATGCAATTTCTTCGCCGGGAATCGAACCACGGACCTCTGAAATACCGGCTCAGCGTGCTGACCATTACACCACGAAGGCACGCTGAGAATGGGGGAGATATACCTTATAATTGTATCGTTCGAAATGTTAACTGTATCATGTTCTTGATCTTCTACATCTCTGAAGCTTACCGGTTTGTAATTTTTTGTTTACTGGATATTTTTAAAAAAGACCACGCCGAAGTTACCGAATGCATTACGTTACAAGTAGTTAATTTTGCAGTTTTATTTCACAACACTGAAGAAACTGTTACAATTGTGCATTTCACAAATCTTGGGGAAGTACTAACTGCTAGATTGTAACAAGGAAACTGATTAGTGCTTTAACATCGTGTCGACTTGTAGAATACATATATAGAGCGTTTATATAGAACATTTGGTATCCCAAACCTCAATATTTTCTTTATCAAAAACTAAAACACATGCTTGTGTCGCATGAAAGGACAGCTTTACAAATAAGTAGAATCTACTCTTACATATTGAAAAAGCCCACATTTAGACCCCTTTTTAAATTCAAATGAATTTTAGAAAGTTAAAGTTACATATGGTTTAATTTAGAAAATCAGAATTGCTATAATCAAGAGAATATAAAAAAAATCAAATAAATAAAGTATTTCGCGATATCAGGTCGATCGGCCAAATAGCGCGATTTAGCGCCGATTATGGATGACCGTGTCCTTTCGAATTCCACAGTAACGATCGGCGGTTGGCGACTATCGCCGAAATTTCCGCCAACGGTCGACGGGATAATACGTAAGTACCTCAAATAAAATACAAAGAATTAAATAAGGAATTAATAAATAAACTAATGGAAATATTTTTTAAATAAATTAAAATCGTGTATGGCTGAATTTAAGGCATGAGCTTGTAAGGTTTTAGTTTGAACTAACAAAGTTTTATGTTAATTTTCTCTTTCCTGTAAGTTCTTATTTCAACCTCCCGTTAGAATAAGCGCGCGTTTCAGCTTTATGCTAATTTGAAGTGGAGCCGAATTTTGTATTTAAAAGGTTAGAAAGGAACTTCTCGGTATGAGAGAGCTTTTAGTCTCAGATCACTGCGGCTCTGTTCGACGTCCACCTGACTAGCTAGTATTTAAGTTCTAAGCCTTAGCGCTGTTACTCTATTACTTATTGAAGAAATCTAAGTGCGCTAATATTAGCCAAATCTTGCTACGCACCATTGACAGTTTAGCATAGAGGCCAACCTCGCGTTTATAGCTCCGAGAGCAACTACTTCTTAGTTTTATATTTAACTTTATTTTAAATTATTTGGTTGTTCAGTTTAGACCTAAGTGCGGTCATTATTTTCTGTTATCCCTTCCGAGTTGGGAAGTGGCTGTAAATATTAGTTTAATAAAAGGGTAATTTTAAAACCCTCCCTGCGAGCAGTTATTCTACCATTTAATCATAGTTATTCTACCACAGAACATAGCTGCATTCAGCTCCCTGTTCGAGATCAAGACTTTGTTAAAGCTACGAATATGTTCGCCAAAGGTATGCACAGAACACTCAGTCCTGACAAGCTTACAAAAAGCAGACAGTAAATATCTGACAAACAAAGGATCGCAAATATTTTCATGCATTTATACTAACAGTTGATATCTCAAATACACGTTTCCTCCCCGCATTTAAAACAAATAAAGCAATTCATATGGAATTCAGGAAAAAGATCAAAGCGCAGCTCTGAAGGACATATCAATGTTTATGCATTGATTTCAAAGCGTACGCCAAGATAAGATAAACGAGAACAGTGAGATAATCCATACCTTTATACATAGTAGTGGATGATAAAAGTGGTAATCAGACAATGCAGAATTATTTTTAATTTTAAATTTCATTTCTAAAGCAACTAAGGTAAAACTTTTATTTGCTTTAACACCGATTTCACAGATGTATGTAATATTAGAATCAATTATAAATGAACAGAATATGTTTTGTTCGGATCATATATAAACATAATTATTATTAGTCGGAAGGGGCTTTGTCCTTGAAGGACTATTGTTTTCGTTTTGACATTTTGTGTTGATTCACTATAAATGTCAGATTCCCTTTTCAAATTGTTGCCACCAAAAATTATCGCCCTGTATTATAATTAAAGAAATTAAATAATGAAGAATCTGCATAAATGTATATATGTTTCTCGCATTGTAATAAAACAACGGTACCTAGAGCCATACAGTTTTGAATAACGTACGTTTCCACCCGAACATGGGCATCTGGAAGCCCAAATTTGGAATTTGGAATTTGTTTTATTATCTGTTTTATATTTTGTAAAACGTTAACGAATTTTTGATTAACAAACTGAAAGATTTAAAAGCGAGGAATGGCAACACTCTACGGCAAAAAAAAACCTTTTTGTCTCCAGCGCGAGGAACTGTGCATCGGAAATTCTAAAGATGTGCTCATTTTAAAATTATTTTGCGATATTGCTGTTGAACTGAATTTTATGCTTTTAAGTGCTAAGAACGGGATATAACGCAAAAAAAAGTAACCCACAAAACGTTAAGAAAATGCTCCTTTGGGCGTAATTTAAAATCTAAAACATTCCAGATTTTTTTAAATTTTTTAATTTTCATTTTTAACATTGTTACGTAGATTACATTCTTGGAAATTATCATATTTACGCCTAAAACTTTAAGGATATTGGTGATCACCACTTTTTAAAACGTGGTTGTTCGTCAGTGCTGCAAGTTGTTGCCATTTAACGACAGAGAAGTTTTTATTTTGTATTTTAAATGAGATACATTACGCAAGAGAAGAAGAGGAAGAATGTTTTTGTTTGTTTACATTAGCTACACAATGTAAATAAACAAAGTCATTCTTCCTTCTCTGTGTTTATATTAACTATACATCAGGTTTCGGTTTGGGTCATGTTCTCTTTAACATTATGCTCAACGACATTCACCTGGGAATTGTTTTGGATTCCAGGCTAAGTTGAAGTAAACAGGCCAACAGGATATTGGGTATAGGCAACATGAGTAATAGACTGCTTAAAAGGCTTGCTAGTGTAAAGTGAGGTACTACCCAAGATCTGCTCTGTACCATTTATAATTCTTATATAATGTTCGCTGTCTAATATGGTGGTGAACTTCTCAGAGCTGCTTTTGAGTTAATACAGAACAGGGCTGAAATTGCTCAAAATAATGCGCTGAGAATCATCACCGGTGGAGCATTTTCTACTCTTATTCTAGCCATGAAACTGCAAAGAAATATTGAGCCACTGACTCATAAATAAAAAACTCAGGAAAATAAGTGCTCTCAAGCTGGTCGAGACATTGATGAGGTGTGGTGATTTCTGGACGATGCACAATCTTGCACAGCGTAGGTTTACTGTCTGATTTTTTATATCCCTTCTTTTAGAGACTGACGAATTTCTAAAACATTCGAACTCGGCAAATTATAATTTAGACCTGGTTATGGCGGCCTGTAAAAAATCCTACTCTGAGACAGAATTGAGGATGGCTGCTTTGGCCACTATAGGAGAAAGATTTCCAATAACGCCCTATTTGCATGTGTATACCGATGGTTCTGCTGTAGCTGCTAATAGTAATGCTGATGCAAGGGTTTATTCTCGGCACTTCAGCTTTAGCGGGGCATTTGGTGCAAATTGTACCAACTATGATTCTGGAGTGGATGCTGTCCAACTAGCCTTGACTGATATCACTAAAAGAGATGATCAGAACATTGTGATATTTATTGATGCATAGGCCACTATTAAAGCAATTTCTTCAGTCATACTTTCAAACAACGAGTCTGTTCGAAATTGTCAGCATGCGATAAATTTTCTAATAAATAATGGTCGCAATGCTGCTCTGCAGTGTATCCCAAGTCATTGTAGAATCACAGGTAATTAGTTTGCTGACACTCTGGCCAAGGCTGGATCTATCCTTCCTCAACCCAGTCCTTCTGTTTGTTATCACAGTGCTCAGAGAATCATCAAAAGCAAATGTGGAGTTCATCTTCAAGAGAACAGTGGGAACTTTGTGAAGGAGAAGATTTGGGGTTCCCTAAATGGAGAATCCCATTGCTTGAGACCTACTTACACCTGTCGGTGTCGATAACTTTACATTAAAACTGGACATGACTACTTTATGAAACATCCGCAGAGAATTAGTTTAAGCAGACTCTCCATCTCGCCTGTTATTTGATATTGACGATATTTGACGTGACCATTTGGACACTTGTTCTGGCCTTAATGACGTGACATTGGCTAATGCTGTCCGAATTGTATTGGGCTACCCGTCAGAGACTAATGGCGATCATGCCTCCGTCTGGAGAAGGATAAAAAACAGCTGTGCATAAGTAACGTGAATTCTGAGGTCATTGGAATGTAGTATCTCAGTATAGCAGTGCATTTTTACAACGAATATAGCTACCTAAATAGTGTACATAAGCTTCTTAATAACATTATTAATGATTATACATTTGGAATAATTACAGCCGTTTGTAAAAATTTAAGACTATCAATATAAAAGTGAAATATAATGAAATTCCGGAATAACAATCGATTTTATAAAATAACAAAATAGGATTAGAAGTTTATTCCAGTAAAGTCAGTGTTTTGTCGCACCTGCTTTAATTTTAATCACTACTGCAATCCTCTTAGTCCCACTATAAATACAAAATTGGGCCTTCCAGACGGTACAGAGGTTAGGAGAGCCTACTGAGATACTGAAGGGCCCGAGTTCAATTCCCGGCGAAGGTATGGATGTTTGTAAGTGTATAATGTTTATGCTGCATGGAAGCACTCTAAATACGAGGCGAGCAGAAAGCCCTCTCGAGAACAACAGAAAGCCCTCTCTGGAGATAGGAGAAGAGGGATGGGAGACCCTCGAACCCGCTCCCCCCGGGTGTTCTGTTTCAAAATTGGGGGCAGTGTTGAGTGAACTGTCACCTGTACGGTGCTCAAGGCTCGTGCCAATGACAGGAGCAGTCTTGCTCTCCTTGAAAAGATGAATTTTCTGGGCTTGTTCTGTAGTTACTATCACAACAGTGAGATAAGACAAAATGCGACAACATAGGAGAATGGCAGTAAGCGTAAGAAATATCTCTATACCAGACATGCTTTATTGCTACAACAAGTGCCGTAACACTGGATAGTTCCTTTGCCGTGACATGTTTCTTCCCCATACACCAAAGATTCTCAATAAGATTCAAATCTGAGCTGTTACCTGGCCGGTCAAGAGCTTGGGTTGCCATCAGACATCCTTAACAGTCTTTGACATGTTACACGGAGGTCCATTGTGCGTAAATCGAACACTTATGAAGATCTATATGAAGCTTGAACTTCTCATGTAACAAATAACGGTGTCGTCTTCCGTTCGTAGTGATTTCTGGTCGCACGAAGAAACTGAGCAACAGTACCAGACCATAGACATTGCACCTCTATCATGTGGCTTGGAGGATGATACATAGCTGGAATCGTATATCTATCATCAAATCTTTCTGCCTTGGACAAGGAGCGCTTATAGCCTGTGTAGAAAATTGCTGCACATTTGACTCGTCGGAAAATAACACCATATTTCCCTTACTATAATGTCCAATTCTGATATTGTCTGGTGAAAGTAAGTCGTTTCTTTTATGTTTGAAATTAAGTCGAGGTTTACTTGCAAGTTTACAGGACAGTAAAGAAAAATGTATGGTAAAACATCTTGAAATAATACTCATACTGGCGTTAGCGCCTTTACAGATAGAATACATCGAATCTTATTGCAAAAGTTTGTTGGAGATCGTACAAGCATGCTTCTTATTTCATGATCCCCACGTGCACTCGTTTTTCTTAGGCGTCCGCTTTTCTTAAGCTGCATAACTTTCAAAATTTTAAAATTGCTGATGACTTGATGAACAACTGTCTTGCTTACATTTACCCTCTTAATTATTTTACTTTCAGATAAGCTAACTTCATGCAGGGTTAATATTTCTGCCGTTTTTGCAATAATAAATAAAGGTTTTTTACTCATTAAAGCAATTACATAACAGCACTGTCTGCTGCAAAATTCATTAAAAAAACCGGCAATAAACGAAACGAACCCATTTATAATTAGCAATAGAATACATCTGATGCAATCAACATATGAGGTGAAGCAATAATCCGCAAAAATGATGAAATGTGTTAAAATAATGAGAACTGGCTGTTGGTCTTAAATTTTTTAAACAACAGCAATTGAAGATTTTTCCGTTGCATATATTAAGTATTACAGTACAGATTTTCCTTTGTGCTGCTGTAACATTTTATTTCTCGATCGCAACAAATTTTTTAAATTCTGTATTGGGGGGAATGTTTTGAGTCACTGCTGTGGGAGTGACAGTCAGGTTACCCCGAGTTGAATGTCTGCAGGTAGAGAATCTGACTCCTTATAACGATTAGGTAATTCTTACTGCACTTGAAACTCAAAACACTTTAATACAATTAAAGAAGCTCTTTACACACATATATATAATTCATAGATAGCATAGTAGGTATTTAAATTAATTATAGTCCTTGTAGTGTGAGGAGTCTGCTAACGAAGGTCTCTTTAGTCGAGACAACAAGAGCATTGCCGGTCTCTCTAGTTCAGAGTTCTGGAGCGTTCTTCTGATGTGCTACACCGATGGCAAAAATCTTCAAGCTGAATTAGCCACGCCTCCTTAATTTTACAGTAGCATTTTAAATCCTCTGATTCGTTACATCTGGAACGATATCAGAGGAAAGATCAGATCTTTGGTTTGTTACCCTTGCTGAAATCGAGAGACTTTGACGACAGACATGGTGCAGGACATTGAAATCTCCTGACACTAGACGTGAAGTTATGTCAAAAACATGTCGTGTGACACGTCGTAAAGGCTGGGGGTAGTGAATTGCAGGGACTGCACACGCGATTTTCTTATCTCTGTGTGGTCCGCCGCAGTAATTCACGCAGAGGCATTTCGAAAAGATTTCACGAGCAAAAGATTCAAAAAGATGTCACAGCTCTGGGAAGGTTATTTGTCTGCTTCAGTTTAACTTCAGAAATGAGCCAAATTAGTAACATTACCAGACGGCAATAATTTTGGTCCTATTACCTCATTTTAATCAAACTATACAAAATCTAAATTTTTATGCCGTCCAACCGGTATAGTGGTTAGCAGCGCTAACTTCCATGCTAAAGGGCCCGGGTTGGAATCCCGGTGCAGGCATGGGTGTTTGTAAATGTATAGTGTCTGTGTTGTGGCATGGGGGCACTCTAAATATGCGGCGAGCCGAAAGTCCTATCCAGAGGTTGGTGGTAGGGAAAAAGGGGTGAAAGAACTTCGGTCCTGTCTCTCTGGGGTGCTCTTCATCAGAATTGGGGACGGAACTGAGCTTAATCGCACTGTCATCTGTAAGATGCTCAAGACTGTTGAAAACGCCAGACGTAAACTTGCGCTCCTTGCCACGAGGAATTTCGTGGGCTTGTGCTGACTATAAGTCAGACAAGTCAGCCTTAGTAACCAGAACACCAACTAAATTTTTATTCGGGGATCAGTGGTTTCAAAAAGTTTTCCAATGAATTAAGTCTTTGCTATTCAAGTGGACATCCACAATTTCAATAAAATTTTAATTGCCATCATGCTTTGAAATGTCATTTATATCATGGTCGTTTTGGATTTCACAGACACGTGCTTCTTTCGTTTAAAGAAATATTCATATCTACAGATAGTCATCCAATCATTTCTCATATTCGAATTCAACGTCACATGCGCTTACATTAGAATAGGCTGCGGGGTGCCAGGCTTGGTACGTAAGAGGACTGCTTCCAGAATGAACTGAATTATGATCTCATAACTGAATGGATTTTTTTAATTTCAAGAATTGTGGAAAACACTTAAGGAAAAGTACTTGAAAAAAGTGGTTGCCATCCTCAAATACTGGACATTTCTACCTGAAGCATTCATCTGTTTGAAAAAAAAAGAAAAAAAAAGATAGATTTGCTTTGCTTTCTGCTTTTGGAAAAAAAATTCTTCCGCATTAAACTTGATTTGGGTTTATAAAAACTGATTTTAGTTTTAGGTTGCAGCAATTACCATTCTTTGAAGACATATCATGGCTGAATACTACAACGCTAAAAAAACATTTTGAAAAAAATAAATATTTGTACGGATAGTAAAAGCTTTTTCAAAGTACTAAATAATTCCGAAATTCACAACAGTTATAAGGGGTGTTCAAATGAAAAGGTACGAAACATCGTAACAACTAAACCGGTTGAAATCTGAACATGCCACTTTGGCATAACCTGGTGAGACATCTAAAGACGCGAATGTAGGTGTCCGATGTGGTTGTGCACATGCGCAAGCGCCCGCATATGATACCGGAAGGAAGCAGGCAGTTGTGCGTTACGTCCAAGTGATGTGGCAGTCCATATGATGACATCTTGACAAAATTTGACGATTGAGGAGCAGCGAGATGTTATCAGATTTCTGACTGTGAAAGAGGTTAAATCGGCCAATATTCATCGCCGAATGCTGGCCGTATGTGGAGGAGACTGTGTGTCAGTAAGAAAATAGAGTGCCAGTTTTCGTGAAGGCTTGGAGTGATGACCCGAGACCAGGCCATGCAAGCACGGTAGTTGTCAGGACTTAGCGTTCTGTGCATCTTTTTTGGAAACTTTGTAAATTCTGTAAAGGGTTCTTATCCTTACGCTCTAAGTCCTGAACTGGAACAGGGAGCGGAAAGTACGCTATGTTCTGATGTAACTGCTGGGCTGGATAATAACTGCACGTGAAGGGATTTGAAATCCTCTTTTATTCAATCACTATTAAATACAAACCTCCCAATTCGGGAGAGATACAGAACGTAACAGACCACACTTTGGTCGAACTTAACAATCAAATAAATTTAAATAAATTAAAATAGAACTTAAATTAAACTTTGCTTCGCAGAGCAATTCGCGGAAGTTGGCCTCTATCTAAAAGGGTGCGTAGCAAGGTATACTAAATACTACCGCACTTTAATTTATTTTACAATGCAATCACGTAGTAAGCACTATGGCTTATAAATTTAAACTGCTAGCTGGTCAGGCGAACGTTGAGCAGCGTGACCGTGATCTGAGGCAAAGCTCTCACACACCGAGAGGTTTCTACCTCTGGCTTAAATAGTGCTTGGCTGAACTTCAAAAATTAGCATAAGCTAAAAACGCGCGCTTCTTCTGACAGGAAGTTGAAGCAGAGAGGAGATAGAAAAGATTTAAATTAAAATAAACTTGGTTAGTTTAACTAAAACCTTACATACTTCCCGCCAGAATTGCGATAGTTAAACTACTTTGGTCCAAACGGACCATGTTGAAAACTAGCAATTCTAAATAGTCGAAAATTTCACTGTTCTAAACTTAGGCCAACTCTTACAAGGCAATATATGTTTGTGTAAAATACAGACGAAATTTTCTGGAACAACAATCTTCAACATTTTTTTTTTCAAGTCTTATTCTTCAAACAGTCTTACTCCTTCCAGCAAAATCTGGAAGGAAAACAACTTTAGTATGACATAATAACAGAATAATTCTAAGTGGTACAAATCCTTTTTTTTTTTTTCTGTGTAATTTTGCACACACACATTATCATTCAAGCACAATTAAATTCTTCCCCCGTATGCTCTCTCACCGGTGTTGGATGTAAAGCAAACCGCCATTGCGGGTTTTTATGTGTTCGGGGGTGTTCAACTCTTCCACCTACAATCGACTAACATTAGTTAGAACTTGACATACGAGACCTGAAAAAAACGCCCTATAACCAGCTAATCCTAAGGTTCTCACTAGCTTTATGTCTAACACTTTAAGTGTATTTGGTGGAGAGCCTAATTAACACTTGCATTCTAAAATAGTGAATCTTTAACTTTTCATGCATACAAATTCGCAGTTTGCACACAACATTCACATTAATATTGCACTTAACGTGCATTGCTAGCATAATATTATTTGTTACATTTCATAACACATTAACAATTTCACAGCAATCCTGAAATGCAAATAGAAGTTAAATTTCTAAGCTTACAGAAATATAGGTTAAATTTCTAAGCTTACAGCAAGTGCTTCCTATTCCTTTCTCAAGGTACTTTCTTGAAATATCAAATTACATTGAATTAATAGTCTACAGACTAAATCGTGTTTTTCAATTTTCCGAATTTTCATTCTAGACATTTTACAAGTCTTTAGACAAAGCGTCGTACAAAATCATTTAGTTAACATATTCTTTTCAGCAATTCATTGCTTTTACAGAATTAATCTATTTACAAAATTAAGTAATTTTAAATCTTTAAGAATTACAATTTCTTTTAACAAAACATTTTACTTTCCATATGAGAACTTATCGCTCACTTGGCGTAAAAGTCAACCTCGCTTGAGGTAAAATCAGTCCTGCAACTTGCAGTATACTCAAAAATTAACTAAACTTTTGAATACGAAATTGTACTTATCTTATTATGATCGTCCATCCTTTTCTTGGCCCAATCTTTAAAACTTGAGTAAGTTGTGGCCTGGTTCAGTTTCCTCGTTTTTCGTTGTTCTTTCGGAGCCTGCTCGTCTCTTTTTCTTTTGAAATTCCGTCGTTGTATCCTCGGCAATTTCCTTTGTAGAGGAGGTTGCTCCGCTGGACGTTTGGTGGACTGGGCCCTTCTCTCCTGGGCCCTTGCTCGTTGCTTGTCCTGGTTCCTGCTGTATTCGGGAAGTTGATTCTCAGGCTGCAATCGACGTTTCTTGCTTCTCAGGCACCTGTCCGATGATTCCACAGTTCTTTTGGATACATTGGGCTTCCCTTGCCCATTCTGCTTTCTTCTCTTGGTGCGCTCGTAATTCCGTTCGTAGATTTGTTCACCTGCATCGTGAGACTTTCTTTTGAAACCACCTTTTTGGTTCTTATTTCTTTGTTGGGGGGGAGCTTTCTTCTTCTGACATTTCGATGCCGTTGTAGCTGGTTCCTGCTGTTTTTGCTGACGTATATCTTCCTGGCTAGTCGATTGCCTCGGATCCTGAAACGAATCTTTAAATACAGCCATTTTGCTGCGATTATAGAACGGTTTTATTTGGTCCACATTCGCTTTGAGCGTTTGACCATCATTTCTTTTTAATATAACCACTGCCCCCGTAATTTGTTCAATTGTGAACGGGCCTTCAAAACGCGGAAAAAATTTCCCCACCTTTTCCTCTGGGGCATTTGACAAGTTGTGTTTAATCTTCAACACTTCATCTCCCACATTGTACTTGACCTCTCTTCTTTTTAGGTCATAGTACAATTTCTGTTTTCTTTGGGCCATTTCTATATTTTCCGTCGCTTCCCGTATTAACTTTTGTATATCACTCATTTTAAATTCTTCTGCCCTTTCCTGTACAAAGAACAGTTTATCTAGGGGGGTCAAGATCTTTCTTCCTAAGAAGAGTTCAGCGGGTGTTTTTTGTGTAGTATCGTGTTTGGCGGTCCTAAGGGCAAATGCAAATTCATTTATATGGCTATCCCAGGTAGAGTGATAGTTTTTCACATAACTACGAATTATTTTCACTACATTTCTATTCACCCGTTCCGCTATGTTTGACTGCGGACGATACGGGACCATCTTTAGATGACGTATGCCCAGTTTTGCACACATTTCCTCAAACATTTTACTAACAAACTGAGGACCATTGTCTGAAATAACTTTTAGGGGCGCCCCGTATTTTAAAATATACTTATTTAGAATTGAATCTACTACAATTTTTGCAGACGCGCGTTTTAACGGAATTAACTCTAACCATTTGCTAAAATGATCCACTATAACTAAAAGATATCGGCTTTTATTAACTTTACTTCGAGGGTAAGGTCCAAGTAAATCGATGCCTATTATTTGATTTGGGAATTCTGATTTAATACTATTTAGGAACCCGGCCGGGCGGAAATTAACATAATTATTTAATTGACATGTTGGGCACGACTGGACATACGCCCTAGTAAACTTTTGCAGTTCTGGAAAGAAAACTGCCTCGCGAACTCTCTGAACAGTTTTTCTTATACCTAAATGAGCCGAAATGGCACAATCATGCAACTCTTCTAATACATTCAACCTCATGCTAGCTGGGATAACCGGTCTATATTCATGATTCTCATTAGTAGCTTTCGTATAGAATAACAGTCCGTCAATTAATTCGTAATTTTCGGCCCTATTTCTTATCGGCACAATATCCGGATGATTGAAATTCTCAGGGTCGGCCAAATAATTGTATATATTTTTGAACTCCGGATCTTTTTTGAGTTCGGCTATTACTGTTTCACGAGAATCTAATACTTTGGATGTTAACATGGCTATCTTAATTACACTTCCATTTTCATCTAAGTTAATTCTGCTTAAAGCATCTGCCACAACATTTTCTTTTCCCGGCGTATGTTTAATTATTAGGTTATATTCCTGTAATTTGAGAGCCCACCTTATTAATCTGGGTGATAAATTTTTTCCAGAATAGAGTCTAGTGACCGCCGCGTGGTCGGTATATACAGTTACTGGAGAACTTCCAAAGAACACACGAAATTTCTGTACTGATGCTAACACTGCGAGAGTTTCTCTCTCTGTTGCGGAATAGTTTCTTTGGGTTTCATTTAATGTTCGGCTGAAAAAAGCCACGGGCTGACCATTTTGGGAAAGCACTGCACCAATCGCGAAATCTGAAGCGTCCGCTGAAATCTCTAATCCCTTATCCCCTTCTGGAAATTTTAAGACGGGAGCTTGAGTCAATGCGTCTTTCAATTTTTGAAACGCCAAGTTGGCTTCTGCTGACCACGAAAACCTAGCTTTTTTTCTTTTCAACTTTAGCAGTGGCTCAGCTATTTTTGCAAAGTCTTTAATGAAAGCCCGGTAATATGAACACATCCCGAGAAACGACGATAATTTCTTCGCTGTTTTAGGAACAGGATAATTTCTAATGGCTACTATTTTTGACTGATCCGTTTCGATTCCCTTTTGGGAAATTTTAAATCCTAAATAACGTAACTCTTTTGCGGCAAATTTACATTTAGACGCATTTATCTTTAAACCAGCTTCGTTTAACAATGAAAATACTTTTCTTAAATCTTGTAAGTGTTGTTCTAGAGTACTACTCGTAATTATAATATCGTCTAAATATATGAAAGTGCTTTTACCAAGGACTGGTCTTAAGACGATGTCCATACATCTTTGGAACGTTGCCGGCGCGCCGGATAATCCGAACGGCATTCTAAGAAATGCGTACGTACCAGATTTCGTTATGAACGCGGTTTTGTGTACGTCCTCGGGTTTTACCCCAATCTGAAAATAGCCACTCGTGAGATCTAATGTAGTCATGTATTTTGTAGACGAAATATTTCGAATAATTTCTTCAATTATCGGCAACGGATATACAGGATATTTTGTAACTGAATTTAACTTGCGATAATCTATAGCAAAACGCCACCGCTTCGGGTGCGTAATCGGGTAATCATTATTTTTCTTACACAGGACAACGGGGCTAGCATAACTGCTAGAAATTGGCGTGATGATTTTATTCTTTAACATCTCTTTAATATGATGTTCAATTATTTCCTCTTTTGTCCTATCATATCTATATGGCTTTTGCCTAACTGGCTGAGCGTCCCCCGTGTCAATGTCGTGGTTCACCACCTGCGTAAAGCCTGGTACATCACTAAATAAATTCGCAAAGTGACTTACCAGACCTTGGATTTTCTCTTTTTCCTCTGCTTGTAAATGTTCCAAGTCCAGCTGCGGGGGCTTATCATTCTTCGCTTCAATTGGCTTCATATTTAATGTTAGTTCTCCCCCCTTGAAATCAATTTTTGCTTCTGCCAAACTAAAAAAGTCCACACCTAGAATAATACAAGTCTGCAGGTTACGCACAATATAAAACAGGATTCTTACCTGTTCGTTGTTGATACGCACGAACAATGGTACTTTTCCTAAACAGCTACATTTTTCTCCTTGGGCCGCTATGACATCCGTGTCTCTTGCACTAAAAATTCTGTAACGTCGAAAGTGCTTCTTAAAGAATCTTTCCGATACGAAGCTGCTTTGGGCTCCTGTATCCAAGAGGGCTGTCGCCGGTATGTTGTTGATTAGAACTTCAATCTTCGGCAAACTCAAATTCTTAACGACCACGGTGTTTAAATTGATTTTGGAAGGGTTTTGCGCTGCTTCGGACTTCTTCACCTTCCTCGAAGAAATCCCTCTTAGTTTAAATTCTTTTTCTTCTGGTTGCCCTCGGAATCTTTGCTTGTTCTTCTATTAAATTCCCTTCGTTCGCCGCTCGCTTTAGGAGACACATCTTTCTTCGGCCATTGCTTCGCCTTATTCCCGTAACTTTGATTTTGCTTTTGCTGCGGTCTTGGCGAACTCCACTGACTTCTTCGCTCAAATTGGCGTCGTCGTTCGTTGTCGGCTGTTCTTCGGCTTTCAAATTGTACCGCGAGCTCAAATAATCTGTCTAATGTTGTTGGATTTCTTAGTTCGATGAAATCTTGAACTTGGGGCAGTAGCCTAGGAAGTATAACTTGAATAATTTCAGGATCCGGGCGACTTCCATACAAAAGCTTGAAAACTTGAATTTTCCTCAAAATAAAATTAGACAAATCTTCTATTCTTTCTTGGTATCGGCTAAACAGTTCAGCTTCCAATCTGGCTCGATCTCGCACCACGGGAAATGCTTTCACTAGAGAATTCTTGAAATTTTCATACGTGTATGTGGGGCTTCCTGGTTCCCCCAAGAGATTCTTTCCGATGCACTTGAACCAACTTAGCGCTTGGCCCTTCAAAGCGCTGGTAGCAAGAGCGACTTTCTGAAATTCGTGGACTGGATATAGCATGAAGTGGGAGTCTAGCTTTTCCAGGAAATTGATTACGGCTGTCTTGCCGTCAAAACTTGCCGCTGGCTTCATGGCTGCTCGCATGGTTTGTACGATGTAGCCGAATCCTTCTATGCCAGGAGGTGCTATCTCAGGATTCTGGACAGGTACAGCAGGTGTCTCAGGTTCGTCTTCTTGTTGCTGAGGCCATCCTCTTCTTTCTGTGCGGGCGCCATTATCAGGACTTAGCATTCTGTGTGTATTCTTTGAGAACATGGTAAATTCTGTAAAGGGTTCTTATCCTTACGTTCTAAGTCCTGAACTGGAACAGGGAGCGGAAGGTACGCTATGTTCTGATGTAACTGCTGGGCTGGAGAATAACTGCACGTGAAGGGATTTGAAATCCTCTTTTATTCAATCACTATTAAATACAAACCTCCCAATTCGGGAGAGATACAGAACGTAACAGACCACACTTTGGTCGAACTTAACAATCAAATAAATTTAAATAAATTAAAATAGAACTTAAATTAAACTTTGCTTCGCAGAGCAATTCGCGGAAGTTGGCCTCTATCTAAAAGGGTGCGTAGCAAAGTATACTAAATACTACCGCACTTTAATTTATTTTACAATGCAATCACGTAGTAAGCACTATGGCTTATAAATTTAAACTGCTAGCTGGTCAGACAAACGTTGAGCGGCGTGACCGTGACCTGCGGCAAAGCTCTCACACACCGAGAGGTTTCTACCTCTGGCTTAAATAGTGCTTGGCTGAACTTCAAAAATTAGCATAAGCTAAAAACGCGCGCTTCTTCTGACAGGAAGTTGAAGCAGAGAGGAGATAGAAAAGATTTAAATTAAAATAAACTTGGTTAGTTTAACTAAAACCTTACATAGTCCCCGCCAAACTCATCGGCAAGGTGAACGACCTGTTCAGAAGTGACATCTCAAAGGGAAGCGCTTGAACTCGGACGACGAGCTGACGGACACAGTGGAGGGCTGGCTCCTGTAACAGCTACAGGAATTCTGAGAAGAGGGAAGCAGTGGGATAGTTGTGTTCAGGCCTTTGGTGATTACTTGTGAATAAAGACTTAAATATATCTATAGTGTCGTTTCGTAACCTTTTCATTTAAACACCCCTAATATTTTCATGAGTTGAAAGGACAAGCTATAAATCTTAATGACAAAAATTATATGCTATTTTTAATGCATTGGGCGGAATATGAAATTGAAATGTAGGGGTGACAAGTGAAAAAGCAAAACATTACGTCCAACAGAACGCAGAATACAAGAACTGGACTCCCGTCCTGGGGCTGCCTTTCGGGGTGAGCTTGTCCAAGCTCCTGAGACCCCCTCGCCGACGACGCAGACCCCACAGTCCCCACCTTGTCCTATACAAGGCATGGGACAAGGAGTCCCCACGCCGGAGCTATGCGGGCCAAACCCCCGACGAAGAGGCCGGTAATCCCCAATCTAGCTCCACTCCAGACAGAGGAGAAGACACGACAGTACCAGTACGGTCCCTGCCAAGCCTGAACCAACCTGAGAATAAACTCGGGCTCTAGTCCTGTGAAGACAACTTATATGCCCCCGTGGTTGAGACTGTCTAAGTACAGATCCCAGGAGTTCTCCTGAGTCAGCCACCGGGGGGACATTACGTCCAACAGAAAGAAGAAAAGATATTCTGATACAAATAAATTGTCTGCAATATGAAATTAAAAGAAGGCGAAAAAAATGGCATTAGCGACGGTGTAATGATAAATTCGTATTTGTGAATAGAGAGATATTCTTCTTGAAGAATTATTATTTTGTTGGTAGGAGCGATACCTCAGGGCAGCGTCATCTGCATCTGGTTTTAGACGGTACCTAAATAATACAAGGTCTGTTCCAAATGTAATGCGCTCCATTTTCTTTTGCCGCGACTATGATGAGGGTGGGTGGAGTCTTGGGAACACAACGCGACCAGCGCCAGTCGGCTCCGAGCTCCTGAAGAATCACAGTGCCTGTTTCAGTGAACCCTTCTGTGAGTGCTCGGTCGAAATCAAGATGGAAGAAACTCTCGAGAAGCGATACGCAAAGTTTTGTTTCAAACTTGAGAAAACGCAAAGTCGGAGACTTTTGCGTTGCTTCAGTCCTGATTTGCCCCACCCGACTTCTTTTTGTTCACGAAGATTAAAAAATTCCTCAAAGGGCAGCACTTAGGGACCATGGAGAGCACCAAGGCGGCTACGACGAGGTTGCTAAAGGAAATCCCTGTGACGGACTTCCAGGACGCATTAAGGCATGGAAATCGCGTTCGAACAAGTGTGTTAAAGCTGGAGGGATGTATTTCGAAGACTATTGGGGGAGTAATTGCACGAACTGGTTCAATAAATTTCTTTAAAAAAATGGGCGTATTGCTTTCGAGACAGACCTTGTATCTTAGACTAAACACCACCAGAGGTCACCAATGTCCTGCCTTCTCAAGGGAAGTGTTTTAGTGCTTTATTTATCACTCCAGAAGACAATTTATTCGATCTAATGATAATTATGCATGGGAAAACAAGGCCTAATTCTGACATAGATACAGATAATGCATATGTTTGAGAAATCACAAGTTTGGCAGCTGTTACAGGACAAGAATTTATGTACCTTACATTGCATCGACTTTGTCAGGTATGTTAATCAAGACGCCAATATATATTAAAATAGTAATAATAATGATACTAAACGAGAGAAAATAAAAATAAACAAAAAACAAAATCTGAAAGGTTTCAGATTTTAAATTACGTCCAAAGGGGCGTTTCTTTAACATTTTGTATGTTATGTTTATCTATTAAATATCATGTTCTTCGTACTTAAATTATAAAACTCAGTTCAAGAGCAACATCGCAAAATAATTTTAAATTGAGCATATCTTTAGAATTTACGATGCATAGTCTCACACGCTGGAGATAAAAATATTTTTTCTGTACAAAGTTGCCATTGCGAGCTTTGAAATCCTCGAGTTTGTTAATCAAACATTATTTAAGGTTTTACAAAATGTGAAAGCGATAATAAAACAGATTCCAAATTTCGGCTTCCAGATACCCATATTCGCAGTAGGATTACGTCATTCAAAATTGGATGGCTTTACGTAGCGTTGTTTTATCACAATGCATCTATGCAGATTCTATCTGCAGATACATCTATGCAGATTTTATTTCTTCAAATATAATACAGTGCAATAATATTTGGTGGCAACAATTTCAAAAGTGAAACGGACGTTTAGAGTGATTCGACGCAAAATCGCAAAACGGAAACAATAGTCCCTTAGGGACAAAGCCTCTAAGTCCTCTCTTGGACTAAATAAAATAATAATAATAATAATAGTTAAAATACAGGCAATAAGTGTAATAAGATTTAAGTAACACACCTTCAGCATACTATGCTCAAAATTCGGTACAATGTCTATACACAATCAGTAAAAGAAAGTAAGCTCATTAAATACAATACATAACTAGCGCGGGAAAATGTTTGTGAAACATGTATCCGTACGCTACTATGCATTTATTCCTGCCCAGTAACTGATTACTTTTTCTACTTTACTTTGTACCGCCTTTATTTTTGTAACGCTTGTGGCCGGTACTGATCAGCACGGGTACGTAAATGTTGATTAATTGTGCCATTGCAATTGAAGAGAAAGTGGTCTGAGTCACCAATCTCCCCGCAATGACGACACAGATCAGTGTCACGTGGATGGAAGCGCTTCGGGTACACCGGAAAAGGTCCGTGTCCTCTGAAGTATTGCGTTAGGTATGCATTAGAAATTTTTAATTCTGAGCTCCCTTCGGGAAAGAATTTAAAAGTTCTTTCTGTAGTATGATTCTTCCAACGCAACTGCCACTACTCAAATAACCTCTTCCTTGTTCTGTTCTTGAGACGAGAGATTGGAAATTTAATTGGTTGCTCCCTGGGGTTGGTGTCGGGAGCCACAACATCTTAGACTGTTGTATATCGAAGAGTGTTATAGCAGACGGAACGATAATTATTAAACACCATCATTGCATTCAGAAAATTTCTCAAAAAGAACGGCTAATGTATTGTGGAGTCATTGGTTTATTCGGAAGCAGGACATTGAAAAATGAGCAACGCTTTCGCCGGGAATCGAACCACGGACCTCTCGGTTACGCCTCCAGCATGCTGACCCCTAAATCACGAAGGCATACGAAAAAGGCGGGAGAAATACCTTACATAATCCCCCTTTTAAAGGGCGACTGGGTATTGGAGGCCCCAATCGCCAAACAGTTGTGGCGGAGAATCATCATCCACCACCTTTTAGTTCGGGCGCCACTTGTAGAGTCATTAGGTTACTTGGAAGCAGGAATATTAAAAAATGAGCAATGCTTTTGCCGGGAATCGAACCACAGACCTCTCGGTTAGGCGTCTAGTGTGCTGACCACTACACCACGAAGGCAGGCAAAGAAGGCAGGAGAAATATTTTATAGTGTATTGAATCGAAGCTAACTGAAAAGTTTACATCATTGGACGAAGTGACAGCCACAAAATCGTGTAATAAATTTCGGCTTTTTCGAAGCTTTTAAACTTTGCAAATTTAGAATTTTGCGGAATGCAGCAATGCCGATTCGTCTTCCGCATTTTTATCGCCGAAACGTTTTAATAAAAACACTTCTGGGGCACACTTCTGAACTTCTGTTCCAAAATCATTCAAGAACGCAGTCCTCCCCCCCCCCCAAAAAAAGATCAGCCCCCCCCCCCCCCCAAAAAAAAGAAAAGAGTACCCTTAATCAAAATGATTAATCTAACTCAGAACAGCAAAAGTGTTTTTTTTTAGCCTCTTTGACAGATTTCATTTCACCTGAAAAAGCGCCGCCCCAGTTTGGAACATTTTAGTTACTCAGTCAAATATTCCAAAATAGAACAGTGCGTTCAAATGAAGTGAAGCCAGGAAGACTCTGGTGGAACGAGACTGTCATTCACTTTCAGCCTTTCATTTGTAGGTCAGAAAAAGCGAATCTTCGCCGCTGGCGGGCCGTACGGAGGATGTAGGTCATTCGATGTCTTACGAATTTCGTTCGGAGAATAACTTCGGCACCCTGAAGTTTTTTTCATTTCCTTCCGGTGTCAGGCAACCGTTCAGAAAAAAAAATTCGACAGTGAAATGATGATGGCTAAGTTCCGCACAGACCCTTCAATAAACTCCCTGCCGCTTCCAGTCATCGGTGACCTTATTTATTAGCTTTATTTGCTAATGAAATGTTCCACCTTTTACATAATAGCGGAAGAAATTTGATTTTTATTATTGTTGTTCTTCTTTCATATCAGAAAGATACCTATTTTGAGCTATTTTGCGAGATATTAAACATCAACGTCATCTTGACTAGCAACACTAAAGTAAAATTTCAGAGAATAGAAGTTTATTGATAGAATAACTTATAACGAAAAACAAAATATAACGAAAATAAAATTTCATATCCCATCGACTGAAATTCATCGCAAAAGTTCTAATAAAACACATTTTCTGAATCCGTGATTCGATGTTGTCAATTTTAATTAATATTTGATATTTTAAATGCACCCTGATATTAATAGTTTGGTTTAAATATTGTACTGACCGTTTCTTTTGGAATGTACTATGCACAGCAGGTTTTGTCGAAAACACGGTTATAGGCCACGTTTATAAATTTTCTTTTAATATTATATATTACGAAATGATCGCAGATTACAGTTTTTTCTCTGAAGTACGAATGATTATAACGATGATAAAACTGATATTATTTTTTATCTTAAACATTAATAAATAAAATCAGATAAAATGTCTTCAATGAGTGTTATTTTATCTTACCTTTATCTTTTAAGACCGTTTCAGAAATCTAGAAAAGCGTATTGGCAGAATGAAAGTGTTACAACAGTTGCTCTGTGAGCTTGCCATGAGATCAAAAAAGCTGACGTGTACAACCACGTGACTTCCTTGTACGGCATATTAAATTATACGCTTTTTTTCTTCATTTCATTTAAATTTATTTCCTCGAATTTCATTAGAGGTATAGGTATATGTCATTCGGTTAATTCAGCTCTTACTTCGCGACAAAGCAAAAATACATCAAACCACGCATTTCTTTATTAAAAATTGAAAAATATAGAAAAATATAACACACCAAATACAGTTAAAACAATTAAAAAAACACTTTTTCCAATTAAAATTAGAATTTCTATGCAAAAACAAGCAGTTCGGCCAGTGGGTTTTATCTTTCAAGACCATTTCAGAAATTTAGAAAAGCGTATTGACAGAATGAAACAACAATTGCTGTGACAACAGTTGCAACAGTGCTACAACAGTTGCTGTGAGTTTCCCAGATCAGAAAAGGCTGATATGTACACCACATGACTTCTTTGTACGGAATATTAAATTATACGCATTTTTTCTTGCATTTTCTTGCATATTAAATTTATTGAATTAAATCTACTTCATCGATAGTGCATAAACCACAACAGAATAAATGCACTCTTTGAGACTCACAATATTTATTTACGATAGCGAAACTCTGGCGCTAGGTTCACCTAACAGCGTTACATCTCGTTCATTTTATAATTCAGAATGCACAAAAATTATATCATCTGAAGAATGATCTAATCGTTGCCACATGTTTTATTCAAATACTACCATAAATCTAAAATGATGTATAAAGGAAATTAAACAAATAAAAATGAAACACTTTTTCACAGACGATTCAGTGTCGCTTACCTAATACGCATGCGCTACTTGTAAATATTCTCCTCTGTCCGAGATAGACTGGCGACAATATTTGCTGCTAGTACGAAATATTTATTTCCTCGAATTTCATTAGAGATATATTTCTCATTCAGGTACTTCTTTTCTCATATCGCGGCATGACAAAAATACATAAAAACTCAAAATATTTTTATTAAAAATTGAAAGACATAGAAAAACATAAAACTCCAAGTACTGCTTAAGCAATTAAAAAAGCAATTTTTACAATTAAAATTACAGTTCCTACGCAGAAACAAGCAATTCGGCTAGCTGGCAAGAGGGCAGAGATTTTTCTGTGCACAAAACTAAAAGTTTCCTTTTGGTCCCAATCGGCAAAAAGACACTGAAGGTGCAGAAAGAATTGATTCACTATTTCGATGAGTTTCAAATATAAACAAATATGGCTTTTCTATTAGGCTTAGCCGCACTTAAAGAACTTTTAAATTGTTGATAATTCTAAGAATTGAAGAAGAATGTAGATTTTTTATTTTTCAATGTATCATGTAATCCTTATTTAATAATTCAAATTTGTAGCTTAAGTTGCTAAAATATGTCTCTTTTTCTATACATTGATAATGTTTACCGACCTACTATAAATACTGATAATTTGAGAATCCTTCTTTAAAAAAAGGCGCGAAAACCACGAACGTTTCCCCGATAAGTAACATCTACATTTTCACCTGTAAAACATCGCCAAATTGCGCCAAAGTGGTTGCGTTAATACGTAAGTAACCAAGTTCTGCATAAATACAGAATTTTGTTTAAATCTCTAACGGAATTGACGAGGAGATGCGTTTGGTAGATAGTTGGTGTTGCTGAGAGGTTCATAATGCCGAGTCTCTGCAGTTCTCTGATTTTTCTTAAATAGAAGCAGATCGATGTGAGCTTGAGGAGAACAACACACACACACACACAAATAATTACAGAAAGATTTGAAGAAGAATGTAAGTATTATATTCTTAAATATAGCATACAATTATTTAATAACTTGTAACGTTTCTACCTTCCTGCTGCTATGTAGAACCTTGAGAGAAAGATATTGCCGTTCGTAGTTATAAACAAACTTTTGTTTAGCAGTACTGCTGGTTTTGACGTGGCTTAGGCGCTAGTATCTTGCGGCCCCTACGCGCTTAAGGCTACTGGATTATATGAGCTCTGTAGTGTAGTTCTACTATTTGTGAATATCTCTTATTTTAAGTTTGATGCTACTGTTTCAGTTACCGCTCTAGTTGAGGCGTAGTATGTTAGCGTCAAGTTGACGCATTGTAAATAAGTTAAAGAGTTTAATAAAGGGCAGTCTTAACCCTTCGTCAGTGCGAATCTCTGTCTCTCAAGGTTCTACACAGCAACAGGAAGGTAGAACGTTACAAATTGAAATTTGTGTTTTAAATTGCTATTACCTGTGTCCTATTAATACGATTATAATGCTTGCCGATTTAAAATACTAGCGGTAGTTTAGGAATCTTTATAAAAAAGTCACAAAAATTACCATTTTGCACCGGGTAAGTAACTTTTACCTTTTGATCTGTAAACAATTACCATATTACGTCAAGAGAGTTCCGTTAATACGTAAGTATCTTTCAAAATATATCCCATTGTGCTACAT
>KK112699.1:104857-127279 GCA_000611955.2 Stegodyphus mimosarum | reverse complement strand
CTAATGTACATTTTAAGCCTTCGAAATTGTCATGTACATAGTTTGCTGTCAACTAATAATAACAACGCAGTTTGTGATTTTCTAGTGACTGCTGTACAATGCTTAATACGTCGACGAAACAGAATACGGAAATTTTAATAGGAAATATGAAAATGAAATCAGAAGCATTACTTTCCCTTCACACAGACTAATGTTACGAACTCATCAGCAGCAATATTGTATTTATCTAATAAGAAACAAGTAAAATTGAATGAAGACTAGTACTTTAGCTACACAAAAAATATTTGAAAAGAAGAAAAATTCTGGAATTAAAATTAGGGGTTAAGTTTATGCAAAAGTTTAATGACAATAGGGTATTACAAACCTAGGGGCCCTATGAAATTATTAAGAAGCTACGAAATGATAATTACATAATACAGTTAGATAACAAAACAATTAATGTCTACGTAAGCAAGTTTCTGGAAAATTGGTCTACAGAGGGTAAGGATTAGAAGAATTAAAAAAAAAATTTTTTTTAACATTTTGCATGCTATTTTTATTTATTAAATATCATGTTATTCGCACTTAAAACATAAAATTCAATTCCCCAGCAATATCACGAAATATTTAAAAAGAGCATATCTTTAGGATTTCCGATATATAGTCTTGCGCTTCGGAGATAAGTTTTTTTTTCTGTTCAGTGTTGCCATTGCTGGTTTGGAAATCGTTGAGTTTGCTAATCAAAAATTCGTTAAAATTTTACAAAATATGAAATAAATAATAAAAGAAATTCCACGTTCCAAATTTGAGCTTCCATATGCCCATATTCGAGTGGAGGATTGCGTTATTCAAAATTTGATGTCTCTAGGTATTGTCGTTTTTCCACAATGCTAGAAACATACTCATAGAAATGCTACATTCACGCAGATTGTTCATTATTTGAATTCTTTAAACATAGCGCAGGGCTCTAATATATGGTGGCAACAATTTGAAAACTGCTTCAGACTTTTATAGTGAACCAACGCAAAATACTAAAACTAAATTCATAGTTCTTCTTGGCAAATTGTCCCTTTGAGCTAATAAGACATAGACTGAAAGATTATAGACTAATTAACTAAAACAGTAAGACCAGTTAATTAAAGCCCACCAGCGGCCGAGCGGTAAAGACGCTGAACACTGGTACTTCGGTTCGAGGTTCGAATCCCGCGAACGGGCTGGCTGCATGGGCAATTTCGTGGTTTTTCGAGCCTGTTTCCCTTAGAAAGTCCTCCACGAAAGCATCCCTCCCTTCAGGCAGATAGCCCTCGTGTGCTTTGCCATAATTGTAACCTAACCTAACCTAACCAGTTAATTAAAAATATATATCAGGTGTACAATTTAGAGAATAAAATATGATTCTATTAATGATGATTTGTACTGCACGATGATAAGTTTCTTAGGTCTAGTATTAATATTAAATGTAGGTTGCTGGGAATCCCAACGCTTCAAACATTTATTGACATCATTCTCTTAAAATAATATTCTTTGTTCAAAATCAAACATAATAATGACCACATAAGCTGTTAAAATGAAAACATTGTTTATTATTTAAAAATAATTAATTCAAGTATAATTATTAAACAACAAACAAGAAATTATTATACTAGAGACGTTAGATAAAATGATAAGCACTTCCTAGTCCATGCTTTTGCTTGCAGAGTTAAAAATGTAAAATTTAAATCAAGAACAATAGTGTGTAACAATGACAGTAGAAGTACTGTAAGTAATTAAGTAAGCGATTGTTTTCATTTCCTACATATAACATAATTAAAAATATATTCTTCTATATTTGTCTCTTTCGCTGGAATTCATTATTGTTGCTTCTGCCTCATTATTTATCATCTATATACATTGAGGGGGACTGTCAGATTTAGACTCTCATTTCTATATAGATTTAGTCCAGCTTTGTTTCTTTGTTAATTTATTGGATTGCTTAGGACAATCTTAAATTAATTTTTTTGTCCTATCTATGGGACCAATTTTCTTTAAATTTGCCACATATGTAATTATGATAACAATAAATTCACGATTTACGAACCTGCAGCTTATGCACATTTCGATTTGGTTTTTTAACTTTATATATATATGTTACTGTGAAAGACCGAAATTGGAGAATGTCGACTTTCACCGGAGAATGTCAACATTCACCAAATACGTCGGTGAAAGATCGAATATAAATTGCATTCTTGTACATTCGGACCCTCACCGGTGTACGTCGACAATCACAGATATGCTCTGGTGTAGGTCGAAAAGAGAGGCGACTTGCCGTTTCCCATAAATGCAGTTGTAAAAGCAAGGGCCTCTTGGGCCATTCGAAGTCTCGTAATAGTTTAAGTTGTTGCAATGAAACAGATTTGAATCACATAATGTAGTTAAGTTTTTTATTACTATTTCTCATTCACTACGTACTGTATAATTAAGTAAGTTTTTTAACTTCTATTATTTTCCTTTCTCATTTTGAATGCATTGTGTGTTTTAAGTACTTGTGTGTATTTTCGCGACTGAATAACGGAGAAGGAAATATAATATTCTCATACATTCAACATTCACCATTATTACATGGTGAATGTCGACAGTCACCGGTGTAAGTCAAAAATAAGAGTATTTGGAAAATATTTCGGACATACACCAAGCGACTATGTGAATGTTGACATTCACCGGAGAAAGTCGACATTCTCCAGATTTCGGTGTTTCACCGTAACATAGATATATATATTGGCACTTTTAAAGTTTTTTCTGGCCTTATTTTAATAATTTTACATAAGACACTGTTCATTAAAGCGAATACTTTTGTAATTAAAAAGTTAATTGCTCATTTTTGTAAATTTTTTGTAATTATTAGCCCAAAGGAACGTTAGCTCAAAAGGGCAATTAATTTCGTTTCGGAATTTTGCGTCGATTCACTGTAAATATGCGTATCACTTTTCAAACTGTTGCCACCAAATATTATCACCCTGTGTTATATTTAAAGAAATTAAATAATGAAGAATCTGCATAAATGTATGTATGTTTCTCGCATTGTCATAAAACAACGGCACCTAGAGCCATCCAATTTCGGATAACGTAATCTTCCACCGAATATGGGCATCTGAAAGCCCAAATTTGAAATTTGGAATTTGGTTTATTATCGATTTCATATTTTGCAACAAATTCGTTAAACGAATTTTTGATTAAGAAACTCAATGATTTCAAAGCAAACAACAATTTTCATTTTCACGGTTTAGTGGTATCCAACACTAACGGTTGAAAGATTTGGTTTATTTGATTATTCCAGAGCGCAGAGGGCTATTTCCCTAAGGGAATTCTTTTTTTTTTTTTTCACTTATTGCGTGCTCCGTTCTTAGGCACTAAACGGAAAGAAAGGAATACCCCTTGGAGGTCTTTTTAAGGGAAACTGGCTCGTACCCACGTTACGCATGGCGAAAACCATGAAAACTCCCATGCAGCCAAACCGTTTTCCGGGACTAGAACCCCGGACCAAACTACCAGTGTTCAGCGGCTTTTGCCGCTCAGCCGTTGGTCAGCCATTTGGTTTGGTTTAGTTGATTATCGCAATGCCCATTAAGGCTGTCTAAGGAAAAGGATGTCTTCGTGGAGGACTTTCCAAGGGAAACTAGCTCATATACATGTTACACATCAGGAAATCCGCGAAAACGCCCATGCAGACAGCCCGGGAGCCCGGATTTGAACTCAGGTCGGAACTACCAGTGTTCAGCGATTTTTCCGTCACCTAAGTGGAGGGATGCCATCGTGAAGGACTTTCTTGGAATGGTCCATAGGAATAATACCACACTGGCTCATTTGTTGCACTGAGAAATAATATACTGTTAGAATTTGAAAGCTGTAATGAAGATGCCAAATAATTAATAATATCCGTAGGTTCCAGCAATTATTTTAAACCGATAAAGTCAGCGTGATTTCACACATAATATATGTATTTCTAAAACATACTAGAATTAATCTGTTATATATTTTACCGAATGATCTACGAGTATATAGGTCAATCTAAGCTAAGCATCTGTACACGGTCTGCCTTGATCGTCGTAGCAGTGGCCGAAGAGAGCCGACGAGACAGGTCTGAGGCTGCGATCCGCCCGTTTCTTTTGGCAGTAACTGCCAAATACCGGTCCTCATTCGGCGTTGTGACTCTGGGGCGACCTGTGCTGTAAAGTCTACTCACACTACCATCATCTTGTAATCGTTGCCAAAGCCTGGAGATGACACTCTGGGCACTTCCAGGTTCGTTTGATACTTCCAGTTGGGTACGCCCTATTCCAGACGGCTGATAATTCTACCACTTAAAAAATCATCCATATGCGTCCTTTGTGTCATAACTATTCGGTTATTGCAGTAAAATGCTTATAAAGCGCCTGCGAACAATTTTACTTCTTTGCCTGTATTCCTTTTATATCACTGTCTTACACTCTCGTCATTGTGACGTACCATCGATGTCATCTGGTTGCTTCCTGAAATTTGCATATGATTCTCGAAGATGTGTGTAGTGATTTTACAGGTGATATATTTATTTTAGAGTTCGATTTCCGCGTGACTCCGAATTATCCTTAATTTATGGACATGAGTGCATTTTACCGAATGATTTCACTTTTAACAAAAGCAATTAACACATTTCGATACTTAAGACTAGCTGACAGCACATAGGAATAATTAAGATAAGCAGTTGAATCGGTAGAACATAAGTAAATGATTTTCGTGCATTGAGTTCATAGAGATCGTTCTTGCGTAAAATGTTCTTTTCCACTACATTAACAAGAAAATAGAAGTGAAAGGAAACCAACATGACAAGAACGCGGCTTAGAAGTCATTAAAGCAGCGTTAAATCAGATTTCGTTTTTGTTTCCGCCTTACATCAAAATTCCGAAAGGACAAGATCAAGTACAGGTCAAGATCTTTTCAACATTCTCTTGAGCTTGTAGTTTTCAAGTTTGATTTTCAGCTCAGGTTTCACGGTAATTCGTTTCCTCTGACATTTTTTCTTTCCCTTTTTCTGCAAAATATAAAACAGTTTTATAGAAGAAAGTAACGACAGCGATGGTTGTTCAGATACAGCGAAAGTAGTTCTCCAATTATTCTTGAATTAATATGCGTAACCTAATTTATTTCTTCCGTGGGGAGAATGTGTAATCTTTATCCTAACTGTAAATAGTAGTTTGGCAACTTAGAATTCATGAACTTCTGTATTTTAGCTATTTACTTATGATAACTGGATAAAAAAGCAAACCAGTGTGAATAATCATGGCAAGAAAATTGGCTTCTATTTTCCGTGGTACAGAATCAAAAGGAAACTGGAAAAATTACTTCGCTCTATTTTGTCCAAACCTATGAATAACCTTTATTTTTAACTTTAATCAAGCGAAATTGATGCTTAGATTGGCGTTACCATTTTAAAAAAATCACTTAATTTGGAACATAGTATACGTTCTTCAAACGGCAAAAGATTCTGGAGAATATAGACCAGATTCCACTAAATAGTTTTTTTAGCCCAAAGGAGCGTTGACCTTGAAGGGTTATTAGTCTCAAAACGGGATTTTGCGTGGAATCACTATAAAAGTCTGTATCACTTTTCAAATTGTTGCCACCAAATATTATATTTTAAGGAATTAAATAATGAAGAATTTGCATGAACGTATGCTTGTTTTCGGTATTGTGAAAAAACAACGATAACTAGAGCCATCAAATTTTGAATAACGTGGTCCTCCACCCGAATGTGGACACCTGAAAGCCCGAATTTTGAATTTCAAATATGTTTTATTATCGATTTCATATTTTGACAAACTTTAAGGAATTTTTGGTTAACTGTGTTTCATCCAGGAACAAATCTATGAGTAATCTTTATTCTTAAATTAAATCAAGCAGTAAATATCGCCTGCGCGTGTGGTTCATTTCAGATAATTTCATTTTCCAGGTCTAAATATCTGTACTTTTCTAAATATCGTCTGCTTATTAATTGCATTTTTCTCTCTTCTGGGGATCTGAAAACCCCCATGAATACCGTGAGGCACAAAGGGATTCCCCAAAGATTAATGTGTGGTGTGGACTAATGCATGACCGAGTCACTGCGCCTTTAATTTTTACAGAAAAGGCGGTCTCATCAGTCGTATACTTAGACATATTGGAAAACTTCGTATTTCCACAACTAGAAGAGCTTCAGCCACGTGTCTTTTTGCAACAAGATGGTGCACCACCTCATTGCGGTACCATCGTTCGTAGTTCTTTGAATGACCATTTTACAGGAAGATGGATTGGGCGAGGAGGTCCAATTCCTGGGCCACCCGGATCACCCGATATAACGCCGCTGGACTTTTTTCTTTGGGGATTTGTGAAGGACATCGTTTACAGGAGGAGAGTGTCGAACACGGATGACCTAAAAGCCAGAATGACAACCGCAATAGCCTCTGTGGATGCCGACATGCTTGCCGGTACCTGGCGTGAAATTGAATATTGACTCGATATTCTCCGTGCGACGAAGGGGGCAGACGCGGAAGTTTATTTACAAGGGTCATGAAACTTTTTGAGTCTATCTAACCATTGATGTTATTAATTTTAATCTATCTTTATTATTTTATGAGTTATTAAACATCAAAATGGGTCCGGGACTTTATAAACACCCTGTATTTTTATGGAACAAAACTTAAGCAGCTTAAGCGTGACATCTTCTGTTGCATTATGATAGCTATTTTTAAAATCGGCTTAAGACACTGACTTTAGTACAGCGAAATATTTAACCGGGTGAATTCGATGATTTTTTTACTTTTTAAAAAGATGTAGCGTTAACTGAATGTTTCTCCCATGTATCAGCACTTGTCTGTTAGGCAGTCGTTGCTGCGCGAATGGAATAAGCCGCTGACTGCTGTAACTAAAGGTATGGGTTCGAATCCCGGAGAAAATATGAATGTTTACAAGCTTACAATGTCTGCGATGTATGTGGGCACTCAAAATACACTGCGAGCAAAACGTCTTTCGATAGGCTGGCAGTAGGAAAAGAGGGAATGGTGACCCTGACCGTCCCCACCCCCCGAATGTTCTCTCTCGGAGTTCCAAATTGGTATAGAAGCTTAACATCAGTCTTAACCGACGCTTAACATCAAGCCAAATAGAAGTCACTTATGGACTACAAAAGTGCTGGCCTAACTTCTATCAGTACCTGTAACTATCTATTAGCCATACCTGCATGGAGATATTTACAAATTTCCTGATTTGTAAATTATAAATTTGTATGTAGATCGTTAAATACAGTTAGTATTAATAATAAACAAATGAAGCTACTGAACATAGATTTAGCGCAAACGAAGGGAAAAAAATCGTTGATTGTCTTTTCGCTGGAGATCAGATGAAAATCCCTTCCCTTAGGGAAAAAACCCAGAGAGCTTTCCTCTATACAAAATCCAGTTCTTATTTTTTAGTCAGAATTTCTACACTTTTTGAATACGTTGGACTAAAAATTAGGAAGAAAAGAAGGTTCTCACATATCCAATGGCTGATATATTTTAAACCAGTAAATCACTGTAAGCTAGAACCTATATGTTTCAGAAAATGGTTCTGGGCTTCAATAAAAATAATTCTTTTAATAAAACAATACAAATAGCAGACAAATAAATAAGTTTTTTTCAGTTTCGTAAAATTTGATTTCTTAAAGTTTACGAAAGACATCTACTATGTTATTTTTTAATTTTTCTAAGGTATTTTCTCTCTCCTTACTGCATGCTTTCTTGGTGTAACTGAAAAGCATGTTCGGCTAGCAATTAGAAGGTCCTGAGTTGGAATCCGGAAAGGGCACTGCTCATTTTTCTCACTTTCTGCTTCAATCAAATGTAATGACTATAGAGAACAACATAACTTTCAAAATTCTTTTCGTAATTTAGTGAATTATTTATAATTTAATATTTTCATAATTTAGTGAATTTAGTGACACAAAGAAAAATACGTATTCACAAGATCTTTAGAACACAGGCATTGTTATGTAGAGACATTTTTGAAAGTAGGAGAGATGAAAAATGAGAATGCCCTCCAGTGGCGGCTCGTAACTAAAATTAGTGGGGTGCTGTTTCAAAAAATTTTAACCTTTGTTTTAAAATTGTGTAGACGGAAACAAACATGTATAAAAAGAAACTTTATTTTGAAACTTCCATGAAATAATACAAGAGAAAAATTAAACATTTCTTAATTACTTTAACCTAAATTGTTACAGTCAAATCTTGAACTAAAAGTTCAGTTTCAAGCTTTTCTTTGTCAATCATCGGATATGCTTCAGTGGTCAGTACTATTTCTTCTGCAGGATGTTTATTCCTAAAACTAGCGAAGCATTTCTTGTTGAACAATTTAGCAGCTGCTAAGTGTTTAGTGGAAGAATATTTGTCCATTATATCAATACATATACAGTCACATATTTCCTTAGCTTCAGCCATCAGTGTCTTTGAAGAATTCTCACAGTACTTTAAGTTCCTTAATTCTAAAATAGCAGTTTTGAAATTTGTTGTACATTGATTAACTTTAAACACACTAATTTCTATGAATTGCATTTGGTTATATATTATTGCAACATGAGGCATAATCTGATAAAAAAGCTCTAACCAAAACTTGAAATTATCATCATTTAGATATTTTAAAATTCTTGTTGCCTCTGCAATAGTTTGATCTGCATTTGATGTTGATTGAATTTCAGTAAGGCAATTTTGCTGTTGCAGAGGTTTATAATGCACTTACAGTCACAGAATTTATTACTCGAGGATGTAAGGACATGGTTAAAGTTTTCTGTAAAATAAAAGAACCAAAGAAAATGAATCAAATAGTATAGCTGAAAAATAATCTAACCAAGAAGAATACGGTGTAGGATTTTAAACACAGCACACCCGAAGTAAAAAAAAAAGAACCGCCTCTTAACAGCACTCCAGATTCGGCACTGCAATAGCGACAGTGTTCTTCTTTCTCTCGGCCTCTTGCGCTGCTTCCTAAGTGTGCATGTGCAGAACAGCCAAATACCACACGCAAAGCGTAAAAAGAAATCATGTTTCCAGAATTTTGGCACTGCAAGAGCGACAGTGCTCTTCTCTCTCCCTGGCTAGCGTGCTGTTTTCTGTGTGCTCAAGAGCAGAACACCAACCACCACGCCGCGGGAACTAGCTCGCAGTTCGATACGAAGACTTTCGCACTTTTTTCGTAAACTGGAAGATGACTACTGACATTAAGTTTGAGGATTATATATTGTAGAAGTATAAAGAAAGTACTAAAGAAAAAGACGCATATTATATTAAATATTAAAAATAATAATAAGTGGAAATAGGGGGTGCTGCAGTTCCACAGTACTTATTACGAGCCGCCACTGATGCCCTCGCCGGGACTCGAACCACAGACTTCTCGAATACACGCCCAGCGTGCTGACCACTACACCACGAAGGCATGCTAAGAAGGCGAGAGAAATACCTTATAGTTATATAAGTTGCAGTTACAATAGTTTAAAGAAGAAAATTGTGTATTTTCATACCTACATTTTATTATGAATTGTTTATTTCATACTAAAGGTAAAAAAAAGAATGGGAATGTGCTACAGAAAAACATCAATTGATAATCATTTCTTAGCCTTGAATTATCTTTGAAGTGTCTTTTAGAGTTTCTTTGTTTTGCAGACGCTCTCTTTTCTTTTCATTTTTGCTCTACAATCACCCTGCAATTAAAACCTCATCGAAAGCAGTTTCGTTATTCTGCTCAGAGCAGAATGATGCAGTTTTAGGTAGTAGCCTTTGGACAAACTACAAAGATTTATCTGGTGCGAATTTTCGGCGCTCACAAACGAGATAATCATGCGAAAATTTCAAAGAATTTCAAGAAAAACTGTATTGCATTAAATTCAGCTTCCGTAATGTAAGGTACTAGACAATTAGAGCTTTACTGAATGTTTAACTCGTTTATTTAGTCCAAAGGGGGGGGGGGCAATTTGCCCAGAACGACTATTCATTTTGTTTTGGCGTTTTGCGTTGATTCATTAAAAGCGTTGTTTCACTTTTCAAATTGTTGCCGCTAAATATTATCTCCCTGTATCATATTTAAAGAAATTAAATAATGAAGAGTCTGCAGCCATCCAATTCCGAATATTGAACGTTTCCACCCGAATATGGGCACATGGAAGTCCAAATTTGAAATTTGGAATTTGCTTTTTTATCAGTTTCACATTTTGTAAAACTTTAACGAATTTTTGATTAACAAACTTGTGGGGTTTTTCTTATTTAATTCTAAAGTTCTCACTTAGAACCCCACGAACATTAACAAGCGAATAATCGCTTAAGTGTGTGAACAAAACTCTTAAGACTTAAAGAGGGTTTACAACCCTTTATTTTTCAGTATATTTAAAATCAGTTCCTACTTGGAACTTTACACAAAGCCTCCACTCGGGCTTGGACTTAAAATAATAATAATTTAAACTAAACTAGCTTAACTAAGCTATTTGAAAGTTATAGCCGAATCTATCAGAAATCTAACTAGTTGGCCCTTAAGTATTAATTAAATCGGCGAAGCAAAGCAAGGGCCTAAAGTACGGCCGAGCGTAGCAATAGCTAAGAGAGACGTAGCCAAAAGGCAAACGCGCTAGTCAGAGAATCAGACTCTATCTCTCGAAGTCAGTGAAGTCACGACTTAAATAGTATTCTTTCTCATTTGCATTAACTGCGTTTGTAAAATTACAATCTGTCAGGAAATTGTAAGTTGAAATTAGAATAAGATAGGAAAGATGCAAAACTTAAAATAGCTGTTAATAAACTTAGGATAAACCTTACAAACTGAAGGATTTCTAAGTGAGTAATGGCAACGTTGCATAAAATAAACATTTTTATCTCCAGCGTGTGGAACAGTCTATCGGAAATTCTAAACAAATGTTCATTTTTAAATTATTTCGCCATATTGCTGTTGAACTCAATTTTATGCTTTAAGTGCGAAGAACATGCTATTTTATAAATAAAGGTAACACACAAAATGTTAAAAAAAACGCCCCTTTGGACGCAATTTAAAATCTGAAATTAAATCCTTCCCCCCCCCCTTTTTTTTTTTTTTTTTTTTGCGCAGTGTACATGAAATTTGCAACAAATGTTACCCTCAAATTACAATATCGTTTTTATTCGAAAATGCGTTTTTGAGTGCATATACTAAAATTGGGTCTTATAAGCCTTTTTTTCCTACATTTTTGTTTAAAATTTAGTAGGGTCTTATAACGGGATCTTATAACGAACGAACTGAACGAACTAAAGCGATTAAAAAGCGAACAATAGCAACACTCTACGAAAAAAAAAGAAACTTTTTTATCTCCAGCGCGCGGAACTGTGTATCGGAAATTCTAAAGATAGACTCATTTTTAAATTATTTCGCGATATTACTGTTGAACTCAATTTTACGGTTTAAGTGCGAAGAGCATGATATTTAATAAATAAAGGTAACACATAAAATGTTAAAAGAAAAACGGCCCTTTGGACGTAATTTAAAATGTGAAACCTTTCAAATTCCTTTTTTTTTCTTTTCTTTTTCTTTTTTTTTTAACTTTTATTCAATTAGGTTTTTGAGTACAGACTACGATTATTTATTGCAGTTTTCCAACACAGAGTGATTAACGAGTACTGCATGATAATTATCACAATTAACTCGTTTTCTTTAAATAACTAAAGAGGTCAAAAGTTAGCAGGTTTGCTGACAGCGACCGGTTAATTTGTTTGCTGTCAACTAGACATGTAGACCAGAAAGAAATATTCCGATGTCTTTCGAAACACATTTCAGCTACTTTATTTAACTTCACGTCACCTGAAAGAATTACCGATTATGATTCCATATTTGTATGATTGCAGACTGCGTTGAAGCGCTTTCTATACTTAGAAACATGTAAGGAAAAGATCTTTGGAGTCCTAAATAATGTTTAAATTTGGCAGACACGTTTATTTTAAAACCTAGACGTACATTACCTGTTTCATTCAATACAGCTCGTCGTCGCTGAAGATAAAAACTGTGATAATCAGATGCGTCACTCTTTTTATGTGACTTAACTCACTTGTTTGACAGTAACATTAGAACAAGCTCACGAAATTCATCGTGCAAAGGAATGGAAGATTGCGCCTGCTATTGGCAAGAAGAGCGTTGAGCACCATACAGCTGACAGTACGACTTCCCTCAGTTCCGCCCTCAATTTTGATGGAAAGCACCCCGGGGGAGGAAGGTTCCGAGGGTCTCCTACTCCTCTTCCCCTACCGCCAAAATATGGAGAGGATTTACTTGGTGCATATTTACAGTTCTTCCATGTCGCACAGACACTGTACATTTACAAACATCCATGCCTTCTCCGGGATTTGAACCCGGGCCCTTTGATACCGCAGTAGGCTCTCCTAACCACTATATTGTCTGGGCGGCTTACTTCTTTATCTTCAGTAGCAACACGACAGTGTTTCTCAAAATGCAAACACTATCAGTTTTCCCTTTATATCACAAAAGTAAAGTTGCGAAGAAGGCGAGAGAAATACCTTATATACTCCCCCTTTTAAACTGCGACTGGGGATTAGGGAAACCAATCGCCAAATTCTGGTGGTGGAGAATCATCATACACCACCGTTTTTAGTTCGGTCGCCACTTGTAGAGACATTAGGTATTTCTTTAAAGCAGGAGAGATGAAAAATGAGCAATGTCCTCGGCGGGACTCGAATCACGGACCTCTTGAATACGTGTCGAGCGTGCTCACCGCTGCACCAGGAAGGCATGCGAAGAAGGCGGGAGAAATGCCTTATAAAATGTGATATGTAATAGCTTTTTGGACGGCTGTAGAAAGTGTATAACTGAATGAGATATTTGGGAAACACAGAAAAAAATTATATCATGCCAATACTAAGAGTAACAGTCATTATAAGGATATGGGAGGAATGAGGAGGTTTCCTGTGGAAAAACGGAGTAGAAAAGAGAACCATTATCAAGCAGGATGATCTAGAAGACAATAAGCGTTAGGAAAATTGTATTTCAATGAATATACCAAAAAAAAAAGTTTCGAATTTTAAATTAGGTCTAAAGAGGCGTTTTTTTTTAACATTTTGTTTGTTACCTTTATTTATTAAATTTCATGTTCTTCGCGTTTAAACTAAAAAAATTCTGTTCAAGAGCAATATCGCAAAATAATTTTAAAATGAGCATATCTTTCGAATTTCCGATACACAGTCTCGCGGACTGGAGATAAAAATTTTTTTCTGTACAACGTTGCCATGGTTCGAGTCGAAATCCTTGAGTTTTTTAATCAAAAATTTGTTAAAGTTTTACAAAATATAAAATCGATAATAAAACAAATTCCAGATTTCAAATTTAGGCTTTCAGATGCCCATATTCGGGCGGAAACATTCAATGTTGAAAACTGGATGGCGCTAGGTACCGTTGTTTTATCACAATGTGAGAAACATACATACGTTTATGCAGATTCTTCGTCATTTAATTTCTTTAAATATAATACAGAGCAATAATATTTGGTAGCAACAATTTGAAAAGTGAAACAACGCTTTTAATGAATCAACGCCAAATGCCAAAACGAAATTAATAGTCCTGTTGTACAAACTGCGATTTGGACTAACAATGACACATAAGCACTTAGAGCAGAAATATACAAATTACGCTAATTCTAAAGAATTTATAAGCGTAAACTTCTGGGTTACAATTACTGCCACCAGAAGACGTTGCATATTTTATCCGGAGTATAATAATAATAATAATAATATTTATCTAACGTGCTCCGTCATTTAGGCACTACACGGACTTGACCCAACCGAGAGGCTCCTATATTAGGCAAGGGGAGGGCCGCCAGTCACTGTTTCCTAATTTATTATTACTCACCTTTAGCTGCAACCCCGGGGCTCCAACCCAAAATGGCAAACTTTGAAAATTTTATTAACCACTGGTCCTCCTGGGCGCGTGGGGTCACCACTCGCGGTTACCAGGTTTCATAGTGGCGCGGAACATGCACGGCTGGAGATCTGACTGGTCGTTTAGATGCTCCCGCCAGAACTACGCGAGCTCGGACACTTACCCCCGTGGGCCAGCCAAAGAACCTCTATGTAAAGAAGGAAAGGCTTCATAGACGTAATGTAAACCACTTTGTCTGCAACGCCGCTACAAAGAAAAGGGAACATTCGCCAAGGGATTTGGCTACGGAATCTGTTGGCGAGAATTTCTCCTCTGTGATGTGATGTGCCGGTTCTTTGGTACCTAGTCGACATTTTCCCCCTCCGCGACGTGTATAGGAAATTGAGGAACACGGGTTAAGATGAATCGTTCTTTGACTTGTCGCGATAATTTAAACTCGGAAAGGATGAAATATTAGGTGAAGTTTCCCTTTCACTGGCTGTTGAACTTCCATTGTCCATATCGCTACTTGAAACCAAAGAACCTATTCTTTGTTTAAACTCTTGCTAAACGTAACGGTCGAACCTGTCCAAACCAACTTCGACATTCAGCTTCGAGCTTTGGCGACAGATATTTCACGCATGCGCAGTTGTTTCTTTTTTCGTTGGAAGGGAGCCACTTCTGCTTCTGTGAAGTTTTCCTTCTTAACAGTACATATTCTTTGGGCCAGCCACACTGAGTACGGAGTTCTTATCTCTCTCCCCATCAGAGGGAAACCACCTCCTCGGGTGGGCCAACCGCCTGGCGTTGTACAGAGTTCTTTCCTCTCTTCCCAGAAGGCAGTAGTCTCAGTAATCCCCCCTTAGTCTAACCGTATGAAACGATCTTCCTTTGGAGTTCTGGAACCGCCAAGCTCGTGATTTTATTCCCCCGTGGCCGAGACTGCCTAGGTACAGATCCTAGCCAGTAGCTTCACATAGTCTTCTGCGCCGCCCGCCGGGGGGGGGTAACTCTGAGCATTTGGCTTTGCGTTTTAACTATCATTTTCATATTTGTCATTATAATGACCTGTTACGAAGCAGCATTATCTTAACCTCGAAGAAGGGCTACTATTGGATTTAATGATATTCACGAATCATCAACCCATGTGACCATTTATTCAATTGATCAGAAATGGATATTCCTGTTATTCGGTGTGTCCACCAGCGATTAAGGAATAAGGCTTTTGAATAATGGTAATTCGATTTAAATGCGAATTCTTGTGAATTGGCTGCCCTAAAGACGTTTTGAGAGTTTTTTTCACGTGTAATGTGAATACGAGCCAGCTTTCCTTAGAAAGCCTATCAAGAAAAGATCTTTCGCCTTAGGAAACTTCTCTTAATTTGCAGTATTCAATTAAAGAAACGACATACATTTATATATAACATACATTTATAACGACGTATATGTTTGTATATAATCGAGAATTAATTAATATAATTAAATAAATTAAAGTGGTGAAATTATAAGCAGAAAAATATTATTTAAAATAAAAATCAGAGCTGAAACATAAACTTAATAACGTAATAAAATAAATAATAAATAATTGTTGACTTTTTTGTTTTTCTCAAGCAGACCAAAAGTTTACTACGAAGCCATATTCCTGAATTATATAGGGGGATTTTTAAAGTAAATTACTAAACTCAAAATAAAATAAATCAGAAAGAAAAATTAGACAAAAGGAAGTAAATCCGAAAGCTTTCAGATTTTATATCACGCCCAAAAGGACGTGATATAAATGATGATGAAAAGGGCGTGATTCTTTTTTTAACGTTTTGTGTGTTACTTTTTTTATTAAATACCATGTTCTTCGCACTTGAACCAGAAAATTCAATTCAACAGCAATATCACACAATATTTAGAAGAGCATATCTTTAGAATTTCCGATACACAGTCTCGCGTGCTGGAGATTAAAATGTTTTTTTTTTTTTCGTACAGTGTTAGAATTGCTTGCTTTGAAACGTTAAGTTTGTTTGTAGAGACATTAGGTTATTTCGAAGCAGGAGACTTGAAAAAATGAGAAATGCCCTCGCCGGGACTCTAACCACGAACCTCTCGAATACGCGCCGAGGTGCTGACCACTACACCACGAAGGCATACTAAGACGGCCGGAGAAATACCTTATACACTCCCCCCCTTAAAGGGTGACTGGGGATTAGGGAACCCGATCGCCAAATCATGGTGGTGGTGAATCATCATCCACCACCATTTTTAGTTCGGGCGTCAGTGTAGACACATTAGGTTATTTCGAAGCTCAGTTTTAATATGTTTTATTTTATTCTATTTCTGGGGCCTAAAATGTATAAATTAAAAAGTACAAAAACAGATTTTAAATTACAAATTTTAATTAAATGTATTAAAAAGTAAAAGTTGTTTTTTTCTAAAGCTCGCTTGGCATTATCGGTCATAAGTGATTAAAAGCGGAATCATGGGACTCGGTAAAATTGTATTAGGGCACTCAATTAATTAAAACGGAAATTATAATATTAAAATAGCATATATAAGAAATAATATATTTATTCAATTTTAAACTGTCTTTGGCAATCTGATTTTAGAATCTGTCACTGTTAGTAATAAAATAATTTTATTTTTAGTCATACTGTAGCGTCCTTACTCCTTACTTTATTTTGTAGCAAAGGTACATGAAGAAAGAGCAATGCTCTCACCGCGATTCGAACAACAGTTTAAAAGTTGTTTAAGTGCAGCTAAGCCTAATTTTTGTTTAACGTAGCAGCCATATTCGTTTACATTTGAAACTTAGCAGAATATTGGATTTGTTGCCAATCTATAGAAACTAAGATTCGGAACAACAAAGATAATATCTTCTTTTATTATTGCGAATTAAATCAAGCTTAATCGATTCTGGAATTTATTCGAAGAAAAAAGTGTCTAAGATTTACTCCGTAATTTTTAATATAGACATTTTGAGTTTTATGTATTTTTGCCCTGTTGCGAAGTGAAAACTGAATTAATTGAATTAGAAATACTGAATCGTCTGTGAAAAACTGCATTTTCCTTTCTTTTTCTTTTTTTTTTTTTTAAACTTTTTTTATACATCCCTTTACATTTATCATAGTATTTCAATAGAACATGTGGCAACGATTACATAATTCTTCAGATGTTATACACCATTTTTGTGCATTCTGAGTTATAAGATTAATGACATGCAACGCTTTTAAGTGAACCTAGCGCCAAAGTGTCGCTATAGTAAACAAATATAGTGAATTTTCAAGAGTAAATTGATTCTATTGTGGTTTTTGCACTATTGATGAAGTAGATTTAATTCAATCCAATAAGTTTAAATGAAATGCAAAATGCGTATAATTTAATATTCCGTACGAGAAAATCATGTGGTGTACATTTCAGATTTTTATGTTTTAAGTTTCTGGAGGAAAGTAAGTGTAACAAAGTTACACTTTTCGTATTATATTAGCATTTTTAAAATTAACTCTGTAGAGACATTATATTACTTCGTAGCAGGAGTCATGCAAAATGAGCAACGCCTTCGCCGGGAATCGAACCACAGACCTCTCGGTTACGCATCGAGCATGCAGACCACTACACCACGAAGGCATGCGAAGAAGGCGGGAGAAATACCTTATATACTTCCCCTTTTAAAGGGCGACTGGGGTTTTGGGGACGCAATCGCCAAATCGCGGTGGTGGAGAATCATCATCCACCACCTTTTAGTTCGGGCGCCAGTTGTAGAGACATTAGGTATTTTTGGAAGCATCAGACATGAAAAATGAGCAACGCCTTCGCCGGGAATCAAACCACAGACCTCTCGGTTACGCGTCGAGCATGCAAACCACTACACCACGAAGGCATGCGAAGAAGGCGGGAGAAATACCTTATAACTCTACGACTAGTTTTTTTTTTTTTTTTTTTTTTTTTTTTTTTAATCTCACTGAACTTTGCATAACATTAATGTGCGTGCATCTACGGATTGCAGCCAAAATAGCAGGTGCACATCTACATGTTATAGCAGTCCTATATACAAAATTTCAACATTCTGAGGCTACTCGTTTTTGAGTTATGTGAGATACATACATAAATACGTACGTACGCACAGACGCCACGAAAAAATCTCTTCTGAATCCCTTTTAAATCAGCTTTATAATTTTTCCGGGGAAAAAGAATTCTTTGTTCTGTCCTTACGTACAGATGTCACGCAAAAACATGGTTAAATTATATCCAATTGCTGTCAAAATGGATATTTTCGTTGAAATATGATACCCGAAATTTTTCGCGGTTACAAAACCTTTTATTTAGTACAAGGAAGTAAAAAGCTTAAAAGTTTCTAGTAATACATTTAATTTTAAAACGATAATATAATACGAAAAACTAAATATATAAAAATGTTAGACACTTAATTTCTTCGAATGCAAAAAAATACCAAATATTGTCCTTTCCTTTTAAATTTATTCTTTGACCGTGCTATCATAATAGCTATAGATAAGCACTTCAGTTATCGCCTGTATTAAAGCAAAATCACATTATAAAATTAGGCGATTTTAATATTATGCGTTATAGAGAAATATTTATGTAAGTGGATAAGTGGATTGAAAGACGAATTCGTTACTTCAGTATCTTCCATAACACAGGGCCTTTCTACGGTAGATTTAATTTCACACTAACAGGGAAGTAAAATATCAGTACCAAAGACAAAATTATTAATCTCTAGACTCTACGGTCTGATTCACAAAAGAAACAAGTGCAAGAGCCTAAAATTATACGCACACTTCCTGCTTTATGGTGTTCAAAGGAAAGTTAATTGCTGTTAGGCTTACAACGGTAAAGTTCTAGAAATAAATATATTGCATAAACAATGATAATAAATTTAAAATATATATATTTTATTTTTGAGATAGCACAAGTATTGATTAAACTATGTGTAAAAAAGTCAGCGGCATTTTTTCTCTAAAACTCTAGAAGAATTATTCACATTGTTGAGCTAAAAGCTGTAATTGAGCAATTATTATTAGTCCTGTGCAAGCTGCGATTCTTACCGCAGTACATCCAAAGCATGATATTAAAAAAGCTGATGTGGACGCCACGTGACTTCCTTGCGCAGCCTATAAAATTATACGCGTTTTTTTGCTGTATTTTATTTAAACTTATTTCCTCGAAATTCATTAGAGATATTTTTCTCGTTCAATTAATTCAATTCTCACTTCGCGGCAAGGCAAAAATACGTTAAAAAAAATCTGAAAGGTTTCAGATTTTAAATTACGTCCAAAGGGGCGCTTTTTAAACATTTTGTATGTTACTTTTATTTATTGAATATCATGTTCTTCGCATTTAAACCATAAAATTCAGTTCAAGAACAATATCGCAAAATAATTTTAAACAGAGCTTATCTTTATAATTTCCTACACACAGTCTCACGCGCTGCAGATAAAAATGTTTTTTTCTGTACAACGTTGCCATGGCCCGCTTTGAAATCCTCGAGTTTGTTAATCAAAAAGTCATTAAAGTTTTACAAAATATGAAATCGTTAATAAAACAAATTCCGAATTTCAAATTTGGGCTTCCAGATGCCTATTTTCGTAGCAGGATGACGGCATTCAAAATTCGATGGCTTTAGGTACCGTCGTTTTATCACAATGCGAGAAACATACATACATTGATGCAGATTCTTCATTATTTAATTTCTTTAAATATAATACAGGGCTGCAATATTTTGTGGCAACAGTTTGAAAAGTGACACAGACTTTTAAGGTTTCAGACGCAAAATCGCAAAACGAAAACAAAATAGTCCTTCAGGGACAAAGCCTTTTTGGACTAAATAGTAAAATACAGAAAGATATAAAACACCAAATGCAGTTAAAAATAGTTAAAAAGATAAATTTTTAGAATTAAAATTTAAAATTAAGTTTCTACGCAAAAAACGAGCAATTCGGCCAGCGGGCTGAAAGACAGATTTTTCGGAGCGCAAAACTGAAAGTTTACGTCTGGCCCCACTCGGCAAAAAGATACTGATGTTGGTGCACAAACTGACTTAGTTCGTTGTTCTACTAAGAGTTTCAGACGTTTCATTCCTATTTGTCGCGTTTTATAGTGAATTTTATTTCGAGATCCTGATACAAGACCGCTGTGGAGAGCCCGTAACCAGTTATCACCTGTTACCATTTCCGTTGCATTCTGAGGGTTGGAAAATAAGAAGCAATGAGGGTATCTCTCGAGGGCAACGATCTAGACCAGCGGTTATCAACCGGTGGTACAAGAGAAAAATAGGTGGTAAGCAAAGAAATAAAGTATTTTTAACGATTAAATTCAAACATCTCGTGGAGAAAAAGAACAATTGATAAAAATTTCCTGCGATAGAACTCTAACTGAAGATTTCAAAAATAACACACTCGTTAACTTTTGGATGAACCCAAAAAAAGAATTTAAAAGCATTTCAAATAAAGCTGTTAAATGTTTGCCCTTTTGCAACACCTGTTTGTGTGGAAAAGCATTTTCTTCCACATTTTATTTAAAAAAGAAATATAGAACAAAATTAAAATTGGATCCTAATTTACGGTTAAAGTTAAGTGAAACAAGAACAAACGTAAAGAAATTGATCTCTCTTAAACCAGCCCAAATTTCACGCTAAATTTTAGAATTTAACTATTATGACTTAAATTTTGATAATTAAAATGGTAACCAATTTTTAATCTAATACTTTTTTAGGTGTGCACATTTAGTATAAATAGCCAATAGTTTGTGCAAATGGCAAAATATATTTTCTTTCATATTTCTATTTGGAAATTGAAAAATAATCATTGTAAAATGTAGAAGATGGTACTAAAGGTTTTCAATTTTTGCTTAGATGATACGCGTTAGTTAAAAGGATGAGAACTCCTGATCTAGAACATACGTAACCCCTACGAGTGTATGCCGTTATTGACGCCTGAATAAGTTTTTCAAAGGACAAGTCCGGCTCGGGAAAAACTTTGAAGTGGTTAGTTATTTTTATTAAATGTAAAAGTGTACAGATAAACTTAATTTGATTGTAATTAGGGGCGTATATTCATCTTTTTGCCTCAGGTGACAAAATAGATAGTCACGGCTCTCATAGTATGATAAGTAAACGTCTTCATAGTACAGAGGCTGTTCGCACATTTTTTAGACTATTTTCGTAAGCGGTAATGAAAACTCGTTTGCTGCAAAAGAAGTAATTGCAATTGTACTATGTTTCTAAAAGTCAAAATTATCGTCTGTGGCTTGAAAGTTTTGTTTTTATTCAAAATGGCGAATTTAACAAAGCAGTGGTTCGAAGGCTACATTCACGCTCTTTCCGAAGAGAAATATGCGTACTCCGTTATCCAAAAACGATGTGAGAGTCACGGTTTTGTGATAGCTAAAGCGTCGATAGGTAATATCATCAACAAGAAAGGAAAAAAACGTCCAATTGGAGCCCCAAGTGGGACAAAAATTCCAGACAAGTATCCGAGGAAAATACGGACATCTTCGACTATTGCAAAGGTACGTTGTTTAATGTTAAAAGAAAATCCCCCTAGTCAAAGGACAGTTGCAAAATCATCAAAATGCTCGGTGTCTACTGTAAACAAAATGATAAAAGTCGATTTGAATCTTAAGGAAGCGAAAAAACGCAATGTGCATCGTCTTCTTCCGAAGCGTATCGCTCGACGCGGGACACGGTGCAGAATTCTATATGAGAAACACTTATCCAAAGAAAAATGGAAAACAATTGTCACCATAGATGAAGCATGGGTGTATTTAAATGATTGTAACAAAAAAAGAGCCATTTATAATCATAAAAGGGGAGAAAAAATTTAAGTACATGGTTCAAAGAATCGAAAAAAAGTTTTTCTAAGGGATTCATGATGGTTGCTGGTTTTTCTTATAATGGCAAGTTAAAAACAAAGAGAGTGCAAAAAAATATCAAGAATAACTCCAAATACTATCGGGAACATATTTTATCGCCCATTTTTCTGAACGAAATACCATCGCTTTACCCACAGTGCCATCTATCTGTGAAACTCCATCGGGACAAAGCTAGCAGTCACACATAAAAATCCACTGTAAATTTCCTAAAAGAAATGGAACAAAAAACTGGTATCGAGGCCATACCCTTCACTGATATCCCTACTAAATCTCCCGATGTGTCACCTATGGATTTTTGTGCTTTCGGACTTTTAAAAACTGCATTATCCAAACGTTGTCCCGAAACCCTAACGAGACTCTGGAAAGCTGTTCGGGAGGAATGGGATAAAATACCTCTTCTGACACTTCAAAAGGTATTATTATCCTAGAAATTGCGGTGTCGAAAGATAGTTCAGAATAAGGGATGTCAAATAGAACATTTAAAACACAAGAATTTTATGTAATTCAGTTTTGTGAATACAATATACATCGTCTAAAAAATGTGCGAACAGCCTCTGTATGCAATTCCATTTATCCCGTTATAAGATCCCGTTATAAGACCCTACTAAATTTTAAACAAAAATGTAGGAAAAAAATATTAGAAGACCCAATTTTAGTATATGCACTCAAAAA
>KK112699.1:85277-95926 GCA_000611955.2 Stegodyphus mimosarum | reverse complement strand
ATGTATTATTTAAATATATAATATATATTTTTGTATTTATCTTACATAAATATGTACCTAAGACTCAGATAAATTATTTTCATTGATAATGAATTTAATTTATTCATATTTTTTCACACAAAATCTAAATTCCTGTACATTTTTAAGACAGTTTTAACTGTGTTGTTTCATAATTCATCTACATATATGGTAATTCACAGCAGTAATGAATGTATGTGAAGGAAACTGGATAAACAAGTCTTAAAGGAAAAATACATTTTTCTCTAATCTTCCCGCTGGCTATACACGCACCAGCTTACTTGCATGTTAATGAAAGCCTATATCAAGTTATTCGACGGACTCTGAATGCTCAGCGTTTTAATTTGAGATAAGGTTTTTAACGCAATTATTAGCCCAAAGGGGAGTTCGCCCGGAAGGGCTATTAATCCCGAAACGGCAGTTTGCGTCGAATCACTGAAATGCCATGCTTCACTTTTCGAATTGTTGCCAATAAGTACAGAGGCTGTTCGCACATTTTTTAGACGATGTATATTGTATTCACAAAACTAAATTACACAAAATTCTTGTGTTTTAAATGTTCTATTTGACATCCCTTATTCTGAACTATCTTTTGACAGCGCAATTTCTAGGACAATAATACCTTTTGAAGTTTCAGAAGAGGTATTTTCTCCCATTCCTCCCGAACAGCTTTCCAGAGTCCTGTTAGGGTTTTGGGACAACGTTTGCATAATGCAGTTTTTAAAAGTCCGAAAGCACAAAAATCCATAGGTGACACATCGGGAGATTTAGCAGGGATATCAGTGAAAGGTATGGCCTTGATACCAGGTTTTCGTTCCATTTCTTTTAGGAAATTTACAGTGATTTTGATGTGTGACTGCTAGCTTTGTCCTGATGGAGTCTCACAGATAGATGGCACTGCGGGTAAAGCGATGATATTTCATTCAGAAAAATTGCCGATAAAATATGTTCCTGATAGTATTTGGAGTTAATCTTAGTTTTTCTCATATAGAATTCTGCAGCGTGTCCTGCGTCGAGCGATAGGCTTCGGAAGAAGACGATGCGCATTGCGTTTCTTCGCTTTCTTAAGATTCAAATCGACTTTTATCATTTTGTTTACAGTAGACACCGAGCATTTTGATGATTTTGCAACTGTCCTTTGACTAGGGGGATTTTCTTTTAACATTAAACAACGTACCTTTGCAATAGTCGAAGATGTCCGTTTTTTGCTTGGATACTTGTTTGGAATTTTTGTCCCACTCGAGGCTCCAACTGGACGTTTGTTTCCTTTCTTGTTGATCATATTACCTATCGACGCTTTAGATATCACAAAACCATGATTCTCACATCGTTTTTGGATAACGGAGTATGCATATTTCTCTTCGGAAAGAGCCTCAATGTAGCCTTCGAACCACTGCTTTGTTAAATTCGCCATTTTAAATAAAAACAAAAATTTCAAGCCACAGACGATGATTTTGACTTTTGAAAACATAGTACAATTGCAATTACTTCTTTTGTTGCAAACGATTTTTTATTACCGCTTACCAAAATCGTCTAAAAAATGTGCGAACAGCCTCTGTGTTATGACCCTTTATTATATTTAAAGAAGCAAAACAATGAAGAACTCTGCATGAATGTTCGTATGTTTCTCGCACTGTGAAAAAACAAAGGTGGCTAGAGTTATCAAATTTCAAATAACATAGCCCTCCACCCGAATATAGGCCTCTGAAAACCCCAATTCGGAATTTGTTTTATTAACTATTTCATATTTTGTAAACCTTTAACGAATTTTTGATTGAAAAACTCAACGATTTCAAAGCGAGCAGTGGTTACACTGCAGGGAATAAAGTATTTTTGTCTCCAGCGAGCGAGTCTGTCTATCGAAAATTGTAATGGTATGCTGTTTTTAAATATTTTTTGTCCAAAGTGGCGTTAGCCCAAATGCTCTCGAAACATGTATTTGTCCGTAAATGAAAAAAAAATGCCGGTTTGAGGTAATATAAAATCTAAAAGTTTTCAGATTTTATTTTTTTTAATTCATCATAGATATTGTTACGAATTTTACATTTAGTTACATATTTTTAATAGAATTATAATTAAAATTGTTTTATTTCCCCGTTCGATACAGCGGAGGGCATATTTTAAGAGAAAGCTACGCCGGAAAAGTAAAAATAGAAGAGCACATGCATATAATATTGAAAAGTTTATCTCGGTAATCCGTATTTAATTTGAATAAATGTAATTGACTAGCCGTACCGTAATTCTGTTCTTTTTGCTTTCCAAAAGTTGCTCGAATTGTTTCGCCCTGCCGATTTAAAAGTTATAAAAGCCGGAGAGAAACATCTCAGCTCAGTTGTTTATTAGTTGTTGTTTAGATAACTGTTGTTGTTGATTGTAGCGAATTCGCGGTGTGATCGGATTAGCTTTCTCTGCGCTTTGGATTGAGTTCTATTCAATGTTTTAGTAGTTTAAGTCAAGATTAACTCCAAATACTATCAGGAACCTATTTTATCGCCCATTTTTCGGAATGAAATACCATCGCTTTACCCACAGTGCCATCCATCTGTGAGACTCCATCGGGACAAAGTTAGCAGTCACGCATGAAAATCCACTGTAAATTTCGTAAAAGAAATGGAACAAAAAACTGGTATCGAGGCCATACCCTTCACTGATATTCCTACGAAATCTCCCGATGTGTCAGCTATGGATTTTTGGGCTTTCGGACTTTTAAAAACTGCATTATCCAAACGTTGTTCCAAAACCCTAACAGGACTCTGGAAAGCTGTTCGGGAGGAAGGGGTTAGAATACCTCTTCTGACACTTCAAAAGGCATTATTATCCTGGAAATTGCGGTGTCGAGTGATAGTTCAGAATAAGGGATGTGAAAAATTTAAAACACAAAAATTTTATGTAATTTAGTTTTGTGATTACAATATACTTTGTCTAAAAAATGTGCGAACAGCCTCTGTATAACAGGTAATTAATCTCATTAATATCAATTAATGTAATGTAATGTCTTTAAAAGTCTAATCTCATTAATGTCAATTAATGATAATTTCTTTAAAACTCTTAGGAATGCGGTTTCTTCAAATTGAGCAATCGAACTGAATTTTGGGGACCCCAAAATTTCGATTTGCTACTCCATTTGGGGTCGGGACTCATAGTTTAAGACCCATAGTTTAGTTTAAGAAACTCTGAGGTAGAGTATTGGATCCAGATTCCCTTAGAAAATATACCACGAATGCATCGTTCCCCTTAGGCAAATAACCCTAGTGTTGCCTTGTCGTAATCTCAATAAATCAAACCATCGAATGAGGCAGAAAGGGATAGTATTTAAAGGAAGGTTTTAGAGGATCGAATCAGAGCGTGTTCCGCATGCTGAAGGCCAAGTTGTTAGTTGACTCTCTGAGGAGCAGTTTATCTGTGACTTCGCGTTATTCTCAGCATTACGCTTGTCACGCCGACTTTAGGTTTTTGAACTAATTTGTGCGCATTTTGTGTATGTAGACTTTTCGACTAGCTTAATATTAACTTAGTTAATTTCATTTCATTACGTTTTTGATGTACGCTACAAATATTGGCTGGTTCTGTAAGCACAAGCAGTGCCTTATATTAACTTTTATATGAGTTTAATAAAAGGGTCTTTTACACCCTGTCCATGTCTTTGTTGCAATTTCCAAGACACAGAGATAAGTTGCTTACGTCTTTGTAGACCGATACTGAGACTTTAGAGACTGAGACTCTGTAGCTCGTAGCTGCCAGTTGCCAAGTTCTTTTCTTTAGCTGAAACTTTCAGGAATTTTTGGACTACTGTTATCGCGTGAGCACATGTTTCCCTTCGCCATTTTCATTCCTATAGCGGAAGAAGACAAATACCTTTAAGTTTGTTAATATCTCTCGTATAGTTTATTCATCCTGTTACCAAAGTCCAAATTTGATGCAGGTATGGTTTTCAAAAGTGATTATCTTGAAAGGAAATCCTTTTCTCACAAAACCTCGTACCCGAACTTTCCCACATCTAGGTACAGAACTAAATTTGGGAGATCATAATTTGTTTCTAGTTTTAAATCAGTAATTTGGCCACTCGTCTGTGGTTTTGCTGTTGTTGTTGTTCTGCCTTATGTCACTTGCCTCACTTATTAGAACAAGCCCACGAAATTCATCATGGAAAGGAGTGCCAGACTGAGCCTGTCGTTGGCAAGAGTCTTGAGCCCAATACATGTGACAGTACGACTTTGCTTAGTTCCGCCCCCAATGTGATGGAGAGCACCCCGGGGTGACGGGTCCGAGGGTCGACCACCCCTCTTCACATATCACTAACCTCTAGAGAGGTTTTTCGGCTCGCCGCATATTTAGAGTAAACCCATGTCGCACAGACACTATACATTTACAAACATCCATGTCTCGGGATTCGAACCCGGGCTTTTCGGTACGGTAGTCAGTGCCGTTAACCATTACCTCGGTTGAACTGCTCTGCCGCTTTTAATTACGCGAGGATAATGTAACAAAATAAAACCTTCCTTTCATGTGATTTTGTTGCAATAAAGATAAGCACATCTTTTGAAACATAGAGCATATCATTCAAAAGTCTCTTGTTCTTCCGGGCAAAGCTAAAATTTATTTTCGATGTTTTTAACTCCTGGGCTGTAAACTGATTGAATCTATTGCGATTTTTTTACGGGGAAATATTAAACAGCGAAATTTCCACCAATCATATTACAGACAGTAGGAACTTAAACAGCAAGACTGCCGTACAGTTCACGAAGTTAAAACTGAAATTCTGGAACTAACCGCTCTAAACGTGATTACTATTTGCACATTGTGCAAGGCCGCCTAACAGGGATAGCGGTTAGTCACTCTGACTGACGTACCGAAGGGGTACCTGGTTGGAATCCAGGAGAAGGTTTGGATTTTTGTAAATGTATAGTGTCTGTGCGGCATGGGGGAACTGCAAATATGCTGTGAGAAGAACGTCCTATCGAGAGGCTGTCGTTGGGGAAGAGGGATGGGAGACCCTCGGACCCGTCCCTTCGGGTATTCTCTTTCAAAACTGGGAGCGGAACTGATCAAAGCCGTACCGTCACCTGTATGATGTCGAGGATGTTGCCAACGACAGGCACAATCTTGCACTCCTTGTTCAGATGAATGTCGTGGGAGACAAGTGAAATAAGTGAAAACCACAGTATTTTCAGGTGTGAAATAATGTCTACTTCAGCCTGTGTAAATAAGCATTGAATTTAAAGTAAAACCAGTTTTATATCCTTATCATTTACATCAAACCTTTCATAATCATTTAACCTCTTCAGTGGCATGATCGTCTTTTTCTGGTCATAAGTTGCTTTTGTCACATTTGTATTTTAGCTTATAATTTAAAATATTTTGCATTTTTACTTTCTTTAATGATGTAAATATTATCTGAATGCATAGAAGTTTATGAAAACACAGAATAAAATAAGTAATCACACACATTTCGCTAATAAATGCTGTTTAAATATAGGCCTTCATGATAAGACGCAAAAAGCAGTGCCAATCGGAGGGTTTTTAAAATTGGCTTTACCTTTCTAAAACAACCTTTGTTTAAAGTCAAGTACCTTTAATGCAGATCTTGTATAATTTTGTAGGCTTGTTTAATTAACGTAATAAGCAGAGTTTTCAAGGCAAATTCACTTTATTATATTTTAAAAAGAACTATCTTTTCCCCTTAATACACTGTGTTAGTTTCTAACGACAAATTTCATTGCGAAAGTCATGAAAGTATGACCTTCTCCAGGACCTTCACCTTTCAGAAATTGGAAAATGAAGAGGAAAAAAAGATGCGAAAGACAGAAGAAAAAGGAAATTTTTTGAAAATTTTTAGGATAAAAGTCAAACTCATTAAGTAATTTATGAGTACAAAATCCTTTTACACAATAGCATTGCGAAATGTCCCAGTTCAGTGATACGTGGCTTGTTTTTCGTTATTTTTCTCGAGTAGAAACGCCAGAAATATTTTTGAAATCATTCGAAATTGTTCGTTCATGCTGACCAGAACTGCATTTAAGTAGATAGCTTTTCGATTATTGCAATTTAGTTACTTTTTGTTTATCTTACCTAATTATATAAAAATTAGCAAACAATAACAGACGTGTATCAGGATTAACGATCGGTTGACACTCAATTTATTTTTTAAGTGAAGTTTTATTCGGACTTAAGTTTCAAATGCAAAAGAGTTTAAGGCATTTTGAGACAAAAAATGCAGATACCTCTCTTTTTCAGTGAAAAGTGTTTTGCTCAACTTTTAAAAAAAAAAAAAAAAAAAACTGAAAGCTTTTCAAATTTTATATTGCGCCCAAAAAGTCATTTGTTTAACGTTTTGTGCGCTACCGTTATTTATTAAATATCACGTTCTTCGCATTTAAACCATAAAGTTCAATTCAATAGCACTATCACAAAATAATTTAAAAACAGCATGTCTTTAGAATTTCCAATACACAGTCTCGCGCGCTGGAGTTCATTTTTTTTTCCCGTGCAACGTTCCCATTGCTCGCTTTGAAATCAACGAGTTTGTTGATCAAAAATTCCTTAAAGTTTTACAAAATATGAAATCGATAACAAAACAAATTCCAAATTGGGGGGTTCCAGGTGCCCCTATTCGAGTGGAGGACTACGATTCAAAATTAATAGTTATTTAAAATTTGATGTTCTAATTTGATGTTTTCCCACAAGAAACGTTAACAGTTTTTAAAAAGGAACTAAAAAGCGTCGTTATATTTGGATATCAAATATGCTTCCTAAAGGAAGGAATCGAAAACATGCATCACTCCAGCGTATAAGGAGATCTGAAATTGTCCTGGTAAAAAAAAAATAATGTTTGGCACTTTCCACTTTCTCATGTAAACCACCAGACAAGATCTCTGGAGATCTTCTGTCAAAGATCTTCAGGAGATCTTTCATCAAAGATCTTCTGGAGATAGATGTATTAAATACGTGAAATTTACGATAAAACCAGCTCTTATTAAAGATCACAGATCTATTAATATAAAGCGGTCCTGTGATCATATTAATAATTAGGCAAACAAATGAATAGATAATGCTGTTTTTTCACAATCCAATGAATAAATAATGTTTTTTCACAATGCGAGAAACATATATACGTTTATGTAGATTCTCCATTATTTAATTTCTTTAAATATAATCCAGGACTCTAATATTAAGTGGCAACAATTTGAAAAGGGATTCAGATTTTTATGGTGAACCAACGTAAAATGCCAAAGTGAAATTAACAGCCCACCTGAGCTAACGCTGCTTTGGGCTAAAAATAATAATAAAAAAAAAACTATCTTGATCAAATATTTTCCATAATAATCTGAATAAAAATACTTGTTACGCGACTTCTCAACTTCAGAAACATTTTTCCAAACGATATTTTATTTTTAGTTGCGTGCAAATGTAAACATTTTTCTCTGCAATTTGTATACGGCCCCTGAATATCACATCCGATTATAATATCAAATATCTTGGGCAATTTTCATTCTACGAGAATCAAACCTTTTGTGTTTCACTTCTTATAACCAGTGCAAAATGTTCCTATATGGAACAGAGGAAGGTGTGAAAAGTCAGATTTCGCAGTTTCTACAAAATTGTAGGTTTCAGTACGTTTCGCTATCATAAAATGGTAACAGAGCCTTGTGACTCCTCTCACAGGCTTGAAAATGAACACAATCAGGGAAAGGTTGTAAAATATCCTTTTATTGATCACAAACTATTTAAAAGAAGGTATAGACTTAACGTGCATACCAAACAGCATCGACCACTAAAAGTGAGAATTTAACAAAGTTAATTTAACAATAAATTTAAAGTTAACCGTGTAGTGCTAGAGTACACAATCCAATTTCATCTAACAGGCTTATTCAGAAACCTACACCGGAAATATACTAATTAGACAAACAGAATGTGTAGCCGCTACTAAGTTTAACAGCTGAAAAAAAAAAAACTAACAAACGTGTGCTTTCATTAGCGAAATCACGCTCTGTCTAACCATTTCGCTCCAACGGTTTAAATACTCTCGTTCATTAACTTCATTCACAACCTGGTGAGGAAAGGCGAGGGGGAATAGGAGAATTCGGGAAAGCTCAGAAATTAAAGTAGCCATTATTAAAACTAAATATGACCCTACAAAAAATACCCAAATATGAATGTTTGCATCATTTAAAACACTTTTATATTTGGAGGTATATGTCTATGATATCCTGTAGCGAAAATATAGTCAGGTAAAGACTTTAGTGGATAGTGTACACATGAAAAACATTGCATTGATATTTTGAGAAAAATTCGAAAATCAAATCCCAAGAATTTTGGAATTACTTGGAAAGCAAAAATTTAGAATTCACGATTTTTTCCCACAAGAAACGTTAAAAATTTTAAAAACGAACTAAAAAAGTCGTTATGTTTGGATATCAAAAATGCTTCCTGAAGGAAGGAATCGAAAACATGCGTCACTCCAGCGTTTAAGGAGACCTGAAAGTGCCCTGGTAAAAAAAATGTTTGGCACTTTCTCATGTAAACTATCAGACAAGATCTCTGGAGATCTTCTGTCAAAGATCTTCTGGAGATAGATGCATTAAATACGTGAAATTTACGATAAAACCAGCTCTTATTAAAGCGCATAGATCTGTTAAGTTATATAAGTCATCCGGCGATCAGAGCCGTGCCTATATATTTTTTCACCCGAGGCAAAGCGGTAAATGTGCAACCCTGTAATGCAAGATTATTTATTTATTCTATTTGTGTGGGGGGGGGGAGAGGAATACATAAATAATATTAAGTGATGTTTGAAGACATAACATTATACGAAACGCGCAATATATATATGCATTATTGGAAATAATACATATATATATTGCTAGTGTTTGCATAATGCTAATTTTTTTTAGCAAGAAGCATATCTTTTAAATATATTTTTATATCGATCCCTTTAGAGTCAACGGAACACAACTAAACTTTTTAAAAGATTATTTGTTACGTCAAAATCAATTAAATTATATTAGAATTAGTAAGAACAGTTTGTCTTACTTCTTTCACAAAGTACACAAAATTTTAACCCTCCTTTTTTTCAGTTTTCTAAAACTGAAGAATTTATATTGTTTCAATATGAACAATTAAAAAAAAATTATCTTACTTTATATCTTTACATCCCAGTTGACAAAGAAGGTAATAATTTGTTTAATTCTTCAGCATCTGCTTCAGAAATAACTTTAAATGAAACAATCCATACAGTTCTCGCGCAACATGAGTGTGAATACAAGCCAAAAACTTCGATTCATGCGCTTTGTTTATTGGAAAATTTTATACAAAGAGAAAAAAAGTGCAACGACTAATAATATGGTACATTTCATTTTCAATCACACTTGCTTATTCTTCGGATGCTTTTCCTGAAAGCGTTTATGAAATTGCAAAAAGCAGTTATGTCGCCGTCTATGTTCAGTTAGTGGACTTTAGCAAGTTTGTTATGACTAAGTGGAGAGCTTAAGCCAAACTAATAAGAGACAGCAAAGAAATACTAATGTCGCAGTATAATATTTTTTGTGAACGTTTAGTCTACACATTTCGTTACACAAAGTGTAATTTGTTCTTTAAAACTACCTTCAATACAAAATTTTAATGTTAGAAAATATTATACACACTACTGCGAAAGAAAGCTCTTGTCTTCTGAGAATGAATTAATGCTATTAGTTTTTCTTTTTCCTTTTTTTAGCAGGATTGTTTATAACACAAAATTCTTTTAATATTCGCTGATGTATTCCGAAATTAAAAGTTAAATATCATAAGTTTTAAAAAATAAATTTCTGAATTTTTGATAGAATAGCTAATTTGGCGAACCTTCTATTTATTCGCCTGAAGCAAGGGCCTCACCTGCCTCACCCTCGTCTCGTCCCTGCCTGTGATCATATTAATAATTAGGCAATCCAATAAATAGAAAATGTATTTCTAGATGATTGATTAGAAAACTATATTTCTAGACGAGAAAGAAATGCATTTTTAGCTTAATCTCTACATATTGTTGCGTTTTACGGGTTCGTGGATTTGAGAGTATCCGATGAAAACACGATGCAGAACAATAAAAAGCACGATTTATTTACAGGAATCACTATTTACAGCACAGTTCCAAAATTCCCTTTAAAAGCGTCGAAAATCTACAATAAATACGCTGAAACAATCAGCAACACAGCTTCAGGCTGTAACTGTAAAGGTAGCTTTACGGCAACACTAAACTTATAATAAAACACCGTGGAACAATCACCAATCCACTTTCAAGCTATACTGTAAAGATAGCTTCACGGCAAAGCACTATCTCGATTGCTTTCTGTTCACAGAACTCTCGCGTAGCAGCTATTCTCACACTGCTCGCAACACTTCACAATGCTCGCAACTAACTCGCAACCCTCGGACACGCAAGGGTTTATATAGCTTTTCTTTAAGTTCGACACGTTTCGAGAAATATCTCGACAGGAAGTTATTCTAGAAGCTTCCCGATTGGACCATGGGATATCGCCTATTTGGTCGCCAAATGGGCGATAAAGTCGCCAATCTGGCAACCCTGCCATACACTATTTTATGGCAACCCTAGTGCTATGCCGGAAAGCTTACATACAGGCGCAACCGCCGAATTTTTC
>KK112699.1:66942-84426 GCA_000611955.2 Stegodyphus mimosarum | reverse complement strand
TTCATGTTATTTTTTGCTTATTTCACTGTTTGTAAGATATTGAAAAGTTTTGCATGATTTTTTTGCATGAGCCAGTGCACCTCAAAGCGAGTTTTTCGAAATTCGAATTAGATTTTTTTTTTAATTTTATGTTTTCTGACGAAATCGCGTCATTTTAAGACATAATGGGCTATAGCAAAGCGAGATTTCACTCTATTGAACAGTTTAAGAAATTGAAAGAATGTTTCTTTTGGCAAAGGTAAATTGTTTAATTAATTTATATATCTATATTTAAATGGACGAGTCTTTCTGTGTGTGTAGGTGTCTTTCGTTCGTACTACGCGTAAGCTAATAGACCCAGGCCTATGAAATCTGGTGCACAAGATGCATCTAGACAAGAGCCAGTGCACATTGATTTTTCAAAATTCAAATGATTTTTTTAAATGAAATAGTATCAAATTGATGATTTTCTCTCATTATATGAACAACAATGGCACGCAGCCATTGTTGCTGATATCAGCACTATTGCCACCGGGAAAAATGAGGACGATAATTCTGTGCAGTTTTTAAATTAATGTTTCTCTTGGATACTGGACGTTTGTCTAGAGAAGGTAGCAGGAAGTTGGTTAATTTATTTATTAAGATAATTAATATTTGTATTAAGGGATATTAGTTATTTCATTGTATGCTTTTTATATATAATACATTTTTAATTGAATTTTTTTTCCGTTGTTGTTTGTTTCTTTTTCGATAAAATTGTTCTGCAGAGTAAAATTCTGTGCAGTTCTCAAATTTAATGTTTGGTGTTCTCTTTAAGCATTTTTCCGGTACACTTAAAAGCCAGACGAAGGCTGGCCGCGCAGCGGCTAGTAAATCATAAATTAAATACAAAGAAATACAAGAAAATGCTCGATGAACATGATCTAGAAAAAGAACGGAATGTATGGGAAAAGTCTGGATATTTTAATGGAGAAAAAATTTATTTATTCTTGCTCTTCTCCTTTAGCGCGAAATAGTTGAAATTTTATATTACTAGTGTAATGGTTCGCAGCAACGCTAGGCCTATTTCTTAAACCTGCAGGAAACGCACGGCAATGATTTTCAGATGGTATACACTTAAGGTAAATAATACGAAGTCAGTAAAGATTTTAGTGCTGCTCTTTTAAATTATTGCTACAAATTATACCTTATATTTTTAAAAATCGTTTCAGCTATCCATTAAATAGAAGTTCTGATATTATTTCATTTAAATATATTATAAGGTATTTCTCCCGCCTTCTTCGAATGCCTTCGTGGTGTCGTGGTGAGCACGCTCGACGCGTATTCGAGAGGTTCGTGATTAGAGTCCCGGCGAGGGTATTGCTCCTTTTTCACATCTCCTAACCTAATGACTCTACACTGGCGTCCGACTAAAGAGGGGGTGGATGATGATTCTCCACCACCGGGATTTGGCGACTGGGTCCCCAAAACCCCAGTCGGCCTTTGAAAAGGGGAGTGAGTATATAAGGTATTTCTCCCGCCTTCTTCGCAGACTTTCATGGTGTAGTGGTCAGCACGCTAGACGCGTATTCGAGAGGTCCGTGGTTCGAGTCTCGGCGAGGGAATTGCTCGTTTTTCACATCGTCTGCTTCCAAATAACCTAATGTCTCTACAATATTATAAACGAGTGAGTGACGGGGGACGTGGGCACAATTCCTCTACCGTTATGATTAATCATTTTAGCGCCACGTCCACCATTCTCTAAAGCTGTACATAATGCTTGGCACAATACTTGCCATAATACTGTACATAATCCTTCTCCTAATATTTGCTACAATACAATATTTGAGATGATATAATACTTGACATAATACAATAATTAATACACACTTAACATGATATAATACTTGATATAATACAATACTTAAACATACTTAACATGATATAATACTTAATACATATGCGATATGGTAGAATAATTGACATAATACAATACTTAATACACACTTAACATGATATAATACTTGATATAATACAATACTTAAACATACTTAACATGATATAATACTTAATACATATGCGATATGGTAGAATAATTGACATAATACAATACTTAATACATGCCTGACATGATGTAATGTTGTTGTTGTCGTGTCCATTACCACATGGAAGAATGATTGCCAGAGCCTACTCCGAAGAGAGGTTGGACTTCTATTTTCCACTCCCAATTTTGAGGGAGAGCACCCCGGGGGAAGGAATCCAGAGGTCTCCCACCCCTCTCCTATCCCACCAATCCACACGAGAGGACATATTTAAAGTGCCGCCATGCCGCACCGACACTATACATTTACAAACATCCATGCCTTCTCCGGGATTCGAACCCGAGCCCTTCGGCACGGCAGTCAGAGACGCTAACCACTATACCGGTTGGGCGGCACACATGATGTAATGCTTGACATAATACAATACTTAATAAAATATAAGAAACTCCAACTTTCTGCATGCCTTCGTGGTGTAATGGTAGCACACTCGGTGCGTATTCGAGAGGTCCAGGTTCGAGCCCCGGCGGGGGGAGGCACTGCTCATTTTTCACGTTTCGTGCTTCAAAATAACCTAATGTCTCTACAGTGGTGCAGATGCTGCGTGATGATTCTTCACCACCAGATTTGGCGACTGCCTTCCCTAATACACAGTCGCCCTTTAAAAGGGGGGGGAGTATGTAAGGCACTTTCTCCCTCCTTTCTGCATGTCTTCGTGGTGTAACGATATAGCACACTCGGGGCGTATTCGAGAGGTCCAGGTTCTATTCCCGGAGAGAGCATTGTTCATTTTTCACGTCTCCTGCTTCAAAAAATCTAATGACTCTACAGTATCCCTCATACATGTAATGTACAGTTATACAACTAAATAAAATTCCTAAGATTACTGCAAGACTTTAAAAGCCAATCATACATGAAGCTCTAAAACAAATACTGTATCTAAATTTGTTGAAAGAATTGTGGTATATGTTAATCTTTTTTCCCGTAAAATTTTAATTGTTTAACATTTTTCAGCATAATAACTACCGGTGTGGATGTTTATCTTCAGAAGCTGGATCTATTGTTCTAGCTGTTACTGCCAAGGTGATTCAGTCCACCGTAGATGAGGTAATTAAACTCGTTCGAATTTCCCACTATTCCACTGATTTGGCAGATTATATTTCTGGTTTTTCCGGAAAAACCAGGCTTTCACGCACGAAAAATGTTTCAAGGACGAAAATGACGTTATCAGAGCTGTCAAACATCTTCTGCAGGTAACACAGGGAAGAAGAATTTCTTGAGAGAACAGTGGATCCATCTTGAAAGAATTCACGAAGTTGAATGACAATTATACTGAAAAATTCGCAATAAGAAATTACGTAATAGTGAAAGCACAATGCAACAGGTAACTAAATGAAGTCTGCGAAATCAAATCTGTTAAATTTCGCAACAGTATCTGTATCTTTTCTCTGTGTACTGATACATATACGTTTATGTGAGTTGTTTCGAAGCAATTTCAAGTGTGGTTAGAAGTTAAAAGAGCTCATAAAGTATTTTACGGTAATTAACCAATTTTTATGATTTGGATCCTTACAATTCCTTCTCCTTTTCGTTAGTCCTCATCACGATGCACATGTGTTTAAAGAATATTTAAAGAGAGGATTTTCAATGTTTTAGATATAGAGCTTTTGGCAGCGACGCTCGCAGCTTTACTTTCTGTCACTCAGCTCTGCCATTAATATTCCGGCATTAGCCATTTGCTAGCCGAAGTTAAAACGCGCCATTAAACTTCGAGTCAGCTAAGTTACCGTACATTGCAGCGTATAAAACGCCCTTTCGATACAAAAAATGAGATAAAAATTTACAGGTATTCGTTATACGCCGGATATAAAAATGATAGATTTAAAAATAAGGAAAAGATAAGCATATAAAAATTTGATTTCTACATGTATCTAAATGCTGTTATGGACAATTCTGATGATTTTCTAGGATCCAATACGAAACACGTGCTTCTGGAATAGGCCAATTCTTTGCTCCTCTACGCAAAGCACATTTGTTTGGCATATTAATTATTGTGATATCATTTTTCTTCCACCTGTGGAGACATTAGGTACTTTTTGAAGGCAGGAGACGTGAAAAATGAGGAATGCCCTGGCCGGGACCTCGAACCACGGACCTTTCGAATAGGCGCCGAGTGTGCTGACCACTACACCACGAAGGCGTACTAAGAAGGAGGGAAAATACCTCATACACTCACGTATGAAGCTTTCACCAACTCCAAACATCCTTACTGCAGCTAGTTTTGCATTTTGTTTTCGCAACTTCAACAGCAGTGTGCTAGTTTCATTTGGCAGGAGCCAGATTTAATTTCTGAAAGTAACACAAGATGAGCTGTATTTCAGCTAAAACAAATGCGATTTGCTAAAGCCGACAATGTTTACTTTAAGATCACAGCTTCGAATGACTATAGAAAGAGAAAACATCTGAGTTCTCATTCCACGTATTCATTCGGGGCGAAAGTACAATCGTATCCCAAATTATTTCCCCCTTTCTCTCGAAACCTTAGAATAACATTAATTATTTCCCACTTCTCTCGAAACCTTAGAATAATATTTATTATTAAAACCTTAGAATAGCATTATGGTACACATCTGCATTGAATACAGCCCATGCTATTTGCAGAATTATTTATTCCTTCAAGCATTCCCCTCACAGCCAAATTGTTCCCCTTCTCGCTTGCCAATTCAATATACTATTGTTCGAAAGCCTGCGAGAAATCTTCGAATGAACGACTTCAAACAGTAACAGTATCGCACATATATCTTTCGGGTTCCTTCGTAAAGAAAAGGTTGCTCCTTATATGGGGAATATAGCTGAAAATCAAAAAATGTAGGTTGAAATTACAGGCGCGAGTTATACGCGGGTATATACCGTAGGTCAAATTGTTTACTCTCCGGTTACGAGCGCCTTTTTAAATCGTAAATTCAACTTTACGTTATTTTAATACCCGAAAGTGGAGGAGTTCTGAATGTAACACAAGTTATACCTGTATTAAATTGAAGTAAAAATATTTATTTAAAACCTTCATAGGGCTTTCTTGCACATTTTCAGATTGATCGATTACTCGCTTGGCAGTCTAATAAGGTCTGAAGGACTTGGAATTAATGTAACAGCCTTAAATCCTTTAAACTACTGGGTGTACAAATAAGTTTTGAGGAATTTACGTAAGATGACTTTACTAGTGTTAAATTCTATCGGACAATCTTGTAACTGTATTCATGTAAAAGCGTCAGCATTTCTGTCTAAAAATCAGTCTGTTTCATTACGTTGAAGTGTGAACAACAAACTTTCTTTGTGGTCAATCCATGTCAACCTTTGTACAAATAAAAGAAAATTTGCAGGAAGCGCCTCTTTTTTGTTTTAATTTGAAGGAAAGTTCAGCTGACGGACATCGCATATGGGAAACATGCTCCATCAATAAAAACATGTGATCAGTAAAGTTTGAAGACGCTGAGTTGGAGGGGTTATTGGACCAAGATTCATGCCAAACTTAAGAGGAGCTCGCCAAAACCTTGGGAGTGACTCAACAAGCGATTTCAAAGCGTCTCAAAGCCATGGTGCAAAAACAAGGAAATTGGGTTCCGTATGAGCTCAAGCCGAGGGACGTCGAAAGCCGTTTTTTCACGTGGGAATAACTGCTCCAAAGGCAAAATCGGAAGGGTTTCTTGCATTGAATCGTCACAGGAGAACCAAAAATGGATCTATTACGACAACCCAAAGCACAGAAAATCGTGGGATAAGCCCGGCTATGCATCAACTTCAACGGCCAAACCGAATGTTCACGGCAAGAAGCTAATGCTGTGCATCTGGTGGGATCAGCTCGGATTGATCTATTATGAGCTACTCCAGCCTTACGAAACCATCACTAGGGAACGTTACAAATGACAGCTGATGCAACTGAGCAGAGCACTGAAGCTCAAACGTCCCCAAAAAGCCAAAAGACATAGCAAAGTGATCTTTTAGCACGAAAACGCTTGTCCACATGCTGCAAAAGTCGTCAAGAAAATTTTGGAGGTGCTTTCAATAGGATGTCCTACCCTTGCCGCCGCATTCACCAGACATTGTTCCTTCCGACTTCCACTTGTTCCGGTCGATGACTCATGACTTGGCCGAGCAGCACTTTACTTCATACGAAGACGACAAAAATTGGGTCGGTTCTCGGGTCGCCTTAAAAGAAGAGGAATTTTTTAAACGCGGAATCCTTGTACTACCTGAAAGACGGGGAAAAGTCATAGCTAACGATGGACAATACTTTGAATAAAATATATTCTTCCAATTTCTCTGAATAAAGCTTCAAAATTAAAAAATATAAGCTTCAAAACTTATTTGTTAACCCAATAAAAAGTGAATCAAATAAAATATTGATAATTTTTATCACGTGATAAATTTTGATAAAAATTATAATAAATTTCAATTTTTATACGAATTTTCTGAAAAGTAAATTCCTGGTAGTATGTTTTGCGATATTCTACCAAAGTCTATACGGTTCTGCTATGTCTAGAAGCTCATCAGTGTCCTACAGACCTTACTAGACTGGAAAGCAAAGAACTTCTAGGGGAAGAAGTTAAGGTTCCCAGAAGCAAATGTGGTTCTGTCAAACGTAGGAGACACATTTTGTTTATCTCTGAAGCTTATTTTAGAAGGTCAATCCATCCTCTCTTAGCTCCCTTCTGCGCATGTGTGAAATATCTTCAGAAGCCAATGCCGGCAAAGAAATTCTGTCGGCAGCCATATTGGTAGTCCTTTACTACATTGTCCGAAGCTCGGAAGAATTAATCAAATTTAATGTTGTATCGCAACATAACGATCACTGAAATTCATCTGATTCTCTTTCTGCAAGACAAGATGAAAGCTGCTTAAAATCCTTATGTATATGTATACATAGAAGCTGAAGAATTGTCAATAAATGTAATTGTTAATTTAAGATGTGTTGTTTTTTATTTTAATATTCAGTAATATGCTTGATATTAAAATAAAAATACCTTATAAGATAATTTCTCCCTCCTCCGAGCATTCCTTCGTGGTGTACCGGTAGCACACTCGGAGCATTTTCGAAAGGTCCAGAATCGAGTCCCAGGGAGGAGACATTTCGTATTCTAATTTTCCACATCTCCTGCTTCAAAAATATCCTAATTACTTTACAGTGGGGCCCGAACTAAAAGGTTGTGGACAATAATCGTTACCACCAAGATTTGGCGATTGGGTCCCCTTATCCCCGTGCTCCTTTAAAAGGGGAAAATATATAAGGCATTTTCTTCCTCCTTCCACTATGTCTTTGTGAGATAGCGGTAGCACACTCGGCGCGTATTCGAGATGTCCAGTTTCGAGTCCTGGGGAGGGCATTGCCCATTATTCACTTCTTCTGCTTCAAAAAAAAAAGAAACCTAATGACTCTGCAAACTAATATTATTTTTAAATTCTGCTAATTTTTATTAATTGCTGATTAATTAAGTCTTAAAAATGCTTATTTATTAATATCACAGCAGTAGCTAATTCTGTTTGAAATTAATTCTGATGTTAATTTTAACTTTAATCTGGATATTACATCAAAGAAAAAACAGTTAAGTAGATATATAGAAAGGCTGTGAGTGTAATAACAAGTAATATAAAAATTAATATATATATATATTTGTAACTAAATTTTATAAGGTTCCATTTGAAATAAATAGGCAGTTGAAGATTAGAATGTAAAACATCATCTACACAATTTATTAAAAATAAAATAAAATAAAATAAAAAAACTTTGAATCCTGACAAATAATTAAGAATTCATTTCATTTAAACTTTTTCGTAAACACGGCTTGACACTTTAAATTAAAAATTAAAGTTCGGTAGGATTTCTATAATTATCCCTTAATTTAATCTAATCAAAAATTTCCTTCTGGCTTTTGAAGCAAATTGGCTCTCCGAAAACATATTATTTAACATCATTTTGCTCATAAAATTCCGGAAATGTATGAACATTTAAAATTTTGAACTACTGCAAAATAAAAAAATTAAAAAAATTAGTCTCCTCGGATTGCTCTATTTAAATTCCACCCTGTGCTGATGTTTCATTGCACTACCTTGGCTCCAGTGGTGAAACAGGTTTAGCGGTGCAGTGGTGAAACAGGTTTATATTTTGTCTATGGAAGCTTTCCTTCTTCTCCTAGAAGTTCTTTGCTGGGAAGCCTGTTATTACTCTAGTCTGAAGCAAGTGTCCAAGTCATGAAAAGGTTAAAGTAAGCTCCTTATTTCACACGCTAAATGATCAGAGGGCATTACAAAAGTCATGCGAAGAGAATTATTACAAAAGGAACGGTATTAATTTAGAAGTCAAACAACAAAAATCAGCGTTATATTTTCAAATTTTCACAGGACTAGTTTCGATGGTTTTACCGAACCACCGTCCTCAGCTGCAAAAGCGCAAATGGAGGAGATAAAATATAATGATTAGATAAGATAAGATAAGAAAACCTGGACAGGCGACAAGCTACTGGCGCCATCTGTTGGTGAAACCAGAACTAAAACATAATTTCTTTAAAGGCTGAAGGAAAAGATGGATTGGAATTAGGGTCGTTAATTAGAACAGAAAGATTTTTTGAATGTGAAATGCCTGTAGAAAATCCAGTTCACCAATGGAAGATGCTTTTTGAATAATTCTGGCAGCAGAAAAATTGAAAGTGTGATTTTCCAACTTCACCCAACTTGTGCTTTACAAAAGGAAACTGTGGTAAAATAAATTAAAAAAACATGTAAAAATTTTTTGTGGGTGTGTCTCATACTTAAATTTAATAACAATTATTATATAACATACATTTTCTCAAAATATTAAAATATTAATCATCATCATCATTGTAAGACACTGTATGTTGAAAATATATGGGACATTATTAAAGACGCTAAGCCTAATAAATATTCTATGGCGAAAGAAAGACTTTTAAATGTTTTCAAAGAAAGCGAAAATAAGAGAATTCAACGTTTTATAACTGGATTAGATCTCGGAGATTATAAACCAAGTCAACTTTTGCTGCAAATGAAAAGTCTAGCCGCAGACGATTTTCCAGAAAAAGTTCTAAAATCGTTATAGTTGGATAAGATGCCTGAGAGTAGGAGCGCAGTATGCTGAAATTTTTTGTGTGGGTTCCATTTTGCATCAGACTGAAAAATGTATGACTATGAGTCGTATTTTTTACATCGTTATTAGAGAAGGATTACAGCTGTATCGTTCTCTCTATTGTTAGATGCATTACTCTGAATCTAACTCAATTGCCATCTGTTAATTCCGCTAGTATATATGTATATATACATATGTTTAGTTTTTACCGATTGCAATGAAAAGGCAGGTTTACAGCTGGATGTCATAGTTCTCTTATACAAAATTTCAGCGTTCTGCGGTGAATCATTTGAGCTATGCGAGATACATGCACAACATAATTTAAAGTATATTACACAATTGTATAAGCAGAGACATTATACAATTATGTAAGCACAAAATTAAACAATTACGTAATCGTGTAGACTACATTACACAATTATGTCAGTAAAGGTCTTTCCAAAAAATCCCATTTGAATCCATTTTAAATGCATTTTATAGTTCGTTTATAAAAAGTGGGTCCTTTATTCTGTCCATGCGTACAGACGACATGCAAAAACATCGTCCAAATAGTTTCGGGAATGGTCAAAATGGTCATTTCCGTTGAAATATTTCCTTATTACGTTTACTTCGTACAAGGAAGTAAAAATTTGAATAACACATTCAGACACTAATAAAATAAATAAATAACTCAAACAAAACTTTCCTTTCATCTCCCGAAATAAACACTCTCCAAAAATATTGTTTTGTGCTACAAAGTATGCTACTTTATATCACTGCTTAGTTTCAGATTTAAAACTGGATGCAGTCATTTGAAAAATGCTTTTTTGAAGGTCTCATTATAAGAATGGTCGAATGTAAATTAAAAATATCACACAAAAGGTTCGTCGAAAAACAATGCTATTAGTTTAAAACGTATTTCACGAATTTAAAAGCTTCCTTAAAAAACATTCCTCATGCAATAGATTACTATACATTGGAATATTTCTTTTAAAGCTAATACCTTTTTAACAGTTGGTAGTCATGATAGTATTATATAAAATTTTCCTCATATGATTACTAATGAGTCTTCTATTCTTGGGACACCCCCCCCCCCATCTTATAGCAAGATATCTCAGCGAATGGTTTGTGTAGTCTTTTACTTCTCTTACTCCCAAACATTGAACCAATAACTTGTCCATCGACAGTTCTTGGGCAGGATTTTGATTTTAACATTTCTTCATGTGTTCGTAAATCGTTCAGAGACAACACTCGCAAATATAATTTCTTACAGCATTCTTGCTGGAAATTTATACTAATAAGTTAAGTACAAAAACACTTTTGAAATACAGAAAATTGCATGTTCATATATTATTTTGAAGCAGGAGACAAGGGGAAAAAAGGCAATGTCCTCGCCTCGCCTCGAACCTGAACTTCTCGAATACGCGCCGAGTGTGCTACCGTTACACCACGAACGCATGCTGGAAGGAGAGCGAAAATACCTTATATACTTCTCTTCTTGAAGTGCGACTGGGTATTAGGGAACAAAAGTGGCAAATCCTGGTGGTGAAGAATTACTGTCCACCACCTTTTTAGTACGGGAGCCACTGTGGAGACATCCGGTTTTTTTGAAGTAGGACATATGAAAAAATGTGCAGTGCCCTCGCTGGTACTTAAACTTAGACCTCTCGAATACGCGCCGAGCGTGCTGACCACTACATCACGAAGGCATGCTAAGAAGGCAGGGGAAATACCATATAAATCTAACATAGAAATCTAGAGAGAAAATGTTCTGCCAAAAATATAAAAATACAGGGGAATTCTATTTAACGTTTAGTAAATGGCTATCCGCTGAATTGGCAAGATATTTTTAATTATATTGTTGCGTTCTACGGGTTCGTGGATTTGAGAGTATCCGATGAAAACACGATGCAGAACAATAAAAAGCACAATTTATTTACAAGAATCACTATTTACAGCACAGTTCCAAAATTACCTTTAAAAGCGTCGAAAATCTACAATAAATACGCTGAAACAATCAGCAACACAGCTTCAGGCTGTAACTGTAAAGGTAGCTTCACGGCAACACTAAACTTATAATAAACACCGTGGAACAATCACCAATACACTGTCAAGCTATACTGTAAAGGTAGCTTCACGGCAAAGCACTATCTCGATCGCTTTCCGTTCACAAAACTCTCGCGTAGCTTAGCACTCACAGTAAGCAGCTATTCTCATAATTCTCACAATTCTCACACACTACTTAATCACACTACTGGCCTTCAGAAACGAAGGGGTTTATATAGCTTTTCTTTAGGTTCCACACGTTTCGAGAAATATCTCGACAGGAAATTATTCTAGAAGCTTTCCGATTGGACCATGGGGTATCGCCGATTTGGTCGCCAAATGGGCGATAAAGTCGCCAATCTGGCAACCCTACCATACATTATTTTATGGCAACCCTAGTGCTATGCCGGAAAGCTTACATACAGGCGCAACCGCCGAATTTTTCGCAACAATATATATTATATTTAATTATACACCAGATATATATAGTTTATATATTGGCGCGTTTTGAAATTTAGGATATTTGTTCAAAGCGATAACATGAAATGAGTTTTAGGCGTTTTGTTAAAATTATTTGAAAGGAGGAACGATGTGACTTTTTTTCCGCTCATGCACTATGGAAAGAAAAGAGAAATGGGTTGCCATATAATAAGAAGTTAGCCAAGTGAATTATTTTTGGCACAAACTAAAAAAAAATACGCCAATATAAATTTTTGAATTTTTTCCTAAATTTCGCACCAAATTTTACAAAATTTAAATTTTAGGCATAATTTGAATCGTAGAATCGAAATATGGAAAAAAATTGTTACGTTATTTCAGAAAAAGTCCGATTTTGTGTCAAAATAGCTATGTTAGAACAATGCTATATATGAATCTAATATATATTCTATGTCGCGCTTTCGAGACATGAAAAACGCAATTTGAATTTCATCAATCGCCCCAGTACAACGGGAGATATAAAACTGTGAATTGTCCACCCCCCTTTTTTTTCTTTTTTTTTTCCGCAGTGCACAATTTTACGACATACCATAGATTACAAAACATGATTATCGTAGAAATTGAAATAGACGTGTTATGATGTAAAATGCTAGTGAAATAATGGTTAAATTAAACAAATGCTCGCAAATAGGTAAAATGCAAAAAAAATAATTTGTTAGTCAGGGAATCGGTGGAATATAATATCGGAATTTAATATCGGTGGAATGGCATTAATTTGCACGCTATATCTGAAATACACATAAATACATATAATCATAATACACAAATTAGAGGAAGGATTCAAAATTAGTCATATTCGATCATAAATATCGTTTATATTTACAACACGATCCATTGTTGTCTGCAGTCTTATTTTTCATTTAAATGACTGAAAAAATAGATGATGGCTAAATCTAGAAATTTCTGTATCATAATTCTGTCATATTAGAATCGTAACGGTAACTGAGACCATAAGACAGATTAAGGATTTGCGTCATTGTGCGGTTTTCCGCATTTACTTTTCCTTTCTTCCTGAAAGAACTGTAATAAAGAAAAAAAAAGAAAAAAAAATCTGAAAGGTTTCAGATTTTAAATTACGTCCAAAGAGGCGTTTTTTAAACATTTTGTATGTTACTTTTATTTATTGAATAGCATGTTCTCCGCATTTTTTACACCATAAAATTCAGTTAAAGAAGAATATTGCAAAATAATTTTAAACTGAGCCTATCTTTAGAATTTCCTACACACAGTCTCACGCGCTGCAGATAAAAATATACTTTCCTGTACAACGTTGCCATTGCCCGCTTCAAAATCCTGGAGTTTGTGAATCAAAAATTCGTTAAAGTTTTACAAAATATGAAATCGTTAATAAAACAAATTCCAAATTTCAAATTTGGGCTTCCAGATGTCTTTATTCGCAGCAGGATAACGGCATTCAAAATTCGATGGCTTTAGGTACCGTCGTTTGATCACAATGCGAGAAACATACATACATATATGCACATTCTTCATTATTTAATTTCTTTAAATATAATACAGGGCTGCAATATTTTGTGGCAACAGTTTGAAAAGTGATACAAACTTTTAATGTTTCCGACGCAAAATCGCAAAACGAAAACAATAGTCCTTCAGGGACAAAGCCCCTTTGGACTAAAAAATTCTGAAATGTTTCAGACTTTAAATTACATCTAAAGGGACGTTTTTTAAACATTTTGAGTTTTAACTTTATTTATTAAATATGTTCTTTGCTCATAAAATTCAATACAACAGCAATATCGCAAAATAATTTTAAAATGAGCATATTTTTAGAATTTCCGATACAAAGTCTCGCGCGCTGGAGTTTTTTTTTTTTTTTTTTTTTTGTATAATGTTGCCATTTTCCCCTTGAAATCGTTAAGTCAGTTAATCAAAAATTCTTTGAAGTATTGCAAAATATGAAATTGATAATAAAACAAATTTCAAATTCATATTAGGGCTTTCATATGCCCATATTCTATGAATGATTAAGTTATTCAAATTTCGATGACTCTTGGTACCGTTGTTTTATCAGAGTGCGAGAAATATACATACATTTATGCAGATTTTTCAATATTTCATTTCTTTAAATACAATACAAGGCAATAATATTTTGTGGCAACAATTTGTAAATTCAAACAACGCTTATCTTGAATCGACGCAAAATGCCAGAACGAAATTAATAATTCTTCTAGGCAAATTGCCCCTTTGGACTAAAATAAATCTGAAAGGTTTTAGATTTTATATTACGCCCGAAGAGGCGTTTTTTTAAAGTTTTGTGTCTTAACTTTATTTATTAAAGATGATGTTCTTCGCACTTAAACCATAAAATTCAATTCAACATTAATATCATAAAATAATTTAAAAAGAGCACATCTTTAGAACTTCCGATACACAGTCTTGCGCGCTGGAGATAAAAATGTTTTTTTTTTCCTATAGTGCTGCCATTGTCCGCTTTGAAATCTTTGAGTTTGTTAATCAAAAATTCGTTAAAGTTTTACAAAATATGAAATGGATAAGAAAACAAATTCTTAATTCCAAATTTAGGCTTCCGGATGCTCCATCTTCAAGTGGTATACTAGGTTATTCAAAATTTAATGTCTGTAGGTACTGTTGTTTTTTCACAGGCCGAGAAACATACATACATTCATGCAGATTCTTCATTATTTAATTTCTTTAAATATAATGCAGGACGATAACATTTGGTGGCAACAATTTGAAAAGTGAAACACCGCTTATAGGGAAACGCCACAATATGCGAAAACGAAATTAATAGCCCTTTTGGACTAACGCCCTTTGGGCTAATTATTCTGACATGAATTTTTATTCTACAATTAACGCCTTATAAATTTAATTTATGTTCTATGATTAATTGCCTAAGAAGGGAAATACAAGCTGATGCTGGACAACTACAGTATACATAGAAAAGTTACAGTTAAAGGCAAAAAATTTCTACAGGTATAATGAAGATGGCTATGAATCAAGTAACTTACTGCTGAGTGATGACGATCACTGAAGCGAGAATTAAGTATCAAGATGATTTAACATCGCCTTAGGAGAGTCACTGTGTGTAATCCAGGCCAGTCCAACACAAAGTGGAATCAGGAAAGACCAGAACTAAGAGAACTAGCAATGCCAAGTGAAGCATGACTAGAGCAGCTTGTCTACATAAGATAAAGTATGGGAGTTAGATTGTTGTTATCCAAAGAATATTCCGGAAAGTTTGAATTTTAAATGCGTAATTATTCACCGAACAACAGAAGGAAAGTAAACAATTAAGTTCGGAGAAAGTCCACTGAAATAGACCTTATGTAAAAGAAATCATGTTTTCAAGTCTTCAGGATTATCCGAATTGCTTTACAGTGGCATAAGATTAAAACTCTGATATATACATACAGTTAATGAATATCTCTTTTGAAGAACTTGCCTCTTTTCATCATGCAATACCTAATAATTAAAAGCAACTTCTCCGTTTAGAAAAACGATTGATTTTTGGCTTTGAAATACACTCATGTCCAAAAATTAAGGATAATTCGGAGTCACGCGGAAATCGAACTCTAAAATGAATATATCGCCTGTAAAATCACTACACACATCTTCAAGAATCATACGCAAATTTCAGGAAGTAACCAGATGACACCGATGGTACTTCACAATGATGAGAGTGTAGCAGAGTGATATACAAGAAATACAGGCAAAGAAGTAAAATTGTTCGCAGGCGCTTTATAAGCATTTCGATGCAATAACCTAATAGTTATGCCACAAAGGACGCATTTGGATGATTTTTTACGTGGTAGAATTATCGGCCGTCTGGAATGTGGGCGTACCCAACTGGAAGTATCAGACGAACTTGGAATTACCCAGAGTGTCATCTCCAGGCTTTGGCAACGATTCCAAGATGATGGTAATGTGAGTAGACATTACAGCACAAGTCACCCCAGAGTTACAACGCCGAATGAGGACCGGTATTTGGACCGGTATTTGATACTCAGCATGCCTAGGCTTTGTACGGACTGTATTGCATCGTCTGGGAGACATACAATGTATTAACAATCCAACTAACCATGTAATATTGTTTTTTTTTTTTGTAAATAGGTTTTTTTTTGGAATTTGCTCCAGGGAGAAAAAATCGCTTAATTTTTTTAATAATATCAAACATATAGCATCTTTTTTCGCTCTTTACCTTTTGTTTAATAAGGAAGCTTTACAAATAAGTCAAATTTGTTTTGCTTCTAACTCTTCCTTTCCCTGATTTTGTATTATCTTTAATTTATGGACATGAGTGTATTTAAAAAGTAGTCAACTTATAAAGTATTTCTCCCCCCTTTTTAGCATGCCTTCGTAGTGTAGTGGTCAGCACATCCGGCGCGTATTCGACAAGTTCGTGGTTCGAGTCCCCGGGAGGACATTGTTCATTTTTCACATCTCCTGCTTTCAAAATAACATAATGTCTCTACAGTGGCGCCCGAATAAAAAAGGGTGGAGGATGATGATTCTCCACCACCAGGATTTAGCGATTGGGTCTCCTAATCCCCAGTAGCCTTTTAAAAGGGACAATATATAAGGTATTTCTCCTGCCTTCTTAGCATGCCTTATTGGTGTTGGGGTCAGAACACTCGGCGCGTATTGTAGAGATTCGCGGTTCGAGTCTAGGAGAGGGCATTGCTCATTTTTCATATTTCCTGCTTTCAAAATAACCTAATGTCTCTACAAACTTATCGACATGTGTAGACATTGTTTTCATGTGCCTTTGTGTGGTTTTCTTCATATTAAAATGCCAGTTGCTTATTTTATTATCTAAATCAATAGTGTGCGGAAAATATAACATTTCTGGCGCACAGGTTAGTTACGCTATCATATTAGCTAATTGCTTATTTAACAGAGGAATATCAGTGGCCAACATCCAATTAATTTTCCTCATTATATGGAATTATCGTTGAAACTTCGTATAATATAACTCATCGTAATGTTCCCTTAAGCGCTTTTATGCTGGAAACTGAAAACTGAGGCACAACAAGTACAGGGTCACCCAAAAGTCCTTTAACCTTTGAAAATTCAGTACCCTGATGTTTTATAGAATCACATCATCCATAATCTGGCTGATAAGCACATGTTGGAACGTGTGAGTTTCATTGAGAATGGCGCTCTCTCCATATTGTTACACGTGTGAAAGATCTTGCACTTATCGTTTGGTGAGGATCGCGTGCTGAGCCACCCCTTGCGTCATGCTTGGTCGCTCAATTTCCCATATTTCAATCCTTCTGATCATAGGTTGTGGGATTACTTGAAGTCGTAAATCTACCATGATCATCCGACCTCATTAGGGATGATAAAAAATAGCATCCGACGGCAGTTTCTCACGATACCTACAGATATGCTGTACAGAAAACATTGCACAACATTATCCCTAGACTATACGTATTGTTGATGAATGACGGCCGATATGTTGAATATTTGTAACAAAGAACGTAGTCTTTGATAAAAATCAACTGTTATGCTAATTATCGCCTTTTCTATCACATGAAGCGTCATCTGTTGGCCGTTTTAAACACTTTTTTGCCTTCAATAAAACCCCATGGCATTTAAAGTATGCGTGTCAGTTTTTTTTCTCTGTAACTACATTATTCAGTGAATTATTGTACAGTAGAAGTCCAGAAATCCGCAACGCTTGGGACCAGAGGTTGTGCGGATTTTAGGATTTTGCGGATTTCAGGACAGAAAAGCCAAATCATAATATTCAGACTAAAAGTGCAAAATAAATAAGGCATATTAGATACATTTACTTAAATTATTATGTACAATAATATACATTATTACATTATTTTTTACATGCAT